>CM057228.1:60805022-61405022 GCA_029891385.1 Erythroxylum novogranatense | reverse complement strand
AGAAGCAATGAAATGGTTTTATAGGCCATTTTCCTACATTGCAGATTGGTCATGTTATCTAGAGGAATAGTTGCAAATCTGACAATTAGCATGAAGAGCAGATGGGGATTGGAGTAATAATGGTCTAAGTGGTCTCGCAAGTTTCCCTCGATCTCAAGATGTAGACATGTAGACGATTACTAGGAACCACTAATGTCTGTAATCTAGATACTTTGAATTATACTAGTTTTTTGTCCTCTAGATTGTATATATATTTTTATAATGAAATCTATTAATTTTCGGAAAAAGAAAAACTACTGTAGTAATATTTCCTATATAGGGATAACATGCTAACAACAAATCTCTACAATTTGCTTGGTCTTAGTGAAATTCAGTTAAATCCTACCACCTCCCTCCACTGTATGTACTTAATACATGAACCTAACCCTTAATCCAGTCTACATTTGTTGAGAGGTTAGATATTTGTATGTTATGTAACTTTTATAGGAATATTTTACCTTGCATGTGCTTAGGTATCCTATTGATACAAAATAACTTAAAGCATGTAAAAGAAATAAAAGAGCAAAGATTAGTTAACCACAAGCTTTAATTTGGTAGGATGAGGATTGAAAATTAAGTTGACAACAAAAGATAAGGGCTGAAATTTAGATTATGTTAGGATTCCTTATTAGTTTGGAAGTAGTAGTAAGTTAAATATGTTATTTTATTTTACATATGTTATTCTAGTTATTTAGTACTTAATATAATTTTATTAGAATATGATTTAAACTTGTTAAGAACCCTTTCCTACCAGAATAAGGGTTCTAAAAACTTCTTTATAAACATATGTATATTCAGCCCTTAAACGACAAGTAATCTGAAATTTTTCTACAAACTTGAGTTTTCAACTAGAAGATGTGATGCTTTCTTCTAAGAGTGATTTTTATACCTTAAGAGTAATCCCTAATTTTCTACTCTCCATTGTTTGTGTTCTTCACAAATTCCAGCCATCTTAAACCTAAACTCCAACTATATTAAACTCTGAAATTCTGAGCCCAAATTTCTAGTAATCAAATCCTAAAAACCCAACCATACCAGAATTCCTAGCCAAAATCTAACCCTGAAGTTTGATATTTCAGCAGTCTAATATCAGCCATATGTCCTAATTTTGTAATTTTTAGCTATGGTAGATATTAGGTTGCTGGACTATCAGGTTTGAAGGTTGAATTTTGGCTAGGAATGTAGAATTTTCAGATTTTGTATGGCTAGAATTTTAAGGTTTGGTTGCTAGAAGTTTAGGTTTAGGATTTGATGGTTTAATATGGCTGGAATATAGGTTTGAGATGGTTAGAATGTAGGTTTGAGAGGGCTGGAATTTAGGTTAGGTTGATGGAATTTAGAGAAGAAACACAAAGAATGAAAAGTAGGGAACTAAGAATCACTCCTAGGATCTAAGAATCACTCTTAGGAGAAAGCATCACACCTTCTAGTTGAACACTCAAAGTTATAGAAAAATCTCAGATTGCATGTTATTGATGAAAGACTAAGTACATATATATAGTTATTCTTAGAATCCTTATTCTAGTAGGAAAAGGATTTCTAATTTAAATCCTAATGTAATAGAAATTCTATAAGTCCTATTCAACTAGGATAATATATCTAAAATAGAATAACATAATACTACTACTTTCTATCTAATAATGAATCCTATATCTGAATTTCAGCCCTTATCTTCAATTTCAATTCAATTCCCAATCTTCATCTCACCTAATTAAAACTTGTGATTGATTAATCTTTCCTCTTTTATTTCTCTTATAGACTTTAAGTTCTTTTGCATCACATCCCCTATATTGGGGTAATAGTATTAGCTTGTGTTGCCCTCCTATTATAAAAATATGGGGTAAGACCTAGTAAACAAGTCATTATATTGTCTATTTTTCATGTTTACAACATGCCAACACTTGGTTATTAATGTTTCTGCAATTAAGAAATGGTTCTGATTAATTATATCAACAATTATCATGGTATTTCTTCCTGTGGGAAAAAGATGATTCTGCTATCTTCGTTACATAATACGCTATCATTTTACATGATTCACTTCAAATCTTAGGTTTTCATTTGTTTGGTTTTTGGTCCATTAAGAAGCTTTTTGCTTAAAGTCCGAAAAGTTGATGATGGGGTCTTTGTGCTTTGCTTAATAATTCTCTACTCTAATCTGTTTATGTTAACTAGTTTCAAGTTGATCATTCACTTTTATTGGTGAATTATTTCAATTTAAGTTTATTCATTCCTAAAAACCTTTTAGTGGTAATGAAATACTTCCTCATCTAGGAATTAACAAATGCTATCACAACATCCATTGTACTTCATTTATTGTCTCAAACAGGTAACTAAAGTTGGACGAGATGCTGTCCTGTATGTTGAGTCTCTTATTGAATCTATCATGGGAGGATTGGAGGGTTTGATCAATATTCTTGACTCAGAAGGAGGATTTGGTGCATTGGAATCTCAGGTTGCATTTTTAATTCATGCTGTGTTAATAAGGAATTCTTAAAATGATACTAGTTCACTCGAACTAAAATGTTTAAGAATGTTCAGCTTCTTCCAGAGCAGGCTGCTTTGTATCTGAATAATATATCTAGAGTTACAATTCCTTCAGCAAAATCTCCCAAGGGAACAATTGGTTTTCCTTTACCTGGGCATGAAAGCTATCCTGAAAACAATAGTTCTATCAAAATGTAAGTTTTGTGACTGTTGTTTCTGTTGGGAATCATGGGTACAGTTGGGGTTTTGACCAAATGTTGGTGGCAGGTTGGAGGCTGCAATGCAAAGATTGACCAATTTGTGTTCAGTTTTGAATGATATGGAGCCCATATGTGTGCTAAACCACGTCTTTGTGTTAAGAGAGGTAACACATGCCAACTTCTCTTCCATTTTAGTTGCTTAGTTACATGATAGGAAATTTCTTGATGTGCGCCTGGTTTCCATAGATAAGTAGCTATTTTTCTATTTGAAATCAGACAATATCAGGCAACTTGGAGTTACTTTTCTAACAGCTTTAGTCTTGTGTGCAGTACATGAGGGAGTGCATCCTAGGGAATCTGAGAAGGAGACTGCTAACAGTATTGAAGACTGACAACGATCTTCAACGGCCTTCTGTATTGGAGTCAATCATCCGAAGGCACATGAGTGTAGTTCATCTGGCTGAGCAGCATGTCAGCATGGATCTAACCCATGGTATTCGAGAAGTTCTACTTTCAGAGGCTTTCTCAGGACCAATTTCTTCTCTCCATCTGTTTGATAAACCAGAAGAGCAACTGCCTGGATCAGCTAATGAAATTATATGCAACTGGTACATAGAAAACATTGTGAAGGATATGTCAGGTGCTGGAATCATGTTTACACCAATGCACCAATGCTTCAAGAGCACAAGGCCTGTAGGTGGATATTTTGCGGAGTCAGTTACTGACCTCAGAGAACTGCAGGCCTTTGTTCGTGTTTTTGGTGGATATGGAGTTGACAGGCTAGACAGGATGATGAAAGAACACATGGCTGCACTCCTTAATTGCATTGATACATCATTACGGTCAAATCGTGAAGTCTTAGAGGCAATTGCTGGCAGTATGCATTCTGGTGACCAGATAGAAAGAGAAGCATGTTCAAAACAAATTGTGGACTTGGACACCGTCATTGGATTTTGTATTGAGGCAGGACAGGCACTTGCATTCGATCAGCTTCTTGCAGAAGCTGCTGGGATTGTTCTTGATGAAGACGCACCATTGATTCATTCGCTGCTTGCTGGGGTTGTAAAGCATATTCCAGAAGAAGTACCTGAAAAGAAAGAAATCAGGAGGATAAGATGGGTTGCTAACAGTGTTAATATTGTTAAGGATCATGATTCTGAATGGGTGAGGTCAATCTTGGAAGAGGTTGGGGGTGCAAATGATGGTTCTTGGACCTTATTACCCTACTTATTTGCCACTTTCATGACATCAAGCATTTGGAACATGACTGGCTTCAATATTGATACAGGTGGATTCAACAACAATATCCATTGCTTGGCAAGGTTGTTTTGCTGCCTTTGTTTAAATATATATACATACTCATAATGAAGTATTTAAGCCTAGTGTCCCTTGTCCGCTTTTATTTTCAGATTTGCACTGATTATCTGTCAAATAAATTCTCTAGATGCTGTTCATCTTTTAATCCCAAAACATGTGTTTCTTAAAGCTTTCTTGATATGAAACTACTTGGTGTAAGTTACTTGGTTTCTGAATCTTGGAACAAATGCATGTCAAATGCAGTTGGAAAGGGTTTGGAATTGCTAGTGAAGAAACGATATTCAAATATTTGACAATCTAATATTGTTGGCAGGTGCATTAGTGCTGTGATTGCAGGAAGTGAACTGGTGAGATTGGAACGTGAATATCATCAGAGACTGTCTCTTTCTAATGGTCACGCTGTTGAGGCTTTAGATCATGAATTGCATAGCCACGTGAATGCCGAAGCTAGCATAAAGTCCGCAATGCAGCTTTTTGTTAAATTCGCTGCTGGTATTGTATTGGATTCTTGGGGTGAAGCTAACAGGTAAAATAAGCATTTTGTAAATATGTCCTCCGTGCATGCACAAGTGGAGATAAACACCAAACTTGCTGCTACATATACATGAATTCATGTCTTGAGTTATTGTGTTTCCTATCAGCCCGTGATATGTATTATGACTATAAAGCTTCCATGATGATTTGAACACAAGCAATTGATTGTCTAAGCTCAACTTGAAGAAAATTACATTTACACGTCAAACCATGCATTATCTTTTGCTTTTCTTGCATGTTTGGATCTCTGGTTCATAATATACTGATTTCAGAGTGAATAAATAATTGGTTCATTGATCTTTTCAGAAAGGTTTTGGTAATAATTCATTATGAACTTCCAATTTTTACGATGAAAGTAGCTATCTAACTATTATACACATTCTTTGCAGATCTCATCTTGTACCAAAGCTTATTTTCTTGGACCAACTATGCGAGATCTCTCCATACATTCCTAGAAGCAGCCTCGAAGTCCACGTTCCTTATGCGATTCTCCGTTCAATTTATAGCCAGTATTATTCAAATTCTCCCTCCCTGCCATTGGCAATACTTGGTGCATCTCCTCGCCATTCGCCTGCTGTGTTGGTGGCGCATGCGTCTCCTGCATTCAGGCAGCTGCGTGGAGACTCAACTCCTCAGTACAGTGTAAATGATTCTGGCTACTTTAAGGGGTCCTCACAATCTCATGTCCAGGAGCATCCTTATGATGCTGACAGTGGAAGTATAAGAAGCTCTGAAAACAAACACCGGAATATCCGCCGTTCTGGGCCTTTGGACTATAGTGCAAGCCGTAAAGTGAAATTTAATGAAGGCTCAACTTCTGGAAGCACGGGTCCCAGTCCACTGCCACGGTTTGCTGTGTCAAGATCTGGTCCTATATCATACAAGTAAAAATTCAGAAACTTGTAGTAGTATGATACTAAGTCAAAACCAACTTATTGATTTAATATCAGGATTTCCAAGGAATGAGATGCCGCATAAATTATATTTTGGTTTGTACTAATCTTGATTTGTATTGAGCAATCGAGGTCTTTCATCGCGTTTCCTTCCATTATTTCGTTTCCTTGATGACTAATAGTTGAATTCGTGTTATCTGCATCAATCTAAACGTGTTGAAAGGATTCAAATCAGAATGTGGTAAAATGCAATTAAAATATTGTGTGATTATATGGTTTTGAAGAACTTATAAGTGATCTTTGTTATAGACAAGGAATATCCGGAGAGAAATGTTGGAGACCATAGAGAAGATGAAGGAAAGGACATTGGATAGGAGAAATTCACTTGAGTAAATAATCAAATGCGCACCGTTTGTTTGCAACAATTGTAGGAACTTTATAATTTCCATGACATGCATCATATTTTAAGAGGCAGATGTGCTATTCAGGACCATTTCTCTCGATAACAGTTGGCATCAAAGCAGTTGAAACTTGGCATATAACCACGGCAGAAGGCACCAGGGGCTTGGAGTTGAGGTGAATAGAGGAAGATATGAAGAAATTAGCTGAGACTCAGATGTGAAGCAAGAGATTACTGATGGAAAGCCAAAATAGGATGGATTAGCAAGAGAGAGAGATTAATGATTTGAAGTCCATGTTTCATCAGTTAATGTAAAAGATAGGAAAAGAGAATACGGGGACAGCTTGCAAAATAGCCTCCATGCATTTAGGACAAACTAAAGAGTGGTACCAATTGACTCCAAGAAACAAGAATAGGTCGAAGATTATATAATAGGCAAAGCTTGTGTTGTCTTTCAATCAAAGGTTTGATGAGGAAAATTTTAAGGATAGAATATTGTGCTCAATTTGACAAACACTGGAATAAACATTCGCTCCCTAAAAACTATTTGATAGGATTATTCCTAAAGTGGCTGAAACCTGAGTTGGAGCTGACTATCAAGTTAATGGATCCTTAAACTTTACAACGAGCATATGTGCTAGTTAGGTAGTTAAGAGGTTATTGTAACTATTAGTGCATCATTTTACTATGTAAGGGACATCTAGGAGGAGGAAGTATGGTGATGAGCAAGACATTAGCTCAAATGACTTCCACAACCAAGACCAATATTGAGGTTGGAATATTACCCATCCCTTACAATCAAGGGAGTGCTTGTAAGAATCAATGCCTTATAAATAGTAAAGGGCAAAAGGCTATCAGTAGTTAGGAATTTGTTGAGACGTTGGCAAGGGGACTGATTTTGGAGCGACGAGCATTATACGCTAGGGAATAATTGTAAGGAAAAATAGTTCCAACTATGTATGGTGGAGGAGAAATAGATGGGAAATCTAGAAATTGAAGAATAGCTCATTGAGGAAGAAAGGGAAAACCGAATAGTAATGTCTCCTTACAAGCCATGATGGGGTATTTAAAGAACTTAATCATTTACCATAAAAAGAACATATGACTACAGTATCAAACGTAAAGAGGGAGTAAAGACCATTCACATCAGGCCATCTAGGTACTAAGGGGAAACAAAAGATGCCATTGAGAGGGCTGTTTATGAAATCATGTAGTAAGGATTCTTCAGACAATATGTGAGCCCAAATGCTTCATTGTATTATTGGTTAAGAAGAAGGACAATGTTATGGTCCCTAGCAATGGATCTGGTTATGGGTCTAGAGGTAGGGGATTTTGGACTTTTGGATGTAAAAATGACACGATGATTTCTTTTACGACCTATGGTTGCTATTTTGTTCGGGCTCGTCAGAGAGAACCTGAGACCTCTTGAGTTCGAAGTACTCAAAGACTTTAGAAATTTTTCTACCTGCTTTTCCATTCATCGAAGGTCAAATAAATAGTTCTGCGGAGAAAACAACTTCCCCTACAACTTAGGGGTCCATAAACAACATGATGACTACACTGCATAAAACTAGGAACATGAACAACTGATTAACTGTCAAATAAATACATAAAAACGAAAACTATAAGAAACCAATTATGCTACCGCTGCGTTGGCTTCTTCCTAAGGCCATTTTGCTACTGTTGCGCTGGCTTCTTCTTATTGCATAAGGCAATTCTGCTACTGTTGCGCTGGCTTCTTCCTAAGGCTATGTGTGAACCTTTGATAAACGTTCATAACATTACTCTCCCGCTCCAAACAATGCTTGTCCTCAAACGGAAACTGAGGGAAACGTTGTTGCATAGAAGTGACAACTTCCCAAGAAGCATTTGTAGGAGAGGAATTTTGCCAATGTACTAAGACCTCTGGAATTGAATTATGAACTCTGTGGCCCAAAATAGCCAAAGGCTGTGGTTCAGTAACTTCAGCAATCGTAGGAGGAAGAGAAGCCTCAATGGGACAGGAACCTGCGTGAAACGTCTTCAATTTAGAAACATAGAACACTGGATGGACCTTCGAATTGGCTGGAAGGTTGAGCTTGTAAGCCATAGCACCAATTTTAGCCAAGATACGGAAAGGGCCAAAGAACTTAGGCAAAAGTTTTTGGTGCTTGCGTTGAGTAATCGTAAGCTGCCGATAAGGCTAGACTTTGAGTAAAACTTGATCACCAATATGAAAAGTTACATCTTGGCGATGAGAGTCATAAGCCTGCTTCATCCGTTGTTGAGCACGAAGAAGATTGTCTCTTAAAGAAAACATTAGCTCATCCCTGGACTTGAGGGCATGATCAACTGCCTCAAGTTTAGCAAGACCAGGATAATAAGAAAGTAGCGGAGGAGGAGGCCTGCCATATACCACTTCGAAAGGAGTTGTTTTCAAAGCAGAATGAAAACTCGTATTATAACAATATTCAGCCCAAGAAAGCCAATCCATCCACTTTGTTGGGTGATCACTGGTGAAGCAACGAAGATACATTTCAATTGTCCGATTAACCACCTTAGTTTGACCGTCCGTTTGAGGATGGTATGTGGAACTGAAAGAGAGAGTAGTACCCTGAAGACGGAACAACTCTTTCCAAAAAGCACTAGTAAAAGTGACGTCACGATCACTTACAATTGATACAGGCAGCCCATGTAATTTGAAAATATTCACTAGGCATCTAGAATGAAAAATAATTTCCCTTTGCTCAATTCTATCTTCCTTCACTTGAGCATTCAAAACACGCCTAGTGACAAGTAATTCACCCTTAGGTATATCCTCAATTTCCACATCAGAAAAATCTTCCAAATCAGGCATGGAAGTCAAATCTTCTTCCTCCTTATACATAACTTCTCCTCCTCTCACAAACATGGTTTTCTTATTTGGGCATTGAGAAGCAATAAGACTAACACCAAAACATTTAAAGCATTTAATAGTCTTATGGTTTTCAAAATTGGAAATAGAAGAACTAGGAGTTTTAAAAGTACCTTTTGCATCCACCTTGTTCTTCTCTTCCTTTGACTTGTCATTCTGAAGGATGGGTTTTTGAAGAATCTTGAATAATAAAGAAACAAAATTAAAGAATTCTTGAATGATTAGACTCGTTCTTGATGAATCTTGAAGAATAAAGAAACGAAGTTAAAGAATTCTTGAATGATCAGATTCGTTCTTGATGAATCTTGAATAATAAAGAAATGAAATTAAAGAATTCTTGAATGATCATATTCATTCTTGATAAATCTTGCAAGCAAATCAACTCAAACATATAAAGATTCACAATCTTGATTTTCTTCTTCTTTTTTTCTTCTTTCTTTCTTTCTTTCTCTTATTTTTTTGAATTTGAATGATGAGCTAACTTAATAATCAAGAACAAACAGAAAATTAAAGATAAAGATTCAATTTAAAACCTAGGCTCTGATACCAAAGATGATATGACAACAACCTAGAATCAATGTCTAGATCACCTCCGTTTCAATGATTGTTCCTAAACATAAATTCAATCAATCTAACAAGACCTTCACCCCCAAAACTGCAAGGAATTAGTATGAAAGAGTATAAAGATTGTAGGAATTGAATTAACATGACAAGTTAGAACTTACTTAATAAGTTGAATCAATCCTTAAGGTAATACAAGCAAGAATCTGAATTCTCTCTTGAAGAATGCGTTCTAATTCTATTCATGTCTAATCTGGTGTTCATGCCTAAAGCAAGGTTTTAAATACCCTTATGCAATACAAACCTTAACAAAGATAACCTAAAAACCCTAAAGAAAACCTAAAACATCAAGAAAGGCTTTCTTAAAACAAATCCACCCAAAAACAAATCCCACATAGATTGGGCTTCAAAGCTAATTAGAATTGACTAATCCTAGTCCAAATCGAAAAAGGAAATAAGAAAATTAAAAGGCTAACTTATGAGGGGCGGATTAGGCTTTTAAACTTGGCCCACACGCTTTGTCCTCAAAATTAAAACATGCACATGACTTTTTAATGAAGCACATGCACATTTAACACAAATCAGCCCATGAAAAAGCCCAAAAAAAATCCACACGCCCTTTATAATATAAAATAAGCCCAAGCCCATTGATTAGACTTGTCTTTGTGAAAATTGGCTGAGTATTAGCCCTCTTGGTTTGATGACTCCAATATGCACACACTTAGGTGTCTTCCTAAGCTCTTCCCTAAGCTTGATCAACAAAACTTCTTGAAGTTCTTGTTAAACAAAAGCTTGTGCATAAATCTGAAATTGCGCTTTGAGCTTGTTGGAGCGTGACCTTGTAATTGGACCCATTAGCATCCTCAAGTATCCATTACCTTAGTGAGTTGCATCATTCCCTCCCTCCTCAAAAAGATTTGTTCTCGAATCAAGAATTACATTATTAAAGGGAGATAGATCAGAAACATTAAATGTAACACTAGCACCATACTCACCTAGCAAATCCACCCTATAGGCGTTGTCATTGACGAGCTCAAGCACTTGAAAAGCACTATCATCTCTAGGAAATCTCTCCTTCCTGAAGTGCACCCAAACCCAATCTCCAGACTCAAACTTCATCACCCTGCGCCCTTGATTGGCTCTTTGAGCATACTTCTTGTTCTTTTCCTCAATGTGTTGCCTAGCTTTCTCATGTATTGTTTTAACCAATTTGATCTTTTGCTGCCTATCTACATTAACAATCTCATTCAAGGGTAAAAGCAAAAAATCAATTGGAGTTATTGGGTTAAAACCATACATAATCTTAAATAGAGAATAACCTGTAGAAGAATGAATGCTTCTATTATATGCAAACTCAATCAAAGGCAAACAATCTTCCTAAGCTTTCAAGTTTTTATCCACAATAGCACGCAATAAAGATCCTAAGGTTTTATTAACCACTTCAGTTTGGCCATTTGTTTGGGGATGACAAGTTGTAGAAGAAAAATGTTAGTTCCCATTCCATAGAACATGTGAAAAGTGACTTAAAAACTTGTAATCCCTATCCCTATTTGAAACAATGATTCTAGGAATGCCATGCAACCTAACAACATCCCTAAAAAACAAATCAGCAGCATGTGTAACATCATCAGATTTATGACATGCAATAAAATGAGTCATTTTACTAAATCTATCAACTACAACAAAGATGTTATTATGTCCTTTCCTAATCCTAGGCAATCCTAACACAAAATCCATAGATATATCAATTCAAGGACTATTAGGGACAAGTATAGGCATGTAAAACCTATGCGGTTGCACCTCGGACTTGGCTTGTCCACACGCTACACAACTAGAGCAAACTTTTTCAACATCCTTTTTCATGTTAGGCCAATAAAAAAACTCCTGTAATATGTCAAGTGTTTTAGCAATACCAAAATGTCCCATTAAACCTCCATCATGAGACTCCCTAACAAGCATTTCACACATAAAACAAGTAGGAATACATAGTTTATTATCTCTAAACAAATATCCATCATTCTTATAAAATTTTTGAAAAGCAACTTGTTCACATGCATCATACACGTTAGTAAAGTCAAAATCTGATTTTTACAAATCTTTTATATACTCAACCCCAATCAACTTAGAACTAAGAGAAGAGATTAGAGCATATCTCCTAGATAATACATCAGCAATCATATTTTCTTTACATTGCTTGTGTTTCAAAACATATAGGAACGTCTCTATGAACTCCAACCACTTAACATGTCTTTTATTCAACTTACCTTGGCCCTTAAGATGTTTCAAACTCTCATGATTAGTGTGAATCACAAATTCCTTTGGCCATAGATACTGCTGCCAAGTTTGTAGAGCTCTTACTAATGCAAACAGCTCCTTGTCATAAGTGGAATACTTCAATTGAACACCATTCAACTTCTCACTAAAATAGGCAATGGGATGCCTTCCCTGCAGCAAAACAGCACCAATACTTATCCCAGAGGCATCACATTCAATCTCAAAAGTCGACAAAAAATCAGGTAAACTCAAAATAGTTGTAGAACAAAGTTTTTCTTTCAAAGTGTTAAAAGCAATTTCCTGTGCCTCTCCCCACTTAAATCCTACCTCATTTTTAACAATCTCAGTCAATGGAGTTGTAATAGAGCTAAAATTTTTCACAAACCTCTTATAAAAACTAATAAGTGCATGAAAATATCTTACTTGAGTAACACTTGTAGGTCTCGTCCACTCACTAATTGCCTTGACCTTCTCTTGGTCTACCTCAATTCCATTAGAAGAAACAACATAACCAAGAAATATGACACGATCCATGCACACTATATACTTCTTTAACTTAGCATACAACTTTTCTGCCCTAAGTGCATCTAACACAAGCCTAAGATGCTCTATATGCTCATCAATTCTTTTGCTATAGATCAATATGTCATCAAAATATACCATAACAAACTTACCCATAAATGACCTCAAAACATGATTCATCAAACACATAAATTTACTAGGAGCATTAGTTAAGCCAAAAGGCATCACAAGTCATTCATATAAACCATGTTTTGTTTTAAAAGCAGTTTTCCATTCATCACCAATTTTCATTCTAATCTAATGGTAACCACTCATAAGATCAATTTTGGTAAACACACATACACCATGTAATTCATCAATCATATCATCCAATCTAGGTATAGGATGGAGAAACTTTACTGTTATCTTGTTAACAGCTCTGCAATCCACACAAATGCGCTAACTCCCATCCTTTTTTGGAACCAATATCACTGGCACGACACAAGGACTAAGAATCTCCCTGATGTGTCCCATTTGTAGCAATTCTTCCACTTTCTTATGGAATTCCTTAGTTTCTTCAGGATTAGCCCTATAAGCAGGTCTATTTGGAATATGCACCCCAGGTATGAAATCAATCTAATGTTCTATTCCTCCAATAGTCGGCAACTCCTTAGGCATCTCCTCAGGGAAAACATCTCCATACTCCTGTAAAAGAGAAACAACACTACTAGGCAAACAAAGGTCAAGGTCAAATTCATTAAAATAAGCTTCCTTGTACAAAAGTACGAACAAACTTCTACTTTCCATACAAGCAACCCTTACATCTCTCATTTTTTCATAGAAGTTTTGTTTCTTTCTACCCTCTCTCTCTCTCATTTGGGCCTTTTAATTGAATATTTTTAGGCCGCTTTCCCCACTTTTCTTCTCTCACTTTTGGCCTCACTTTCTCTCTTTTCTTTTGATTTAAATTTCTGCTCCCCTTTTGCAAGGTTCTCGACCTTCCCGTCAAATTTTGTATTATCACGCTTTTCTTGAAGTTTTTTGTCCTTTCTTTGTTGCACTGCCTCTAGACTCTATTTAAATTGCATTTGGTCCTTATATACCTCTCTTGGTGTTAATGGAGCAATAACAAATTTATGATCTCCCGTAGTAAATGAGTACCTATTCTTAAAACCATCATGTAATACTCTTCTATCATATTGCCAAGGTCGACCAAGCAATAAATGACTAGCATGCATAAGTACAACATCACAAAGTACTTGATCAGAATACTTTCCAATGGAGAAAGACATAAGAACTTGTTTATTTACCTTGATTTTTCCTATGTCATTCATCCATTGTAGCCTATACGACCTAGGGTGTTTCAAGCACTCCAATCCTAGTTTTTTCACCATCATTGTACTAGCCACATTAGTGCAGCCCCCCCAATCAATGATCAGGTTACAAATCTTCTCATTCACTAGGAATCTAGAATGAAAACTATTTTCCCTTTGTTCAATTCCTTATTCCTTCACTTAAGCATTCAAAACATGCCTAGTAATAGGTAATTCACCCTTAGGTATATCCTCAACTTCCACATTAGATGGAAGTCAAATCATCTTCTTCCTCCTCAGACATAACTTTTCCTCCTCTCACAAACATGGTTTTCTTATTTGGGCATTGAGAAGCAATAAGACTAACACCAAAACATTTAAAGCATTTAATAGTTCTATGCTTTTCAAAATTGGAACTAGAAGAACTAGGAGTTTTAAAAGTACCTTTTGGATCCACTTTGTTCTTCTCTTCCTTTGACTTGTCTTTGTTCTTCTCATCCTTCTTGGATCATTTGGAGTTCCAATTTGTAGTAGAGATTGGGTAAGAAGCCTTGCTTGGGCTTTTGTACTTGAGTTGCATCTCCACCTTCATGGCCATATTCATCATCTCCTCTAACTCCACATAATGGTGCATTCAATAACATTGGCAATGTCTTTGTTCAAACCAGCCAAGAAACGTGCCATGGTGGCTTGTCTTTCTTCTTCTAAATTAGCCCTAATCATGGCTATCTCCATCTCCTTATGGTACTCTTTTGGTGCCTTGTCTCAAGGTTTGGAGCCTTTAATGGATCTCCCTATAGAAGTAACTAGGTACAAACCTCTTCTTCATGACTCTCTTCATTTCGGCCCAAGTATTAATAAGATCCTCTCCATTCCTTCTTCTATTCAAAACAAGCTGATCCCACCAAATAAGTGCATAATCATGAAATTTCACAGCAGCAAGTTTCACCTTCTTCTCTTCAGAATAGTTATGGCATTCAAAAATCATCTCCACCTTTCTTTCCCATTCTAAGTAAGCTTCTGGATCATTCTTACCTTGAAAAGATGGTATTTTCATCTTGATACTACCCAAGTTTCTATCCACACGTTTGGCCCTGTCTTCTCCCCTTGCATTGTCTCGACCTCTATAGCCCCTTCCTCTTCCTCTATCATTTCGTCCCCCTCTTCCACCAATTTTGACCCTATACCACTCTTCTTCTTCTTCCCTATCATTATACTCATCTTCATACTAATAGCGGACTGGAATTGGCTCCCTAGCATTTTTCCTCCTTGTTGCACCATTAGTTGAAGCCTCTCTTTGTAAATTCCTAATGGCTTGATCCTGTCCATCAAATTTATCATTGACATCCCTAAACATGTTCGCAATCCTTTGGAATTGATGTTGCATAGCCTCCAAAGTAAAGAATGTGTTTTGATCAACCTCACTATTCTTTTCATCCTTGTCACTAGCTTTACTATCCTTTGAATTGGTCATGATGTAAAACCTGCAAAAACATGTTAGAACAGCTCCTTACACACTCTGTCACGCGTTTCTTACTAATAAGATTGGATACCCTTATGTTTCACTCAAGAAGATGATTTTTACCCTCAAATGAGCTTACACACTCTTGCCTTTTATCACTCTAAATTCTAGCACAGTTTTACTTGTTCAGATCAATCACTACCAACCAAATAAGCACAACAGAAACTTAATTCAAAAGAAAACAAAGAATAACTAAAGAAAGGAACTAAACACAAAACTAGATGCAATTTAATATAAAGAAATAAAGGAAGACAAAAATAAACACATACTAGATGGAGAAAACGTGTGTTAATGATTTTTTGTGCCAATTGAGCAATATGAAACAAGGTTAATCAATTCAAGTGTAATGGAAAAAAAGGACAACATATAATAAAAAGAAATCAAAGAGTGCTAGAAAAGACAAAACTAGGAATTAAACTCAGCCCTAAACCTGAATTAACAAGAACATTCAAATCTGCCCCAATTACTCGAGAGCTAAAAGAAAGCAATTATATCAAAGACATAAGTTTTGAGTGAAGAAAGTAAATCTTGAAACAAGAAAGTGTTTTTTGATGCAAGAAAACAAGTCTTGATGAGTTTCTTAAATGAAGGATGTGTTTTTGAAGAATCTTGAATAATAAAGAAACGAAATTAAAGAATTCTTGAATGATTAGACTCGTTCTTGATGAATATTGAAGAATAAAGAAACGAAATTAAAGAATTCTTGAATGATCAGATTCGTTCTTGATGAGTCTTGAATAATAAAGAAACAAAATTAAAGAATTCTTGAATGATTAGATTCGTTCTTGATAAATCTTGCAAGCAAATCAACTCAAACACACAAAGATTCACAATCTTGATTCTCTTCTTCTTTTTTTCTTCTTTCTTTCTTTCTTTCTTTCTTTCTCTTTTTTTTTGAATTTGAATGATGAGCTAACTTAATAATCAAGAAGAAACAGAAAATTAAAGATAAAGATTGAATTTAAAACCTAGGCTCTGATACAAAAGATGATACAGCAATAATCTAGAATCAATGTCTAGATCACCTCCGTTTCAATGATTGTTCCCAACCTAAATTCAATCAATCTAACAAGACCCTTCACCCCCAAAACTGCAAGGAATTGGTACGAAAGAGTATAAAGATTGTAGGAATTGAATTAACGCCACAAGTTAGAACTTACTTGATAAGTTGAATCAATCCTTAAGGTAAAACAAGCAAGAATCTGAATTCTCTCTTGAAGAATATTTTCTAATTTTTATTCCTCTCTCAAAAGAAGTCCACACGCTCTTTACAATATAAAATAAGCCCAAGCCCATTGATTAGATTTGTGCTTGTGAAAATTGGCTAAGTATTAGCCCTCTTGGTTTGATGCCTCCAATGTACACACACTTAGGTGTCTTCCTAAGCTCTTCCCCAAGCTTGATCAACAAAACTTTTTAAAGTTCTTGTGAAACAAAAGCTTGTGCATAAATCTGAAATTGCACTTTGAGCTTGTTGGAGCATGACCTTGTAATTGGACCCATTGGCATCCTCAAGTCTCCATTATCTTGGTGAGTTGCATCAAATGAGGAACATATCAAAGGAATAAAGACACCAGAGCCAGGACATCAGACGTATTCATAAGCATTTTGAGGCTCAAGGTGTGCAACTACCGCCTCCTTTACCATCATCACCTCCATCACCATAAGACTTTATTTCTAACCCTTTTATTTTAAATCTAGTCTTTATTTTTTTTATTTTATGTTATTTCCATCCATGTGTGTTTGTTTGTCTCCTTCTCACATTGAGGACAATGTGTTGTTCAAGAGTGTGGAGGGTTGTGTGTTTTGTTTTGATTGTGAATTTTGCATATTGTTATGTTAGTTTGTTTTAGGTTTCATATTGTGAATTGTTTGAATGTATTGATGACTTTTTTGAACATAATCTATTAGGTTGTGAAGAGTCATTAGCTCGCGAAATAAGTGATCTGGGTCCTTTGGCTAAAATATGCAAGTTAATTATGATTTAGTGCTAGTTTGTCACCTTATAAGTTGTCATATTCATTCATAATTTTAGGTCTTTTGGCTAAGTAGCTTTGCTAGTATTTTTCATAAAACGAGTAGCTAAAACAACAAGGTAGGCATTAATTAATTAAAAAATATGTTTGTAAATTTTAAATAAATAACTATTCTGTTGGCCTTCAGATTATGAAAAGAGCTAGTAGCCAGCTGAGAACATGATATAGCCGAGTAACCTGATCGATATGTATTACCAATGTTTTCCTCCTTGAAAAAAGACTAGGTCCAGGTCCACAAAAAGTGTTAAAAATATTTTCTAAGAAAACCTACCGAACTTGTAAATAACTTAACTATTCATGAAAACATACTTAGGATTAATTACAAAGTTTGATTGGTCAAAAAATTATTCATATGTGTGTACAGTTAAAATGGGTGAATAAACTTGACACTTAAGTTTTGATTAATATGTATATTTAGTCAAGAGCTCCTGGAAGCGAATTTTGCATATTAATGATTTGGAACAACTTAAATGATTATGTTTAAAGTTAAATTTGTTTTATGAAGTTAAAGCTATTATCTTAGCATTGCATTGTGTGCTTTGTGATTCTGTGTTATTTGTTGTTTTGTTTGCTTTAGGATAAACAAACATTTAAGTGTGGGGATGTGATAAGTGTAAATTGCATAATGTTTTAGGGCATAGTTTGATATGTGTTTAGCCGTTAATTCAATCATTTAGTATGTGTTTAGGTTAGAATAGTGTTAGTTGTTAATTATTTGTCTTTTAAGTGTTTTAAGGGTTAGTAAAAGCTTTTGAGCTTAAATATTATGTTTTTGAGGTATCTTGATATGTTTGCTAATGTTTCATGGTCAATATCAAAGAATGAAGGAGTTTCAAAAGATATTCGGGTCAAAACGACAACGTACGATCGTGGCATGCAGGCCACGATCGTGACAAAAACTCCGAGAATGGCCCACGATCGTAGCTTGCATGCCGTGATCATGACAAAAGGCTCATATGTGAGCCACGATAATGGCCTGCCTCAGGCAGACATATAGACAGTTACAAATTTCACGTTCGAAGGAATTTTTTGGATCTTTTAGACCCCGAAAAAGCCCTAAGGTTATCCAAAACATAAGAGACTATTTAAAAAACAACAAAAGGAGAGAAAAGGAGAGCTTTTCTGTGTAGCCATTTTTGGAAACCCTAAGAGTGAAAGAGGTAGAGAAAGAGAGGAGGAAGAGGAAGAAAGAGGAAGAAGAAGCAATCTCGACATGCTATAAGTGTAAATTGCATCGTCTTTGAGGGCATAGTTTAATATATGTTTGGTTGTTAATTCAATCATTTAGTATATGTTTAGATTAGAATTGTGCTAGTTTGTTAATTATTTATGTTTTAAGTGTTTTATGGGTTAATACAAGTCTTTGAGCTTAAAGATTATGCTTTTGAGGTACCTTGATATGTTTGCTAGTATTTCAGGGTCAACATCGAAGAACAGAGAAGTTTTGGAGACATTCGGGTCGAAACAATGGCCTATGCCACAATCGTGACAGAAGCATCAAATTTGGCCCACAATCGTGACAGAAGCATCAAATTTGGCCCACAATCGTGGCCTGCATGCCATGATCGTGACATAAGCACAGGAAATGACCCATGATCGTGGCCTGCGTTAAACAGATGCGTAAACACTTAAGAAAGTTCAGTTTTGAGAGATATTTTGAACTTTTCAAAACTCGAAAAAACCCTAGGGATGCTCAAAACACAAAAGAATATTTCAAGAACAAGAAGGTAGAAAGGGAGCTTTTGCATTAGCCACCTTGAGAAACCCTAGAGAGAAATCATCAAGATATAAAGGAAGAGAAGAAGGAAGAGAGAAGAGGAGCATAACCTAACTCGACGTGCTTCTCGGATCAGGAGGTTTCCTTATGTTGCTGCCTCCCATCATCCATTTAGATTGTTTTTCCTGTTTAATTTCAATTTTATTATTGTATATAATTTGATTGAACAATTGATGATATGATCTAGAATATTGAAGATGTTATAAGCTTAACTTCGGAATTTTATTCTTGAATTAATAGAAATTTGATTATTTATGTGTTTATTGGATCTGTTGTGGTTTGATTTTGCAATTGCATAATTCGGTAATAAATTGAGAAGGTGAATCAAATGAAAAACAATTAAATTGGACTAACGAGAGTTAGGTGATTTAATAGAGACAAGAATTGAATCAGATCAAGAAATTTTGTGAAGAGAGATCTTTCGTAGGTTTCTGATAGTTTATTAGAGAACTTCAGAACTAATTGGAGTTTTAGATAGGTAGTAAATTGAGAGATTGCAACTCCTATAATCTGATTAGGGTTTATGATTTAAGGTTAGTGGTTGTAACTTGAAAGAAAGTAATCAATCTTAGGATAATCTAGAACCAACAATCTAATAATTTATAATCAGTTAGGTTAGCATTACATATAGGTAAAATTCTCTTTCTCTCAATTAGTAATTTCTTTTGATTGATTTTTGGGTGTTGCAAATTGCTTATTAATCAATATTTTGTGCAACTTGAATTTTTGTTATTGTTTCTAGCCTTAAATTTTAGGATTAGATTAACTCTTTCCTTGTGGGATCAACACCTTTGGTACTACGCTAATAAACCGTGTGCTTGTGGATTATCAAGGGTTAATAATTAAAACTTACGCACAATCAACCTCACGATCAACGTGATTCCCGGATCAGGAGGTTTCCCGATACTGTTGACTTCCTAGATTGTCCATTTTAAGTTTCTATTTCCTTTTCATTTCAATTTTATTCATGTATAAAGTTGGGATATATTGTATGATGATAGAAGGTAGAATGTTGATGATGTTCTAACTCTTCTTTGGAATTTTATTTTGATTTAATGATAATTTAGTCGATTGTGTTTATTAGATGAATGTTGTGATTTGATTGCGTTCTTGCATAATTCGATCATAAACTGAGATGGTGAACTGGATAAAAAACTATTAAATCATATTAACAAGAGTTAGGCAATGCAATAGAAACGTGAAAAATCATATTGGTAATTGTGTAGGGATTAATCCCGTGTGATATTCCGATAGATTATGAGAGTGCTTTAGATCTAATTAGAGTTTTGGATAATTTGAGTATTGAGAAATTAAAATTTCATAATCCAATTAGGATTTATAAATTAAGATTTAATGGTTATAACTCGAGGGAGATTAATCAGTCTTAGGATCGTCTAGAACCGACATGTCATTAAGGCATAATTAGTTAGGTTAATATTAATGATAGATTAAATCTACTTTCTCATAACTTCGTAAGTTCTTTGGTTGATTTCCATTATGCATGCTTATTGCTCAATTGTTAACTCCTTTATGTTTAACTTTTGATTTAATTGGTTGAATTCAATTCTCGTATTTACTTCTCGTTGCATTATTTATTTTAGTTTCATATTTTTTTCAGCCTTAGATTTTTAGGATTAGATTAATTCCCCTTCTTGTAGGATCAACACCTCTTATACTACCGTTGCAACCCATGTACCTGCGATAGTTGAGGGCTTATAAATTTTAAAGCTCGAACAACACGGTCAATCGATTACTTCTTTCATAAGGAAAAACATAATGTGTGCTAGTGTTTTTGCATTTTATTAATGTTCAATCTTAATAGAATAATGATTAAGAATAATTTAGGAATAATACATAAATGCAATATGAATTTTATAATTATAATCACATTATAATTTCATTTACAATATACAATTATCTCATAGACTTTTATTATATACATATAAACATATACAAGATAAAGAATATCTTTAAATAATTGTCACTAAACTAAAACCGAAGCACTTTTCTGTAGGGCATAAACAACTTTAAGGTTGTGCACCTCCCACTATTTCTTTTTATATCATTGACTCCACCCTCATCGCCTCTTACGAAGAATTTATTACCAAAACGTAACTTTTAGCTCAACTAAAACACAACCTGGACCAAACCAAACGTTGGATGGCCCAATAGGCAAATCAACACAAGCAGCATAAAGAATTTGAGGAGATTGGATTTTTGTTAAATTAAGGCCTTACCGACAAATCTTAATGCACCGTCAGCAATTAGAAAAGCAATAAAAGTGATTTATGACCCATTTCGAGTTCTTTGACGGATTAACATGGATGAACTGGATCTTCCAACCATAATAAGGATTCAACTAGTATTTCACATTTTGTTGCTCCATTCATGCAAAGGAAGCCCAGAGAACTAGGCTTGCCCATTGCCTTCTTTGATTGATGAAAGACACCCTATTTTGAGTCCCAAAACCAACCTTAGAACTTACACTCTGTCAACAATGAGTGATCAGATTCGCCAGCTCTTAAGAGGCAACCAATGCAGGAAGTTACACGGGAGAATTGAGAAGATTTTCAGAAAGCTTATCCGCAGTTTGACTTAGAGGACAGGGTCACTTCTTAGACGGGTGGTAGTAAATAATAAGGATATGGATCATTGGCAACTGCAAAATATTTTGCAGAGAACAACGTCAACAACTTGAGGTTTTAGGAACAAAAACTGCAAAGTGAACAGAAAATTAAAAAGCTAAACATGAAGAAAAAGGCTAACACTAAACACCAAACTTAAAAATTCCAATTGGTTGCCATAAAGAGACTTAGCTTAGAGTTAAAGTCCTTGACAAAAGAAATCTCCTTATTCTAGTGAATTAGAATACGACTATGATCATAAAGAGTATTTTCCAGGCTTCTGAAATTTTTATCATTTCTTTCATTTCAAAAAGAGTAAACAACATAGCCGAAAGATAATCTAATAAAGTAGTCCCCCCTTCAATATTGAAACAGATCTTAAAAGCCACTGCTCTAAATGCAGCCAAGGAAGAGGATCGCACTGCTTGAGTATACACGAATTTTTAAGGCCGTCTAAACAAACCTGATGACTAAGAGAAAGTGCAAGTGTACCCTAAACAACAATTTAAGGATGGAATAACTGTTGGCCGGATTGAGTGGATGGAGAGCTGATGCAGTTGGTTCTTTCGTAGACTATGCAATTAATCAACTAAAGCACCTATAACCCTGTCTTGTACGTACCTTTGATTTAATGAGTAGACAATTCCTAATTATGGAGCTCCATTGTAGGGTTCTGTAATACAGTGTGAGTTGTGTGTATTGACAGGATTAAGACTTGCATTGCATGGGAATTTCAATTAGGAAATAAGAAGCTTGTACTTGAATCTGATTCTCAGGGGCTATTCATCTCATCTGCCTGTCGTGGTGGGCAAGCTTTCCACCCAGCATCACCTCTTGTTGATGCTATTCAACAATTCTTGACAAGAGATTGGTCTGTGCATATAAATCATATACAGCGTAAAGCATACTCCTATCCTCGCCAATCTGGCATTCTCCCATGAGTTAGGATCCAATAACAACCTATTTGAAGATATTCCAGCGTTGAAGCACCTTGTTCTAGTATTGTAACTTGGTTTCTTGTAAAATTGTTTATTAAAAAATTAAAAGAGGAGTGTAGGAATTTGGCGAAGTGTTTACGTTTAATCAAATATGAATAAAGTAGACACACACTTTCTACATAAAATATATTTGTTTGTGAATAAAAGAAAGGATACTAGGAACTTGGTAAGCTATGTGCACTTAATCAAATATAATTAGAAGAGGCACAAATATTAGTTTGTGCGTACTATATTTTACCTACAGAACCCATGGAAGTATAGTCAAGATAAAGCTGGTAAGTAGCGAACTCAGCGAAGGTGATGCCTACAACAGAAATGAAAATGGAAAAAGCAAAGCTCAGAATCCTTCAGCAATTAATGTCAACGGAAGTAAACTAGCAGGCAGGACTTGGAACTAAACCTTAGAGTTTCCTTTGTCCCACGACGAACTTTGCATCTGATTGTCGGAAGACCAAGGCGCTGGTGAGCTTCATACCGATGACAACCAGAAAATCCTTTGATAAAGATCAAACCAAGTATATGCTTGTCAACTTTGAAAATGTACGAGGATGGCTACCAAATTAATACTTCAAATATCAGAACATAAACAAGTCGCGTACCGTAGTAGTCTCCATCAACCTCCAGCACATCAATCTGTGCAACCACAATTGATGCTTGTTAGAAAAATCACTTTGTTACATGGATTGTCTCCACAAAAGGAAGCAAGTTCGTTGGTCCAAACAAAGATTATTTAGAATTTTGTTCACTATAACTCTCTAATATGGTATGGAAACTGAGTACAGTTAATATTCCGCACTTCAACACTACACAACCATTTATTCCCTATCATTTTATTCGGAACTAATTGCAGCAAGTTTGGAGTTTGCCATCCATAGAATAGCTTTTCCTCTCATGTAAACTCGTCTACTTCCCTCAGATTCAGATTTAGGCATGAGTTCTTTGACTTGGAGAAATTCATAAAACTCTTTTAAGAAGAACAAAAGGGATGAAGGGGATTAAAGAGTAGTTACAGGGACTTGGAGACCAATTTCTTTGATACTGTCCATCAGTTCCCTGACTTTATTTGGATCATTAGCCCTGGTTCGCATAAGAGGTCTCCTTATTTTGTCAAGTGGAATCTCCGTAATCACTGGCCCTCCTCTCTCTGTACTAAGCTTCTTATCTCCATTACTACCAGGGACAGCCCCTACGACAAATCAATCAATCACCCACTTCCATAAGAAAAAGGATCAAAACGTTCCCTCTTACTAAGAGACAGATAGAGATGAAGTACCGGCAGAGGAAGAGGCTGAGATGGACAAGGTCCTAAAGTTTATAGCTGCCATTCGCATCGCCAAATTCGCCATTGTTACAGCTCCTCTAGATCTGTTGAATCCAGACAATAGATAAGTAACGTATCGGCCACATGATATATGATCAAAATATCCTAACTTTATCACAGCCGTTAATCGTTTTAGACCTGAAAAGGCCATCTATGGTGGCCCAGGATACAAAAGTGCTTCGCATCTCATTTTCTCCTCTCATTGTAGGAATCAATGGCTGCGATTGCGTCGATTAACCTTACTCCGTATGTACACATTCTTCATCTCAGTCCATATATTCGTATTATCATTCGAAGCAAAGCTAACGTGGGCATTTCTAACATTCCATTCTTTGTTCTGAAAATTGGAAAACAGGCAGAAAGGGGGAGACATTGAGAATTTTTCTGTTAGTATTGGTCTACGATAAGACTTGCGTTAAGCTCTTTTCTATTTACAGCAGAGATATTAAAAATATTTAAAAAATATGTCTTCGTGTATATTTTTTACTAACGATATTGTCTCTGTGATAAGACAAGAGAGGAGGTCAATGTAAAGTTAAAATGTTGGAACAAAACGTTATAATTAAAAGGTTTTAAAATAAGCAATATTAAGATTAAATACTTAGAATGTAACATTTCGGGACATCAGGAGGTTAATGTTGTGGAGGTAAAAATTAGATCCAAAGTTATACCACAAAAATAGTGTTTTAAGTACCTAGGATCTATCATCTAAAATAATAAAGAAATCGATGATGATATAATACATCGGATCACATCTGGGTGACTCAAATAGTGAAGTACAAAAGGGCTTTTATGTGACTAGAAGATCTCACTTAAGCTTAAAGATAAATTCTATCGAATGACGATTCAGCCAACCATTTTATATGAGGCAGAGTGTTGGCCCACGAAGTGCATACATAACAATAAACTTTTGATGATAGAGATAAGTATGTTTTGATAGATGTGTAACATTACCAAAAGAGATAAGGTTACAGGTAGCTAATGTTATTGACAAGTTGCGAGAGACAAGGCTTAGATAATTCGGACATGTGAAAAGGAGACACCCTAATGATCCAATGAGACATGCAAGAAAATAATTTTTCAAGACTATAAGCGGAAAAAAGAAAAACCTAAAAAAAATTGCGAAAAAGTTAT
The DNA here is from genome assembly GCA_029891385.1 of Erythroxylum novogranatense. NCBI lineage: Eukaryota > Viridiplantae > Streptophyta > Magnoliopsida > Malpighiales > Erythroxylaceae > Erythroxylum > Erythroxylum novogranatense. The sequence goes on along the minus strand of CM057228.1, from coordinate 61,380,201 downwards.
CAAGAACAATATGGCAGGATTGGCTCTTACCAAAAACTTAGTCCGTAATAGGAAACTCTATCGTACTAGGATATAGGTAAAGGATATCCATTAAAAAGAGCATACGCAGCCTTGTAGGTTCTATGAAGTCTGATAGTGTGAATCTCTTGTGTCGTATTTACCTTTTAGAAAGGCACGTCTAATTGTTCAGTCTTTATCTATCTAGTTGCTAGTCGTGGACAAGCCATTGTGTCCTACAACATCACTTTTCAACTCAAGTTTATACGAATAATTTTTGGCACTTAAGGAGCTCCTATACTTGAGGAGCTCCTCCTCGTTATCAGTTATGAGTGTAGCTTTGACAATTTCTCATGTACTAGTTGCTAATTATCGAATGTGTTTTTTCACAATCATTATTTTAGTATTATGAATTTATTTAGTTTATTTTTAATAGTGTTATTTGTGTATTTTTATGTATTTCTTTATTTTTAATTTTTCTCTTTATCGTGGGTCATTTAGACACAGTCTCTCTAGTAGCTAGGGGTAAAGTTGTATACTACTAGACCTCCCAAGACTTTGTTTATCTTATATTCATGTCACATTTATATGTGAATCTACCAAAACTATTCTCTTTACTATGTAGGAATAAAGTTGTGCAGTATCAGACCTTCCTAAACTCTGCGTTAGAGTAGGATTTTAACAGGGTGTTCATGATGATGATGATCATAAAATAGCAGTAGGCATTGTACGATAAGCAAAAAAGCAATATCAAATGTGAAAGCCTCAATTAGAGTGAATTTAGTTTCCAAATCCTTAAGGATCTTCCATTCTTTTCCTTCTCCACGATAGAGCTAAAGCTTAATGAACTTTTTCATGTTTTTACGAGAATTATACAATGTTATCGAGCAGAAAATTTGTTTTTATTTATTTATTTATTTATATTTATTTCATATAATAAACTTTGCAAAAGGATATTTATGTCAAAACAAAAGTACTGGAGAAGATAAATAGGGAGACCTTGGAAGCTAACTCTCAAAATATGTGAATTGAGCAACATGTATAAACCTGGTTGCCTTTTAATTGAGTTGGGAGCTCTTTTGTGGTCCCAGGAAAGACCAAACTTCCTTTAATTTGTTATTAATTTTGGTGCAACTCAAATTTGAGTATCAGTGGACTTTAGATAATGATTGGGAAAAGCTTAGGGTTCATTTAGTTCTATTTCTATTTCTGTTCTATTTTCTTTTAAAAAATAAAAGCTTGTTTTATTGTTAATATCATTATAGTTAATTTTTTATTAAAGATAATTATATATTATATAAAACTTAAAAGTAAATTATTTTTAGTTAATTAGAAAATTAATAGTTTATATAATATTTATTAATAAATTATAAATTATTTTTTTTATCTTATTAAAATAAATAATGTAAAATTTTATTTTATATAAAATTAATATATGTCTGCCACATTGTCTAAGGTCTCCTTTTGATCTTAACTATTGATGATGAGCCATCTAAGGCAATGCCTTTCACAACATACTAGTTTGATCTAATGCTTACTCGTGTCAAGTCTATTAGTCATAGTTCGTCTATTTGAGCATACATTAAGTTCTTAGAGCTCTCACATATCTCCCTCATGTATATCCTTCAACCCAAGGTCCATCTCAAGTTATATTTGGTCTCACATCCAAATCTTGCATCTCATCAAAGATCTACTTCAATGTGTACCAATGTGTGTCAACTTATCGATAATGCCCGTTTTCCTTGCCTACTCGTAAATCTTTGCCTTATTCCATCGTCTCGAGTATCAATCACTAGTCAAGACTCTCTAATGCTAACACTATTCTGCAATTCGAACTTAAGGGCTTAATAGTACATTTAAGGAAAGTATTAAAGAAGACATAGATTGCCAACATGAAGAAAATGGACCAAATTAGGGTTTGTTTAAGTAGAGATGGTCTTCACACCCTTAAGATTTATGCATTAGTTATTTATCAGAGATGGAATATCACTTAAAAGACCTTGCACACTATAATAATATGGGTGGTGGGCATAAGACAAGCAAATGGCTATACAATTCTAATTAGTGGAATTGTAAATTGAAACTTAGAATAGGCAAGTTGCTTAGTTTTACAAAGGTTTCTTTAGACACCAAACTTATACCGCAAGTTGTATTTATTCTTTACATGATAATCTTACTTAGGTTTGTTTAAGTGAGATTCAACCTTCCCATATGATTGATGACAAAAAAAAAACTTTGTTCTCAAATGCCTCACAACCCTCAAAGTATTTAACTCTCACACTCGAGTAACAATACTATGAAAGTATTAAATAATCATAGGTAACAATAAACACAAAAGAGCTTAGTACAAACTAACCCTTATTACTTCTACAAAAGTAAAAAAATGAATGCTCTCTCTTAATGTGTTCCCCTTGCTCTCTGTCTCTCCTTCTAATGAAATGCTCAAATAAGTAACTTATAGGCATTTTTTGCTTTACGATTTAGAACCTTAATTGAACTAAACTAACTAGATAACCTATATCTTTATCAGATTACATCATACTAACTAATTGGACGACACTTCCATCTAACTAGGGATCTATTTGATAAGATTTAGATACATCACAATTAATAAGATAAGAGATTGTTTTATAAATTTATTTGTATTAAGAGAATTTTTTATAATTTTATGTGTTGTTGTTTCGTTTGTTTAAGTTTAAGTTATGTTTTTGTTTTTTCTTGAGGACAAGCAAAAGTTTAAGTGTGGGGATGTTGATAGGTGTAAATTATACTATGTTTTGATATATGTTTAAGTGTGTTTTTTAGTATTTTTTAGATGATTATCATGTATATAGGCTTAGAATTATGTTATTATTAGTGTTTGTTTATATTCTAAGTGTTTGTGTGGTTTTGAGCATGATTTGGATCTTAATTTTATGTTTCAAGAGGTGTAAGATGTGTGTTTGAGTGTATGGAAACAAGAAATTGAAGAAAAGAGAAGAATTGGAAGTAAAGAGCACAGACGACAACTCTAGCAAATGTCAAATTTTCTAACATGTGACTCTTTTTTGTAATTTAACATTTTGGGGTTATTTTTGAAACCAAATTAAGTGAAACCTCAAAAGCCTCAAGAACTATTTAAGAACATAAAACAATCAAAAAAGAGAAGCCCCCATCTTACCATTTAGAGAAAGAAAGAAGAGGAGAGAAGAGAAGAAGAAGAAAAAGAGGAGTTGTTACTGTCAGCCACTCCTTATCATTCCATTCTAAGTTCATTTCTTATTCCTCTTATTATTTACTTCAAATTTGGAAATGAGGATTGTTGGGCCCCAAAATTTTCTTTTATTGATGTAATTAGGTATGAATTATATTGGTTGTATGATTTATTGCATAGTTTGATTTTATTAGAAGTGTTAGTGAAAAATTAAGATTAATTTGAGTTTAGTATGATTTAAATGAGCATGAAAAGGGTAAAAATGTGTGAGAAAATTTTGGGAAGATCACTTAAGTTGGTTAGATTAAGGCTTTGCAAGGAGGGGTATTATAGTCTTTGTGCCTTCATTTAAGCTTAAGGAAAAGAGTTAGAAAGAAGAAAGAAATAAGGAAAGTGAGAAAAGGAGAGGGAGTATCGTGGAAGAGGAGAAGAAGAAGGGATTTAGGGTTTTGCTATTCTAGAGGATTTCGAAAGGATTGAAGCATTTTCTGGTAAGTAAAAGCTTAATCCTTTTTGTTTGAGTTGAATTAAACCTTAGATTAGAGTTGCATGAGCTAGAATCGATGGTTTTGGGTTTTCGGAAAATTGGTAGGAATTCTTTGGGTTGTTAATTTTGTGACTGATTTTAAGGTTTAAATTAGTTAGAAATGAAGTATAAGACTTGAATCAAGGTTTAGATGTGTTGCTTGTGAAAAAGGGAAGGATTGAAGTGGTAAAATGTTGGAAAAATTGGGTTCGGAGACGTTCTCCAGACCCGCACGTCGTGACATGCTCATGAGCACGCCGCGACGTGCGAGGAAGGTATGCACGTCGCGACATGCGAATTTGTGCACGTTGCGGCGAGCAGCAGGCCTTCGTCATGGCGTCACGAAAAGGAGGGTGTACGTGCATGGCGCACACGGGCCTTCGTTCTGCTTAACGTAGCCTTCGTCATGCATGAGCCCCGCTTCAGCAAAGATGAATTTTGGTATTTTGGACATATCTTTTGCTGTAGAAGTCCAAATGAGGTGATTTTTGATGCGTTGTAAAATAGAGACATAGAAATACAAGTTTTGTGGCGAAAATAAGTTCTAAATCGGTCTATAAAGATTTGAAATTTTGGGTGGAAGTTAAGAATAGAATTATTGTTTCAGCATGAGTTTTACTTCGAATTGTTAAAGTTGACTTTCCGATTTCTACACCAAATTGAATGGGATTTTGGTTATTGTTAAAGGAAATCAAGTGAGGCAAGAGGATCAAGAGGAAACTCATTCCTAGGCAAGTATAAGCAAGGAATTCAAGGTGGGTACATGTTTATAATAGAGTAAATAAGTCACTCATTGTTTTGTTCAAATCAAGAAAGATTTAATGATTTCAAATTGCATCATCAATATTGTCTTATTTGCTATTGTGAAATGATTATAGGTTGCTATATGATTTGCATTCATGATTTATAAAAAGGTTTCAAAAGGGTTTTCTCTTTTCAAGAATACATGCACATGAAATCATGTTTTACGAAATGTATGAAAAGCAAGTTTACAAGCAAGGGCCAGTTTGGCAACGCAGTTACAAGACTCTAAATCATGTATATTATGTGGGTTTGTGGTAGTCCCAAGAACCGTCACGTGCACGTTGACCATGAAAAGGTTTCTCCCGCCTACCCGCAAGTGGCACGGAGCTCCCCACAAGGACTCCCTCAAGAAACTACGACTACACATAACCATTTCGATGAGGAATGTGTAGTACGTCATGAACCCGGACTAACTCAAACCATTATGTTATGTTATGTGCTTATGATCTGTTGTTATGTTTCATACATGTATGTTGTGAACTCTACTCATGCATTGTTCAAAAATCAAGCATTTCAAGATAATAACTTTTACATGCTCAATTATTATGATTTCAAAGTATATCACGGCAATGAGTTATCTTTTAAATAGTTTTGCTTATTTCTATGTTATAAATGTGTTCCCACGAGCCTTATAGCTCACCCCCTTTACTCCCCCCATTCAGGTGACGAGCAAGAGACTGAGTAAGTCAAGGGTTATGGCATCACTCCAATTTATTATGTTTGTGTATCTTCAAGATGTACTTTTGGAAGACAAGGCTTTAGTTTCACTTCGAGTTCGATTAGTTCAAGTGTATTTTGTACTTTTGACACTTGAACTTAGAGTTTGTAATTTGGTTTGAAATGTTAATAAAGCTTTGTAAAAACTAATCTTTTGGAAATTAATGAGGCGTGCATGTTTACGTATCAAATCTTACGCATTGAATCATTTAGAAATTTGCTTGAGTGCATGTTGTTAAATTTGGGATGGGTTGTTTTAATAACAATGTTTCACCTCACGCACACGCACACGCACACGCACTACGCTTTCATGTCCGATATTGGGCTTCGAAAACGGAGTCCAACAAGGATGATGAATACTTATTTAAGAATGTTCTAAATTTCATTTGGGATTTATTCTTGAATAAATTGTGATTTGACTGGTTTTGATGGTAATGTATTGGGTATTGTGATTGTTTATCCTTTTTACATACTTTACTAACAAATCGAGTGAGTGAATCATTAGTAACATAATTAGTTTGGGTAATGAGAATTAACAACCAAATATATCACATAAACATTAAATCAACAATTATACAAAAAGAGATCTTGTATAAGAACCTTATTGTCTATTAGAGTGCTTAAGCACTAATTGGAATGTGGGTTATTTTATTAATCGAGAAATTGCAAAATCATAAATTCATATTCAATTAGGAACAATAATTTAAGGTTTAATGATAAGGTCTTGAAAGAAAATAATCAACATTTCAAAATTCTAAGATCGATATCAATTAACTCAAAAGTAATTAAATTAGCAATTGACGATAGAATGAATCCCCTCTTCTCGTAATTGATTAATCTTGTCTTGTGTGATTTCATGAGTGTTAAGTGGTTGTGCTCCAATTTGATTTCCTTGTGTTAATTTTGGAACTTTAGCTTCAATCAATTTATAATCAATTATTACATTTTCTATTTTTAATTTTCATTTTCATTTTTATCACATTTGTTGCAACCTTAGAAAACATTAGGATTCAATTAGTTCAGTAATTTCTCGAGGGATTAATATCTCAATTACTATGCTTTATGACCTGTACATTTGTTGATTATTAAGGGTTTTATAAGATTAAAACTTGCACAACACCATCCTTAAGCTACCTTTATATTATGGTTGGCGATGAAAGATAAACTGTAAATTGTTGACAGGCTGAAGTTTGTTAACATTCTTAACAGATGCACTCTATGTAAGGGAGATAAAGAAAGCAGTGATCATTTATTTTTTCAATGTCAAATTGTCTCTAATATTTGGTGATATTTACTTCATAAATGCTATATTCAGCATGCTCTAAGTAATTGGAATTCCATCAAAAGGTGGTGTACTAACATTAATCATCTTGACAGCACAATTAAGTGATGCTTCTTCCTACCCATGTCCTTTCTAGCCAAATCCATTTAGGATAAGAGGAATGCTAACATTTTTCAAAAAAGAAGTCAAACATTACAACAATTTAGTAATAGTATTCTTCAGGAGATCAAAGGCTATATTAGTTTATATTTATTCATGTGTCAGAACTCTTATTATTATACTAGAATAAGGAATGCATAAGTTATTACTTTCTCTACTTTGAAGAAGGTTGATATTGGGATCTTGCACTAGGATACCCTTTTTGTAAACTCCTGTACAACTCTTTATAGCTTTTGTACATTTTGATTGCCTTTATGGCTAAATTCATTATGTTTTTAGAAAAAAACATTTTCTCAATAGATTAGGCAATTGGTGAAAATCAAGAGGTCAAATAAATTTATTTAAATTGTAACTTCCTATTTTGTTTTAAATTGTATTATTTTGAATATGTTTAATAGTTAAACATATTTTTATGTTTAGATAGGAAAACTATAATGATTAAATTTGATTTACACATACCCTATATGACCTTTTACGTTAAAGTTGTGCAGATCTTATACAAGTCATCAATATGCTACTTGCAATATAATTAAGAGTAGGTTTAAGGTATTCTACATTCATCATTCCAAAAAGATGTCAACTCATGTTTGGCTTTCACAGATTAAATTATACCTTGCTCTCATAGGATTTCAAAAAACAACAATGTGGTAGTTAGGTTTTATTCTGCATATCTTCAGTGGCAAGGAATCCTTAAGGCCTATCACTTCTTGTTCCACCTCTGAATAACTTATTGAACTTCTCTTTAATTTATTACTTAGATCATGCCCAAATTCAATGATAAAACTAAAAACTTTGGTCTTTATGATAATTCATGAATCATGTATCAACAATTTTATTATATAAAATAAGGTCTATTCACTCTTGAGCAATTAAGGCATGGGGTCCAAAGTTGGTGCCATGTTTGTTAGTTTTCTTTAGTAGAAGCTATAGGATAGTGAAGGCCTTCATTTGGGATAAAGTAAAGATCTAAAAATATAAGATAGTGCAAAGACCTCTCATTTGGGGTAATGTAGTTTAAAAATCCCCCACATATGGAATAGTAGATACCTTATATTTAGAATAACAAAGACCCCTCATTTAGGATAGTGTAAAGATCCTGAAATATGAGATAGCGCAAAGACTCCTCATCTAGGATGGTGTATGGACTCCAACATATCAGTAGCGCGGAGACCTCTCATATGAGATTGTACAATAAGTGAAAATTGTGACGTCGATCAGGTCTAATTAAAATCACTTAGTGGCAAGTTCAATTCAATTAGAGATATCACTAGTAATGATCAATTTGTGGCTTATGCTCTAGCACAAAAAAAAAAGAGAGGATATGAGATTCTGATTTGTATAATCAGACCAATAGCAATGAACTCAAGGAAAACAAAACAAATATCAACTAGTGGGCTTTCTCTAGACATGGTAAATTCACCAATGTTCTGTTTAAAAAGTTGTTCCAATAGTAGGGAAACTTGGTAACGAGACATAAACTTGTCTGACGTAAGTATATGTTTCCTAGAGCTTTAATCACAATGTGGAGAGCCATCAAGAATAGAATACCTACAATTGATAGATTAAACAAGTATATGGCTATTCCAAATAGAAGTATATTGTTCAAGCATAAGCAAGAGAGTATTAGTCACTTATTCTTCAAATGCCAGTTCACTCAGTTCATGTGTAAGGATATAAGAAGAAGATGCTTGTTAGGAGATACAATAAATGAATGGGATCAGATTGTAGCATGGTGTTTGTCGTTAAACATGCATGATAAAACAAAACAATAGTGGATTTTCATTGCTTTATCATATCTAGTACAAGTTGTGCGGGATGAAAGAAATATGAGAATCTTCAAAGACATTGAGAAACAACGTGCAAGGTTACCCAGAGAAACTATTAAGGCAATTAAGTTATACTTTATCACCTAAAGACAAAATGTAGAATAGATCTAGTCTTAAGTTAGCATGGGATTAATGACTAGCATATACACTTGTTTTTGAGCCATTGCAATACTTTCATCATGTTTTGTTACCACATCATTAGATGGGATGGTTTATACTTGTAGCAATTGTCATTGCCTTTAATGACTTAATTTAATTTACAATTTAAAAAAAATCACCTAGTTCCTTAGGTTTAATGGAAATAACTAAACTTCTTTGATTAAGGTGAAATTAGTCATTCCCATAAATTAGAGAAAAAAAAAACTTAGTTATGCTCATAAGATGTAAATCCGAATGAGAAATTAACTTCTTAACTTTAAAATTAAAACTTTTAGCAATGGCTTTGACCTTCTTTTTTATTTTTTCAAAAGAAGATTTTTATGATATTGCATTAGTCGAAACTTCACTTTTTGAAAGGGAATAAAATATAATACACTATCAACATAAAATTAAAATAATTGGTCTGTATAGGGTCAAAAAGAAAAGAAAGAACCAAAAAGAAACAACATAAAAAAAATAGTTTTTTTTTTTTTATAAACTTGAACAAGAAATGATGTTAGTACCAAAACTAAATGCTTGGAGGGTTGAAGCCGTCATATTTGTCATCCATTTGCGGGGAGCGTTTGATTCCCCAAGTATATTATATGCATAAGATGGCCATCTTACATCTTGTCCACAGGAGCTTGTAACACCCTTTCTAATCATCTTTTGTGTCCTCTCAAGTGCTACAAGATTTGAGAAAGTGGAGAAACTGTTGCCCACGAAGACATCAGCCCATGAGCACACTTGGTAGTCGATGGCAGATTGAATAAGATAAGGGTACTTTCTGTAGATGTTTTCAACACCCAGCCTCCTCTTCTCTAAAGGAATCAAACCTTGGCCCCAGCCATGGAGTATAGAAGAAATAGAATCTTGAAGAAGGTTATGAGCCACAGCAACATAAACAACAGTAGGCTTTCTCAAGCCTACAATGTTCCCAACTCTCTTCATAATCTCCTGTTTGCTAGTACAAATTTCATTAATTTTTGAGATTTGCTCTAACTTCTTACAGTGAATCATCCAATCTTTCTCTATCCTCATATGGACTGCAAGATAAGGCACTGGATGCAATGAAGACATATTTGAAGAACTTCTCATCTTCCTTCCCGCTTCTCTGATCTTTGACACAACTTTATCAGCTTCTACTGCTATGTCATTGACGAAAACTAGGCATTCAAAAACCTTGGCATAGTCCTTAACAGACCAATGATCATGCCACAGAAAGGGGTTTTTTCCAACTATTCTAATTACCTCGTACACATCAAATGGAACTCTGCTAAATTGTCTTAGTTGCTCAAAATCTCTCTCAGGAGTCCACTTCCTTCCCCTTCCCTTATGAAGTTCACAAACTCCAGTTTGATTCCTGAGATACGAGTAACGACCTAATTGCACAAACCCATTACAGAGCGAATTAAATCTTTCAAATTGGAACACCTGATCAAATGAAATCCACTGCAAACGATCTGTTTCCTTGTAGAACAAGGAGGCACTTAAACTGGGCATCAGAAGTGTTCGATTTAGCATTCTAGCAGTTAAACAAGCTCTTGCAAAAGATATCTTTTGATTATTGAGTCCCCATACTATTTGAGGAACCTCCAAGAACATCTTCCTACGAACTCCATAATCAGAATCCAATAAAAGAGGAATGTCAGTCCCACCAGAGGTAGAGAAAGAAGGAAATAATAGAACTCTTAGTAACAGAATCACAATAAGTAACCAAAAACATCTACACAGGAAAGAGTTCCAATTTCTGCCATAGAAATTTCTTTGCTTAGAATTGAAACAAACATCCATTTCTGATTCAAGTGGTCAATAGATTGCACATTTGCCTTTTCAGGAGAGAATTTACACAAACCAAACAGCTTTCTTCAAACCTGCATGATCACCAATTTATGAAGTATAGACAATTAGGTGTTCTTCAAAATCTGAATACTTTTATGTTGTATACAATTGATAAGAAAATACAACTTTGATATATTTAAATCTCAATCAAAACCAACAGTTTTATTTATAACTATAATTAATAAACTCAATCCATTTTATAATGGCTAAAGATTTCGGTTACTTGTCGTTTCACAAATGCTTGAATTAACTTAATTTCTAAGTACATTCATTATGAAACTGAATGCTTTATAATCATTTTCATCTTTTGATATAACATTAACGTGTGTGATAAAGATCCAATTTATGGGAAGATAAATGACTTGATTTACACGAACTTATGACAAACTAAACGTTCATAACTCCAGATTCTCTAATTTTGGATGAAGTAAAAGTAACATGTATTAGTATTAAATTTGAAATATAGTAATCATATATGACATCAAAACATTAACTTAAATTAGGCACAATCATAAATAAAAAGTTATAAGCATTAATTTGACGGGTTTTATTGTGAACATGATTAATATAGCTATCTGTTTTTTTTACAAACATATTAATCACATAATAGTTGGTTTGTTATAAAAAATGTTATATCAAAACCACATTTATTAATGACGTTTTAGGAAATCGTCGTTAATACATTTTGACTACGCTTATGTTTCAGTAGCTAAAATTATTATCTATATTTTTGGAAGTGTAGCCAAAAGTTTTAGTTATATTTCAAAAACGTAACTAAATGTTTTTAACTACATCTCTAAAAACGTAGCCAAAATTTTAGCTATATTTTTGAAACATAGCCAAAAAATTTAACTATGTTTTGTAAAATATAGTCAAATTTTAATATACGTTTTAACGAAATTTTATACCATTTTAATGATTATTATTTGTGACATTTTAATTGATATTATTATATATAATATTTAGATTTTATTGTTAATTTATTATAAAATAATTGATAATTTGAAGCATTGTATATGAAAATAAAATACCATTAAAGTATATCAACAAAAATATTCTTCTTATACTAGATTTTAATTACAACCTTAACAATTCTATAGACAAAATAATAAATACAAAGACCAATTTACATAGGACAATTACTCTTTATTCTCATGAACCTATCAAGAAATAAGAAATGCTACTCTTTGGATCTTGAATAATACGATCAAAGCACACGACTCTCTGCTTCTTCAAGAATCAAGGCTTTAGTTGGCTTTCCAAACAGATCAGTGTGCTCTTGGAAAGGAGACTTTGTGAAACATCTTTTCCTTTAGAAATTGGGGTGTCAAAAATTCATATGTTTTCATAATACACTTAAAAGTAGCCTGCGACAACAAGTTCCATCAGGAAACAAATAATAGAGAAGGACATACGGTGACTCAAATTCAGAGCCTCAAGATATGATGAAATAAAAGCATAGAATAACCTTTCTTCATCATGTAAGTCACGTTATCAAGATTATACCAAAATGCAACCAAAATTAACAACTTTACATGAGCATACTAATCAAATGTGATACCACTCAAATCTGGCTTTCACAATGAACATGAGGTAATATTCTTTTGGATTATGCAGAGGAAACTCAAAATGTCAAGGAAGGTAATATCAACTGATTTGGATAGACACATATCACCCAATAAAAATCCATACAAGAATGAATTCATCAACCCTTACCATATTTAATCCACCATGTGATTACAAAGAACTTTATTATTGATGCAGTTATTACACATTGCATCATATTATCATTCACACTTTAGGGTAACTGATCTAACTGCAGGTGCACCATGAGATAATAATGCCATCATATCTCAGAGAACTAAATAACTGATAACAGCTAAATGTTTGAAAAAATAAAACAGAAGCTAATAATTCATTCTCTTATTTGTTTTAAAATTTTTGCTAGTTTTCAAAAAATAAGAATATCTTTTGTATAGTACACTAGTGTAGTCATAAATTAAAAGAAAACATGCTAATTGCAAGATTGTTACTTTAATAACCAATATTTCCTACTTATAATAAACAAAAATAAAAAAGGTCTCATGTTAGAAAAAGAAGCAATGAAAAACACACTAAAATCATGAAATCTAGGATTTTTGTTGGTTGCACCAAACCCCATTAGGTAAATTTAAAATACAAGGTTATAATGGAAGAAGTAAATATTTAGTACCAATCGCAATGCATCATTTCTTGCAAACTCATCCCCATTTTCAATGACATCACAAAGTGCATCTGGAAGAACCTTTTAGAATTCCCCAACAAATTCTGAACCTTTTCGGTGATGGAATTGTCTGTCCCATGTTTTCACAACATGTTTTGCTTTTTCATATGGAATATACGTAACTTCAGTTAAATCAAAATTCATTGATAACAAAAGAATTCTCAAATCTAGTGTAAACACAGTAAATTGAGTAATAACTTAATCAAACACACCCTAAATTTCATAACAATTTTCACTGATCTCTCAACTTCTCTAAAACTCTAAGTTTCATAAAGAATTTTCATAAATCGCCCAATTAAAAAAACCTGAATTTTCAAAGAAGATATCGATTCATACAACAATTAACAACCATCACTTCAAGAAACAATAAATGTAACATCCCATCACCGATGAGAATGGTAGAATAGTAATTTGGAATGGTTTATGAGTGCTTAGAATCGTCTTGATATGTTCATGCATACACATACCCATGAATAGTAAATTTTGCACATGAAAATGACTGTACATGCATTCATGACATTTCCCAGTATATTTGTTAATAAATGTGATTGTTATGAAAAAATGTGATTTGTGTGCTTGAAAATTGAGTTGGAGAGGGTCATTGAAGTTTGAGAGTTTTTAGTGAATTTTAGAAATTTTTCTGAAAATTTCGGGAAAATTTCTGGACTAGGAAAAATGCCAAGTGGCATATTGATTGTTTATCGGTAGTGAAAATGACGGTCCAGTGGCACTGAAAATTTAGATACTTGATGTTAGGATTTATTAATTTGAGCCATTAGAAATTTGGGAAGAAATTGGAGTAGAAATGAGAATTTAATTGGAAAGAAACTACGTGAGGGCTTAAGAGTATGACATGTGGCAAGTGACACTTGTCACTTGCCTAACATGCCAACATTGTTGGGCCCCAATTCGCATTAAGCATGTTTTATGTATTTTGAGGATTAGTTTACTAATTTCCTTTTAGTTAGAATTAATTTTGGATTAATAGAATTTAATTGGAGGTATATAGTTAAAATTGGAGTTTGATAAGTTTTTAGAAATTAAAAAGAATAAGATGATGTAGGGAATTTGCATATGTTTAAGGCTTAAGGCTTAGGAAATGGGCTTTTAGCCCATTTTACATGACATTAAATGAAGGAGTATTGAACTAAATGAAGAAGAAATGAAGTGATTGGTGATGTAGCCGTATGGTAAGGGAAAAAAACGAAAATTGCATGAATAAGGAAGAGTTTTGGTGAAACTACATCGTTTAGTCATAGGTTTTTAGATAAAAACAAGATTTTTTCTCTAAGTCTTTTAAGAAGACTTACAAAACTACCTAAGAGAAAGGAGAAGAGAAGACTTTCGGCTAAGTAGAGAAGAAGAAGGAGAAGAAGAAGAAGAAGAAGAAGAAGAAAAGAGTTTGGGCTTTGTGATTTTCTTGCTTTAGAGAAGGGATTCTAAGAGTTTATTTGAGAAGAACAAAGAGGAGGAAGGTTTAATCCTCTATTGGAAGCAAAATCAGATTTTCGTGGGTCATCTTCTAAGGTAAGAGAATTTCGAAATTCTTGGGTATTTTAGGTATGTTTTGGTTTAAATAGCTTAGTTTAGGTATGGGTAAAGTTAGGTAGAGGTTAATTCAAGTTTTCCTTTCCTTAGAAATGTTCGATTTTGATATCCTATGTTCTTATGGGATATTATGCTTAATGAAGGTGAATTAAGGCAATTGGAGGAAGAGCCAAGGCCATTTGACCATCCTACAAGCTAAAGGAATTTAAGGTGGGTGATTCCTTAATAATTGAGTTAATAGGCAATTTAACGTTTTTATAATGAATGCAAATTCATGGTTTCCAATGATTTAAGAAGTTTGTATTAATATTTCTTTGTGAGGGTTTAAACTTGTACGTGATGTTTCTTGAATGTAAATTTATGATGGAAATGTTGGCGAAATGATTTGATAAGTGAAAAAGATTGATTATGTGATTTTGGCAAATTGATGTTTTCTAATGACTTAGAATGTTTGTATGAACTACTCTTTGTTATGTTTTTCACTTGTATGTGATGTTTTTTTATTGTGAATTATGTGAGAAATCATTTGTATAATGTTTCGTTATGTGAAAAAGACTCGAATGTGTGATTTCGAAAAAAGATTTGCCAGTTTGGCCTAATTATTCGAAAGTGGATTTGCAAAGGCCAGTTACGGCTAATAATTTCGAATTATGTGAATTATGTGCTTCTTTGGGTATAGGGTGATCCCATCCGAGTCAGGTGCACCTGTCTACCCATAGGCTTCTCCCGCCTGCCCGCTAGTGACATCGGAGTTCCTCTCAAAGACTTCCATCAGTCACGGCTACACATGACCGCTTTGCGGGAATGTGTAGTACGTTCCGTTTCGGATCCACCCGAACCACTTTCTCTGTGCTTATGTGATATTTGATGTGTAATTGGTTTGATGAAATGAGTTTTACAAGAGGTTTTGATGAATTAAAAGTGTTTTGATCAATGTAAATTGGCCTTGATGAATTTGAAAGGTTTTTACCAACGTGGAAGTTATTTTGAGAATGAATAAATAAAGAATGCTTTTGCTTATTTCTTAATTATTAAGCTGTTACCCACTGAGCCGTCGAGCTCACACCCCATTTTCTCTCCACAGGCATCGAGCGAGAAACCGAGTCATCGCATCGGGATTGAGGAAATACTCCGATGCATTTTGCTTTTGAAGTCATATTTGAGAAAACAATGATTTAGGTTGCATTGTGGAGAAATGGTTCTCTTTGTATTTTGGATCTTGCTACTTTCGATGTATTCGGGCTAAAATGCCCTATAAAGCTTTGTATAATGTATATCCTCCTTGTAAATGCAAAAAGAATTAGGTTTTAATGTATTTTGTGTATATTGGTCAAAATGTATTGTTGTATGCTTTACAAATGATTAGCAAAGGAAGATTGAGGTTGTTTTATGTTTGAGAATAAATAGAATCCTAGGAGTGTGTTACTGCCTTTGATTTGAAGTATATTGGCTTTGAGTTGTGTTATGAAAATTAGAAAAATGAGTTTTTATGCAGGTTGATGTGTTGGATTGAAGATTTTGGCTAGAGCACTTTTAGGGGAAGTGTGTCCAATTTTTCCCAAATTGGACAGCAACTTATTTTAGGTTTTAGAGTATTTTAGAGTGATATTTTCAGTGAGATGCCTTCTTGAAGATTGTAGTGCATGATTAGAGCTTTCCAACGACATAAAGTTTGTCACATTCGGACTTAAAATGAAAGAGTTATGAGAGGTGAAAGGTTTCAGCTGCTGTTGATAGAAGTTATAATTTTGCAGTCTCTTTTAATGGGTTTTTCACCCTCTTAGAGACAGTTTCAAGTTTTGCTTTCTTCATAGAAAATGTAGATTGTCTTTCTAGCTTTAAAATGAGGTATAATTTGTAATCATTGGAGTTAGGAATAAAAAGATATGAGGTTGGGAATGTTGACAGTTACTGTTCATTGTGCCAAATTACTGTTCCATTGGTTTTTCATTTAGGCTGAAACGTTAAGTGTGTTTTTACCTCCCTTAATGACCGATTTAATTTTTGCACCCTTCATAAAGTTTGTAGATCCTTTCTTTATCTTTCCAATGAGGGAAAATGTGACATTTTTCGACTTGTGAGCTAAAAGATATGAATTTTCAAACTTTTGGCATGGTGTAGGAAAATTTGAGTTTGGGCTGAAACTTTAAAGCAAATTTTGACCATCTTAATGACTAAAGTAGTTTTTAAATCCTTCTATGAAGTTATAGAGCTCCCTTTTACCTTTTTATTGATACCAAATTTACGAATTTTAGACTTCGGGAGCAAAAGTTATGATGTTTGTAAATTCTGAAATTTTCCTACAAATCCAGACTTCATCCTTAGACGTGGCCACGTCTAGTCTCTAAACCTCTTAGACGTGCCCTCGCCTAATCTCTGAATGTCCTCCCCTCACTCTTTTGCTTGTAATTTTTTCGTTTGGCCTCGGATTCACTCGGTTTTCGAAGCGTTGGTTTTCTAAAAAAATTTTATACTTTTTTTTGGTAAAATGAGAGTGTCAGGTTTTGGTCGGACTTTACGAATATTATTAAAGAGAGATAAGTACGTGATAGTTTTAAATGAAATTCCGTTTTTGGGTGTTTTTGTGAGCTATAGAGATCCGATTGAGGCGATTTCTGTTTCTAATTGACCTAGAGATATGAAATTTCATTTTAGCTTAGGAATTGGAATTATTTATGGGCCCTAAGTAAATCATTTTTTTAATTGGAGGATAATTATGTTGAATTTATTAAGTTTTGTTCGGATGACGTTAAATTAAGTTCGATTGGAGGTTTCTTTCGTGGTGAGGAATTCCTCCCTCGTGAGATGCGCGTCCAGATGTCACGTAGGACGTCGGGCACGCGAATCATCGGGGAGGGGTTCCAATAGATATGGTATCAGAGCGCCAGAATTGAGATCTTACATGGGCGCATGTGTTTAAGTTACTCAAATAAGCAATTGTTAAGAGTTTAGGCTGATCGAATTAGTGAGAAAAATGGTAATCTTTCATTGGATAAATGGAAATGCAAAACAGCATATGGGTAATATGACAGAAAATAATTCAATGAAATTGAAGTGGGCGGGGGGATGCCGTGTATGGCGATATGGTGATATATGTGATATGGATGTATATGTATGAACATGGCTTTTCAAGTGGAAACATTGAGCTTAAAGTGAACAAGTGGAATGTATTGAAAACAAAGATTCTTATGGTCTTAAGAATATGAAATCGAAACCTAAGTGGGTGCAAGTTTATAATTTGAGTAATGAGCCTGTAAGTTTTCTTTTTCGAATCAAGAAATAAAAGTTTGTTTTTGAATCGAAAGAATGAAATGTTTTCACTTACTTCAACAATGTTGCTTTTATTGCTTGTGATTGAGTTGAGAAATTTGCTACATGTTTGATATGTAATTTGTGTGATGATTTTACATCTATAAATTTGAATAAATGGTGAATATATATATATATATATATATGTAAGATGAAATGTGAAGGATAATGGGAAGATTATATGAATGATGGTAATATTTGTACAAGTCCAAGAAGGTTACATTGTTATCATTGTGAGTATCTATATGATGACCCATCATCATACACAAGTGAGAATATTAAGCACGTAGGTTATATAAATATATGTGGAGATGATAGAGGAAGAAACTTGTGACTTATTGGATTTTGTAGTCATAGCTTCCATAGTCTACAGTTTGAGGAGAAACTAGAGTAACATATAAGGGTGCTCAAAATGATCATGTGGGAATAGATTGAGATTTGTTAAAACTGTCACAATAAGAAATAAATTGATCTGAGAAGAATATTGTCTGGGATTAATGGAGACCAAAGTATCAAGCATGAAAAAAATGTGAATTAGTAAGTGGACAGAATAGGATGAATTTGATGTTGCCACCCAAGCATATGTGGCACTAAGTATGTTCATTACTCCTTTGGATTTTGGGTGATTTGAACATTATGACCTTGTGGGGAAGATAGGAATTGGTCTTCCCACGTATTAAGAATAGCTGATAGTAGGAGATTGATCAAGATTAAATGAATCGTATAGATGATGGTAGCAAGAAACCCTCTATTGAAGAAAAAATTTTGTTAAGTTAGAATAAGCAGATCAGGTAGTTTATATTAAAGATGATTAATGGAAGAACTGATCATGAAGGAATATGTAATGATTTGAAAGTTAGGACACTCCCTAACAGAGCATCAAACAGGGAGGTGAAATATGTTACGGAAAAAGGTATGCACTTTTGTTTGATGTAAAGGGTTATATGAGTGAATTTTTGAATTTATGGAGACACGACTTTGCTAGTATGAGGAATATGTACGTTTAAATTATATTATGTGAAGTATGTTCGAGAGATGAAATTCCGACTTGATGAATGTATGCAAATCAAGAAGTTAAGTCTGCAGATAAATTACAATATGTGGAGAAATTTGTATGAATGAGTAAACATGAGAATAAGTCTAAGAGAGATATGAGGAAATTCAAGCATTCGCGGAAGGAAGTAAATAGGAAATTGAAAAGAAAGTGAGACAATGTACCTCATTAAGGAATCAGTTATTTAAGGACTCATGAGGGCTAATCAGAAGACATATGAAATTTGATAATAATTGCTTAAGTTAATAAATGCCCAATAACACCTATGGTAATGGAGACTAAAGAGATTCAAGATTTGATGGTGTATTAAAGATAGTCGAATAATTGAGAAAAAATAGTTTGAATACAAGGAGAAAATGTGTAAAGCGTATGAGTAACGTAAGTAAAGAGAATTTTGAAGAAACTATGCCGAGGTAAATTATATCATATAGATTTGGAAATTTTATAGTATGTACTGATGTTGTATAAGACATTTGGCTGAAATCCAACGTAGCATAACAAAGTGATTTCATATGTATAGGGACAACTGAAGTCCTATGAGTTGCTTATTGGATACATGATTTAGGACTGCTATATAAATAATTATTTTTAAAAGTTTGAAGACAGTATATGTACAGGAATATCTTAAATATACATATGCAAGTACAGATTGAAAAAGTTTGAGGCAATCAATGAATTAGGAGAAGTAATTATGAGAATCAGGAGATTGATATAAATACCGAAAGGCTATGATTGTTCTAGCGAGAAAGTCCAAGTGAAGTTAAGTAGTATATCAGATACTTTAAGTAGAAATTCGATTTTGAGGTTATCAGAAACTAATACAAAAGAAAGCATAGAATAGAGGGTTTGGTTTACCTCAAATTAAGGATTAAGAGATTGTGAGATTGAAAACAGATCTGAGTTTCAAGTTTAAATGAGAAGAAGGGTATAAGGTGAGTGAAACAAGAAGTATGAAAAATCAATAACGATGTTTGAGTTGAAAGAATTGAATATGAGACTTAGGTAATAGATAGAATTATTCGAAGGATTATGATTTTATAAGTAAGTACTATACTGGTAAAGCTAATGTTATGATTGGATGCATTGAATAGAGAATTTAATAGCAGTGTGTCATAAATTTGGATATTGAGGTTATCAAATCTAATGCAATAAAGAGTGTAAAATGTGGAATTGAATTTTGGGCAAATGATTAGTTACTGAAAGTTTAGATCAGTTCATATAAACCAAGACCAAATTGAAGATTCAGAACTTGTGAATCTTACTAAGAAATTGGGAATGAGTATGAATTTTAAGTTCGTGTAAGAAAAATGATACTAGGTGATCGAGATAAGAAGTATGTGTACTGGCAAAGATGATTAAGCAAAGAGACTGTGAGAAAAGTGCAAATGGTGATTTAAGCTATACAGCCTAGAAGAAATACGTCAAGGGACTGAAAGTTTGTATTGTCAACGGTTTTAACTGTCGGAGATATGCTTAAAGTTTATAGTTTAGAGTTTGTAGGAACATGAGATCAATGTACAATTCTATTTGATCTTAAGCATTTCAATCGTTGTCAAAGTATTTTCAATAGAATGCTGTATGCGGAGTTAGGTGATAGAAAGAGTCATCGCTTTTGTATTATGATAAATGATTGAAAGTCAGATCGATTGGAGAGGTAAGTGAAGTCAATCAATATAAGATATGAAATACGGGAGATTGACATAAAAGTTACATGAACTGAGACTAAAGTGATGTGAATCAGTAAGTGAAAGCTGAATTGTCTCGGAAGGTATTACCTTGCTAAGGTGTGCTCAAGTTAGGAAAAAGAATTCGTTAAGTCGTTATGAATTGGGTCGTATGAAATTATTATGAGTTAGTGCTACTGACAAAAGATGACTTGGATTCAAAATGTGATATACGTGAGTATGTTAAGGAAATATTAATGTGATAAGATTAGGGTGTTATCGCCACAGAAAGTGGAAATTGTGAGTGATCTGAAGCATAAGGAGGAGCTAGTTAAGAAAGTGAACGACTAACCCCAAATTGAATGACCGAGTGAGTTTACTAAATACGATCATTTGAAAGAAAGTTTTCGAGTGAAGAAGTTAAATGAGAAACGGAGGAGCATCCTGCACTCCAAATAAATCCGATAAGAATTTCGATGATGAAATTCTTTTAAGGGGGGAGAAATGTTGAGCCCCGATTCGCATTAAGCATGTTTTATGTATTTTGAGGATTAGTTTACTAATTTCCTTTTAGTTAGAATTAAATTTGGATTAATAGAATTTAATTGGAGGTATATAGTTAAAATTGGAGTTTGATAAGTTTTTAGAAATTAAAAAGAATAAGATGATATAGGGAATTTGCATATGTTTAAGGCTAAAGGCTTAGGAAATGGGTTTTTAGCCCATTTTACATGACATTAAATGAAGGAGTATTGAACTAAATGAAGAAGAATTGAAGTGATTGGTGATGTAGCCGTATGGTAAGGGGAAAAAATGAAAATTGCATGAATAAGGAAGAGTTTTGGTGAAACTACATCGTTTAGTCATAGGTTTTTAGATAAAAACAAGAATTTTTCTCTAAGTCTTTAAAGAAGACTTATGAAACTACCTAAGAGAAAGGAGAAGAGAAGACTTTCGGCTAAGTAGAGAAGAAGAAGGAGAAGAAGAAGAAGAAGAAAAGAGTTTGGGCTTTGTGATTTTCTTGCTTTAGAGAAAGGATTCTAAGAGTTTCTTTGAGAAGAACAAAGAGGAGGAAGGTTTAATCCTCTATTGGAAGCAAAATCAGATTTTCGTGGGTCATCTTCTAAGGTAAGAGAATTTCGAAATTCTTGGGTATTTTAGGTAGGTTTTGATTTAAATAGCTTAGTTTAGGTATGGGTAAAGTTAGGTAGAGGTTAATTCAAGTTTTCCTTTCCTTAGAAATGTTCGATTTTGATATCCTATGTTCTTATGGGATATTATGCTTAATGAAGGTGAATTAAGGCAATTGGAGGAAGAGCCAAGGCCATTTGACCATCCTACAAGTTAAAGGAATTTAAGGTGGGTGATTCCTTAATAATTGAGTTAATAGGCAATTTAACGTTTTTATAATGAATGCAAATTCATGCTTTCCAATGATTTAAGAAGTTTGTATTAATATTTCTTTGTAAGGGTTTAAACTTGTACGTGATGTTTCTTGAATGTAAATTTATGATGGAAATGTTGGCGAAATGATTTGATAAGTGAAAAAGATTGATTATGTGATTTTGGCAAATTGATGTTTTCTAATGACTTAGAATGTTTGTATGAACTACTCTTTGTTATGTTTTTCACTTGTATGTGATGTTTTTTGATTGTGAATTATGTGAGAAATCATTTGTATAATGTTTCGTTATGTGAAAAAGACTCGAATGTGTGATTTCGAAAAAAGATTTGCCAGTTTGGCCTAATTATGCAAAAGTGGATTTGTAAAGGCCAGTTACGGCTAATAATTTCGAATTATGTGAATTATGTGCTTCTTTGGGTTTGGGGTGATCCCATCCGAGTCAGGTGCACCTGTCTACCTATAGGCTTCTTCTTCCTGCCTGCTAGTGGCATCGGAGTTCCTCTCAAGGACTTCCATCAGTCACGGCTACACATGACCGCTTTGCGGGAATGTGTAGTACGTTCCGTTTCGAATCCACCCGAACCACTTTCTCTATGCTTATGTGATATTTGATGTGTAATTGGTTTGATGAAATGAGTTTTACAAGAGGTTTTGATGAATTAAAAGTGTTTTGATCAATGTAAATTGGCCTTGATGAATTTGAAAGGTTTTTACTAACGTGGAAGTTGTTTTGAGAATGAATAAATAAAGAATGCTTTTGCTTATTTCTTAATTATTAAGCTATTACCCACTGAGCCGTCGAGCTCACACCCCATTTTTTCTCCACAGGCATCGAGCGAGAAACCGAATCATCGCATCGGGATTGAGGAAATACTCCGATGCATTTTGCTTTTGAAGTATATTTGAGAAAATAATGCTTTAGGTTGCATTGTGGAGAAATGGTTCTCTTTGTATTTTGGATTTTGCTACTTTCGATGTATTCGGGCTAAAAAGCCCTATAAAGCTTTGTATAATGTATATCCTCCTTGTAAATGCAAAAAGAATTAGGTTTTAATGTATTTTGTGTATATTGGTCAAAATGTATTGTTGTATGCTTTACAAATGATTAGCAAAGGAAGATTGATTTTGCTTTATGTTTGAGAATAAATAGAATCCTAGGAGTGTGTTACTGCCTTTGATTTGAAGTATATTGGGTTTGAGTTGTGTTATGAAAATTAGAAGAATGAGTTTTTATGCAGGTTGATGTGTTGGATTGAAGATTTTGGCTAGAGCATTTTTAGGGGAAGTGTTGTCCATTTTTTTCCAAATTGGACAGCAACTTATTTTAGGTTTTAGAGTATTTTAGAGTGAGATTTTCAGTGAGATTTCTTCTTGAAGATTGTAGTGCATGATTAGAGCTTTCCAACGACATAAAGTTTGTTACATTCGGACTTAAAATGAAAGAGTTATGAGAGGTGAAAGGTTTCAGCTGCTGTTGATAGAAGTTATAATTTTGCAGTCTCTTTTAATGGGTTTTTCACCCTCTTAGAGACAGTTTCAAGTTTTGCTTTCTTCATAGAAAATGTAGATTGTCTTTCTAGCTTTAAAATGAGGTATAATTTGCAATCATTGGAGTTAGGAATAAAAAGATATAAGGTTGGGAATGTTGACAGTTACTGTTCATTGTGCCAAATTACTGTTCCATTGGTTTTTCATTTAGGCTGAAACGTTAAGTGTGTTTTTACCTCCCTTAATGACCGAGTTAATTTTTGCACCCTTCATAAAGTTTGTAGATCCTTTCTTTATCATACCAATGAGGTAAAATGTGACATTTTTCGACTTGTGAGCTAAAAGATATGAATTTTCAAACTTTTGGCATGGTGTAGGAAAATTTGAGTTTGGGCTGAAACTTTAAAGCAAATTTTGACCCTCTTAATGACTAAAGTAGTTTTTAAATCCTTCTATGAAGTTGTAGGGCTCCCTTTTACCTTTTTATTGACACCAAATTTACGAATTTTAGACTTCGGGAGCAAAAGTTATGATGTTTATAAATCCTGAAATTTTCCTACAAATCCAGACTTTATCCTTAAACGTGGCCATGTCTAGTCTCTA
Source organism: Erythroxylum novogranatense (assembly GCA_029891385.1). Lineage (NCBI taxonomy): Eukaryota > Viridiplantae > Streptophyta > Magnoliopsida > Malpighiales > Erythroxylaceae > Erythroxylum > Erythroxylum novogranatense. Next base: position 61,356,383 of record CM057228.1, on the reverse strand, counting down.
AACCTCTTAGACGTGCCCTCGCCTAATCTCTAAATGTCCTCCCCTCACTCTTTTGCTTGTAACTTTTTTGTTTGGCCTCGGATTCACTCGGTTTTCGAAGCGTTGGTTTTCTAAAAAAAATTTATACTTTTTTTTGGTAAAATGAGAGTGTCGGATTTTGGTCGAACTTTACGGATATTATTAAAGAGAGTTAAGTACGTGATAGTTTTGAATGAAATTCCGTTTTTGGGCTTTTTTGTGAGCTATAGAGATTCGATTGGGGCGATTTCTGTTTCTAATTGACCTAAAGATATGGAATTTCATTTTAGCTTAGGAATTGGAATTAGTTATGGGCCCTAAGTAAATCATTTTTTTATTGGAGGATAATTATGTTTAATTTATTAAGTTTTGTTCGGATGACGTTAAATTAAGTTCGATTGGAGGTTTCTTTCGTGGTGAGGAATTCCTCCCTCGTGAGATGCGCGTCTAGATGTCACGTAGGACGTCGGGCATGCGACTCACCGGGGAGGGGTTCCAACAAACATGCCCCTCTTTTATTTAAAACCCATCCTTTCTTTTGGTCATTCTCGATACTTCTTATTTTGAAAAGATCATTGGTTGTTTTTATTAAGTTACTCCATCATATACGTAGTCTCCCTTTTCTCCTCCTTCTTCGTTGGTTTTCTTCCTAGATTACTTTGTTACCAATCTCCACCCACACAAAAGCTCTTATATTTCACTTGCTTTCTCTTCTTTTGTTCACAAAAACTAACCTAAACCTCACCCCCTTAAGATGATGATAATCGTGTGTGGTGGAGGGAGCTAAAGATTTTGTGGTTTTGGAAGATTTGGAAGCTTAATAGGTAAGAAACATGTTTTATCTCATGGTTTTTTAGTTAATTAAATTATTTGTGATGTTTGTACACTTAATTATATGAGAATTGTGTTGGTGTATATGGGTATGTAACTTGCTTGTTTGATTGATGATTAATGAGGTAGAATTTGAGGAATGTAAATTGGAGATGTTTTAGGTGTTTTGGAAGTGAAATTATGTTTAGAAAAATGTAGGAAAATGATGGATGATGGAGTGTATGTTGCTACCATTTTGTGAATAAATGTTCAAGTGGAGGTCTTGCTTTGATTGTGGTTGATATATTGAATAAATTGAGTGCTTATTGGTGCAGAATTGGTATGGAAGTGATAGAAGTTGAGTTAGGTTGAAAAGCTGAAAAATGGATTTGTGTATGTTTTAGTGATTTGGCCTTAACTTTTTCTATAATGGTGCAATTGGGATGATTTTTAGCTTAAATTAAACTAGAGGTGTTTGGCTATATTTCTTGTGAAGGAAGTGATGTCCAATTTTGGCTTGAAGAGTTCTAAATTTTGACTTGAATGTAGTAATGTGTGTAGGGATGAATAGTGCAATTTTAGTGACACTAACATTGAATTTGTGATCTGAAACTTTGTGAATTGTTTTAGGTTGATTAAGGCAGATTTTGCTAGATTGGTCTTCATGAAAGTTGTAGCTTTTTTTGATAGCTTTCTATCGCCATAAAATGCGTCATTTTTCGACATTGGAGTTGATAGTTATGAGTGATTGAAATTTGGATGTGGTTTAGGGTGCAATTATAGGGGCAGAAACTTTGATTGAAATTTTGACCCAATTAGAGGTTGAAATTATTTTTAAGTGCTTCATAAAAGTTGTAGAATATGTTTTGATCTTCTTATTGATATAAAACATGGAATTTTTGGACAATGGGATAGGAAGTTATGATTTTTAGAAAAATGTGTTACTGTTTAGGATGAGATTTACAGGACAGTTATCTTGAAGTGAGTTTTGACCCTTATTGAGTTGGAATTTGGACAATAGGCGACGCCTCGGGAGGGCGAGCGGGGAGCACGCATCTTGCGACCGCGAGCGGCCATTTTTTATTTTTGATTTTTTCCCCAATTTGACCATTTGTCCTTCTTTTGTGTATACCTTTTTCATCTGACCTCCAATTGACCTAATTTTCGAAGTGTCGGATTCCTAAGACATTTAGCTACCTCTCCAAGAAAATTTGTGATTTTTTAAAGATTAAATTGAAATTGATGGATTGAATCAAAGTTGGAAGATCGATTAAACGAATAGGAATTGATTATTTTTCGGGACATACTTCAGTGATTGGCAATAATTAGACTTATAGAAAGCCAAATTGAGTAATTTTGATATCTAAAATTTAGGGGAACATTTTTGATGAAGTTTATGGAACAATACTAGGATTATCATGAACATGCATTATACATATTTTATTTCAGTCATGTGCATTATTAAACACTTATGATTGTACAAATTGTGACGTATGTGTATCTTCCATAAATGGGTTGTGCAGGCTAAATGGTCGCATTTAGGCGTTTTCAAAAACGGGAAGCAAATGCTAATCTGGAGCGTACTGTGAATGGACCGAGATGGTCTCATTTCATTCTTTGTTCTGTTTTGTTTCATTTTGTATAAATTGATTGCTGAATGTGATTGATTGTATTGGGTTTCAAACAGGAGGTCCGACGATTGTGATACTAATTTGGATATTGAAGTGCTACTTGAATGTGAATTGGATGAACTATGTGTACTCAATGTGATTGATAAATGTGTTCTGAATGTGCATTATATGATTGATAAGTGCCAGACCACGGTAAGATGAAAAATGTGTTTTGAATGTGCATCTACGTATGTAAGAGAGTGTGCTTCTCAACTCTACTGTTGCATGCTAGACTACGGTCCAATGACATGTGAAAGTGAGTGAATGGGAACATGCTAATGTGATTGATGCATTTCATTGCATAAGTGTATGAAATATTGTAACATCCCACCCCCGACGAGAAGGGTAAAATAGGAATTTGGTCAGGGGTGAGAGTGAATAGGACTGATTTGGCATTTTTATGCATACTGGTATTTGTAAACAGTGAATTTTTGCACATGAAAAATAACCGTACATGCATTCATGATATTTCCCGGTATTGGGTCTAAATGGAATTTTATTGTGAATAATGTGGAAATTATGTTTGAAAAATTTATTGGAGTGATCCATTGTGTGTTTTACATTTTAAGAAAATTTTAGAAATTTTTCTGGACTTTTCCGGAGAAAATTTCAGGACCGTAAAAATCGCCAAGTGGCGAACCGATTGGTTTTCAGTACCATAATTTTCTGTTAAATGGGCTTGGCTATTGGGTTTAATATTTTGGAATTGTCCGTGGGACCCTTTGAAAATGTATTAAAGATGTAATTTTTAATATTAGGATTAAATGATTAAAGTTATTATTTAAATTTTTGTCTTTATTCCTTTAAATTTGGACATGTTTCATGGTGACACATCCCCATTTCATTAAATTCTTGCTTGTGATTCTCGATTCTTCCTATTTAAACATCTGAAAGATGACTTTCTTCCTTATTTTCCTTAGCCAACCGAAATTCCCATCTTCTCTTTCTTTGGTTCTTTCCTTTTTCTTTGGCTTTGGTTCACTCTTTCTTCTCCTACTTAATGCTTCCCTCATACTTGCAAGCTTAAGCCCTCTATCTTCTTTCCATGAGAACTATGCATGAGGATGAAGTAGAGGAAGTAAAGTAATTGGAGAAGTTAAAAGTTGGAGTTGGAAAAGCTTTGATTAGGTAAGGTTTATGTTAAGCTTTCATTATGTATTTCATGAATCATGGTTGTTAGATGCATTCAATGGGAGTTATTGTTTATTAACCATGATTTATGATGCTTTAATGTTATGAAATTTATAGCTTGAATTGTTGGGTAAGGTTATGTTGAGTATGATTTGATAAGGTGAGCATGAATGATGTGGTTTAGAAGTGTTTTAGCTTGATTTTGGATTGATTCTTGATGATTATTCTTGCATGGAAATGAAGAGTTTAGTGCTGCCAAATTGTGACTATTGGTCTAAGTGAATGTATGAATGATCTAGTGACTGATTTCTTGTCCATTTGGATGCTTAGTGATGTGTTAATTGTATTGGAAGTGATAGGATCTAAGGTTAGTACCAAAGCTGGAAACTTGGTTTTGTACTAATTACATTGTTTTGATCATAACTAATTTTGTGGTTATGCAAATGAGGTGTGGTTTGTTCCAAATGAAACATTAGTTGATTGGCTACAATTTTGTGTGAAATAGGTGTTGTCTAATTGTAGCTCTAAGAGGACGAATTTTGACTTGGAAAATCAGAGACATGGGCTGTGGGAACAGTACCCGGATTTATGACCTAATTGTTTTGATGATTTTTATAGATTAATTTAGAATGAATTGGTGAACATGGTCTTAATGAAAGTTGAAGCCTATCTTGTTAGCTTTCCATTTCCACTGATTTTGCAATTTTTCGATATGTACGTTGAGAGTTATGAACTGTTAACTAATGACTGACTATGTGCATTATGTTGGAACCTAGCCATAAGTGTAGGTTTTGTGAGTATTCTGATTGGAAGCAAATTTAGAGATTTCCTTGATTTGAATTGGCATAAATGATCTTCTGGAAAGTTGTCGAGGAAGCAATTATCTTGAAAATGAGATATAGTATGTTAATTTTGGATGACAGAATTGGGACTTATGAATTTTCAAAGATTGGACTGAAGTTAGGTCATTGACTAGTGGTCAGGGCAGAAACTTGCATTACATTTTTGAGCTTGTTAATGATGGAATTGGATTCTGGGTCCTTCATGAAAATTGAAGTATGAGATCTTATCTTTCCATTGATATAAGTTAATGATTGTTTTGACAATTGTACTAGGAGATATGTTGCTTTGAAATGTACTGTTCAGATTGGGAAATTCCAGTGGGTAGATGCTTTGGTGAATTGTTTGGCCTAGTTAGCAAATGAATTTGATTTCAGGTTATTCATGAAAGTTGTAGATAACATTGGGATCTTTCTGAGCATATTTATTGTGTAATTTTTGACAAAGGAAATGAGAAAATATTAAATTTACAATATACTGTACTGTTTTAGAACCCATTGACTGGGCAGTAATTTTGATTACATTTTTGACACCCTTAGAGGTGAAATTGGCTTTTGTGTCCTTCATAAAACTTGTAGAGCTCTCTTTTCTCTATGAAATAGACACCAATTTTATCCAAATTGGAGTTCGGAGTAAGGAGTTATGACCTAGACAAGTTGGCATGTCGGAGGAAACTGTTTCAGATTTGTCATTTTAATAAGGCTAGTCGACTAGGATTCTTAGACCAGTCGACTACAACCTGCACTAGTCGACTAGGACATGTATTTTTCCTGCACTAGTCGACTACAACCTGCACTAGTCGACTAGGATGTGTATTTTTCCTCGTTTTGCTCATAACTTTTCTGTCCGACATCCGATTGACCTGATTCTTGAGGCATCGGATTCGTGAAACATTGAATTTCATTTCATGGAAAATTGGGAATTTTTGGACGGGAAATTGATGTGGGTCCGGGTAATTATTCTTTAGTCACTATTTTATTTATTTTTGGACCTATAGAGGTCCGAATTGAGTACTGTCAGTGCCGTTAGATTTTTAATTTTTAAACGAATTTTTGGTGATTGAAAATTTGGATTTAGGACTGGAAAAATCATGAAAATGCATTGTACACATTTTAAGCACTACATGTGCATTCTGAAATATTACTGATTGGATTTTTGGTAATCATTGCATACTGTAACTGGTATAGAGACACATTTGGAGCGTCGATCCACCGATGCCACTAAGACTTCCAGGTATTAGCTCGGAAGTACAGGTGAGTAACCTAGTTGGTTCCTCAATTTTTGATTGTTTATATCTGTACTGATAATTCTATAGAAAATAATGGTGTTTATGTGAAAACTGATTATGACTGAAATGTTGAACCGAAGGAATGAGAATTAGGCATTGAAGTGTAAACTGGTTGTGAATGTGATAAATTGTGATTGTATGAAAATCTGTATGATTGAGAATGATATGTTTGATTCTGATAAATTGGATTGGACTGCAATGTGATTTTATGACTGTATGATATTGTGTATACTTTGATAAATGGGTTTTAGTGACAATGTGAATTGTGATACATTGAGCATGTTGCATTCCATATACAAATACTTAAACGGATAATAATAGTTGTGACCTGAGACGCCACTGATATTGAAAAGAGCCTCGAGCTCGAACATCGACATCTTGAAAAGAGCCTTGAGCTCAAGATCGACATCTTGAAAAGAGCCTTGAGCTCAAACACTGATACTGAAAAGAGCCTTGAGCTCGATCACTGAAAAAGAGCTTTGAGCTCGAAGGGAGTTAGTGCATACCCAGAGGGCTCTCCTACTCCCTAGACACGTCTCATGAATCATCGCTCACCGCTTAAGCGCTCGGTCACAACACTGCAATAAAATGGGAAAGTGTCACATATGCATTGCACACATACTTGACTGACTACTTGAAACGGGAAAAAGGCATGAGTGCCTTATTCATTTGCGATTTGTTTGTATGTAGTGATATGGTACTTCTAACTGTGTTATTGCAAACTAAACTGTGATTGCCTGTGTGCTGTGTTATTACTGTGACGCAATTAAGTGATGCATGAATTAGGTGAACCATCAATGATGGTTCCTCACTGAGTTCGCAAAACTCACCCAAAATTTGCAAACATTTTTCAGGTCTTGAAGAGTACCCCATTTGACACGGGAGTATGTCTACCGTATGCAAAGGACAGATAGAGGTCGGGATCAGTTTGCGTCTGCATTAGTGTCTCATTAGTTATATGCCGAAACCTCTGTAAAAGAATGCTCTGTATTTATAGTGAGCCCAATTTGGTTATGACTTTTTGTTCATTAAATGGCTTTTGTAAATTATTATTGAATGATTGTAATAACTGAAAATGTTTATTTATAAATGTGGGCTCAGATTGTTTACTGTCTATTCCGTGAACATGAGTGTAATAAAAAAAATTTCATACTGAGTTTCGACTGACTGATGTAGCACGCCACCCTCGCGGGGCACGGACTCATATATCACCAACGATGTCGGGTTCGGGTCATGCGGGAGTGGGGTGTTACAAATATAATGGCTGTTGTTGTAACATCCCGTCACCGATGGGATAGGTATAGTGGTACTTTGGATTGGGATAGAATTGTGCATTCATATTTGGCATGTTCATGCATTAGTTAGCCTCTATATTTTGATAATTGGCAATTATTGCACAAACATATGTATGTATATACATGTATGACATATTCCCGGTATGATTGTGTTTATTGGAAATTTTGTGACAGTTGTGTAGATTGAGCTTCAAATTGAATTGGAGTGAATAATGAGATTTAGGGGTTTGAATTATGGAATTGGAGTGTATAATTATGAGTTTTATGATTTTGAGGATTTTTAGGAATGTTTCTGGAATTTTTTGAGTAATAGGTCCGGACCGGAAAAATGGCCTAAGGACTGATAAATTAGATTCCGGTTCCGAAATTGATTGGCAATTGGCACGAGATAATTAAAGTTATGATTTTAGGATTTAAAGTTTTATAGTCATTGCGAAACTGGGAGAAAATTAGAATAAGAATCGGATTTTTAGATCGTAAGATTTGGGCATGTGGCAAATGAATTGCCAAACATGCCCTAGCCTTAAGTCTTAAGTTTATAAACCCTTACCTTTGAATTTGTTCTCCACAACTGCTTGCTCCCTTCTTAAAGAAAATTTGCATTTCTCCTTCTTTCTTCTTCGTGGATCACTCCTTACCCATTTCTTCCATTTCCTTTTTGCTGATTATTCCATTCTTCACCTTTAATCCATCCTCTAAGCTTGTTAGTGGAGAAGAGGATATTTGGTGGAGAAATGGGAGATAATTGTGGGTGTGCCTAAGCTTAGAGATTGGAGTTTCTTGAGTGTTTTGAAGCTTTGCAAGGATTAATCAAGTAAGTTCTTACTCCTTTATGTTTTAGATAGTTTGATTTGATGATTAATTTGAGTATTTTCGGATGATGAGTTTTAGGGTTATTTGGTTTTGATTTGGGTATTTGAAGAATAATTAATTTTTAATGGAATTAAGGTTAGAAATGAGTTGTGCTTAGTGTATTGAGTTGTTTTGGAGTGTTTGTAAAGAGAATAGATGAATTAGAAATCTGCAGATCTGAGAAATTCTGGGTTTCGGACGTGTTCTGGGTTTGCACGTCGCGACGTGTGATGAACACGCCGTGGCGAGCCATTCCCTTCTTGCATGTCGCGACGAGCGTGTAATTCTACGCCGCAACGAGCAGAAGCGAGCACGCCGCGAAGAAGGTTACGCGTACGCCGCGATGTAGGCGAGGTAGTCTCGTCGTGGCGAGCGACCTTGCGCCGCGACGAGGGCGCCTGTTTCCTGAAATTGAAGTTGTTTGTTTTAATGAATGATTTTGAGGTTAAATTCTTATTGAATTAGTTATTGAGTGATTGAAATTTAGAGATTAAGAATTGTGAATTTATAGGAATAGAGACTCGGAATTTATTTCAAAGATTCTCGAAATCGGATGGCAATTGAATAGTGAGTTGAATTGGAAGATTCGAGTTTAGAATCGGGAATGTCATAACATGTATAGTATACGATTCAATCGCTGCATGTGCGTTATTGATTACTGAAATTGTACAATTAGTAATATTTGATTATTCTGATTTGTTTTAGAGGCGCAAGTGGAGCGTCGATCCTCCGACATAGCTGAGTTTTCCCAGCAGTAGCTTGGAAGTTCAGAGGTGAGTAACCTAGTTGGTTCCTCAATTTCTGATGTGTTAAATGCTCGGTGTGAACTGTCTATGAATGATCTGTTTGACTTCGATAAATACTGTTAAGTGAAATGTGTTACTGTGTAATTGTGAACGCATGCTAGGCGTGATCAGAAATTGGTAATTAACAGTTGTGACTGGAGCAATTACTGATCGGAGCTATAAGCTCAATCACTGTGAAAAAGGGGCCCAAGGCCGAAAGGGAATAGTGCATACCCAGAGGGCTCTCCTACCCCTAAAACGCGATTACTGTTTAATGTGCCCAAAATGGGATAAGATCGACCTTGATCCACAACATCAATCGAAATGAAAACATCATGCATTAAGTATCCGATTGGTAACGTGAATTTGGAAATGGGTTAAATGGGTATGTGTGATAACTGTTTAGCGAAGTTCCTATTGTTGTTCTGAATGTGTTATTATGTTAATCTGTGCGCAATTTTGCGCAATGCATGAATTGGGTGAACCATCAATGATGGTTTCTCATTGAGTTCGCAAAACTCACCCAAAATTGCATCTATTTTTTCAAGACTGATAGAGTAGACCCCTAGCTCCAGAGATAGACTTTTCCTGCCGTGTGAGCGCGTTGGCAAGAGAAGTCATGGCACACAGGTCGGTCAGCTGGAATGATTTTTGTGGAGGACCTAGTTTGGAATTGTTGTATCAGTTCCGTTTGAGAACATATGTATAGACTGTGGAAACTGATAGAATTGTAAATTGTGTTTTGAGGTTATGAAATAAAAATCTTTTGGTTTTAACATTTAGTGACTTTTGATTTTACAGTCTTATTATATTGATGCCATGTGGATTATAGAAATGATCGTTCGTAGTGCACCCTCATCGTGGGTTATGTGTCGGAATGACTTACGGGCGTTCCGGTGTGTACCCTACGGTAAGGGGGCACTACATTAGGTGGTATCAGAGCATGGTTTGACATCTTTGGGCATAGTCTATTTTAGGCTTAAATTTTAGTAAGAAAAGCAGAAATTGATTGAAATTATGGTTTTGTTATAGGTCATCCGTCCTTGGTGATAAGGTAGATCAACCAGCTGACCATGGATCAGTCGGAACTAGTAGGGAGTCTTCAGTGCCTCGATTTGAGGAGCAGCCTCCTAGAGTTCTCATGAGATGGGAGAGGAGGTATGATCGTCTGCGTAAGCAGGGAGTTGTTGACTTTATGGCAAGCATGATCCTGCCGAGGTCGAGGATGGCCGAGAGGACCGAGAGTCCTAGATCGGATGGATCGACCACGATGAGCGCTTTGATTATCTGATCTCTCTTTCTGGGTCCAAAGATATCGGTGGTGGAAGATCGTGCGGCAAGCACTACCACGCACCACAGATTCGACATGGGAGGATTTCTTGAGAGCCTTTCGGGATAATTACATGCCCAAGGTCTATTTGGAGATGAAGATGCAGGAGTTCTTAGAGTTGAGACAGGGTCAGATGTCAGTGGCCGAGTATGAGGTGCGGTTTAACGAGCTTATGGGATATGCTACCGCCCTGATTGCTACTGAGGCTGATCGGTGTCGGAGGTTCGAAAATGGCCTCAATTTGGAGATTCGCACAGTTGGCGAGATTCGATATGGGCACATTTCAGGAGCCGAGGGTCGCCTTCGTTAGAGTTGAGCGATTCTTGAGATGCACCCAGTGAGTCTAGTCAGGGGCTCAGGGGCAAGAGGCTGAGTGTTAGCCAGGGCACTTCTAGCAGGGGGTATGGCAAGCGCCAGAGCAAGACATTCAGGTCAATTGGAGGAGCTAGACAGCCTGGTTTTGGTCAGAGAGGCAGATTTATTCAGACTGGTAGTGGCAGTGGTAGTGGTAGAGGTTCAGGCCAGATTCTCCCGTTGTGTGAGTATTGTGAGAGGAGACAAAGTGGGGAGTGCTGGAGATTTACCGGAGCTTGTCTCAGGTGCGGCTCTATGGAGCATCAGATCAGGAACTATCCAGAGACTGTGGGAGCCCAGTCCATTATGACCGGGCGTTCAGGTAGTAATACCACAGTACAGCAGAGTCGCAGTAGTGGACCGGGATTCAGGGGCCGAGGCAGAACCCGAGGTAGAGCTGGAGATTCCTTTGTGGGGACCGAGGGACGTGGCAGCCGACCACAGTCCCAGGCCAGGGTCTACGCCATGACTAGACAGGAGGCCCAGGATTCTCCCGACGTTGTTGTGGGTATGCTTTTGATTTCCGGCTTTGAGGTTTTTACTTTGATAGATCCAGGTTCCACGCATTCTTTTATTGCACCGCATGTGGCATGTAGATTGCATGGGGATAGGGAGATGCTGCAGTACGGACTAGAGGTGAGTACACCTCTAGGTGGTACTACTGCTTTGGGAGAGGTCTGCAAGGGATGCTCGATCCAGATAGATCAAGCAGTGTTGAGTGCAGACCTGATAGTTTTGCCTCTGAGGGAGATAGATGTGATTTTGGGGATGGACTGGCTCACTGCCCATAGGGCTGTTATGGATTGCTATACCAAGGAGGTCGTGTTAGAGTCTCCTGGTCAGCCCAGAGTTGTATTTCGAGGTGTTAGTCAGGCAGCGTCAGCCAGGATGATTTCTTTTCTGAGTGCTCTGAGGTTGATGCAGGGAGGTTGTGAGGCCTATTTGGCCCATGTGGTGGATTCTAGAGTTAAGCAGAGGTTGCAGGATATTCTCGTGATCAGGAAATTTTCAGATGTGTTTCCCGAGGAGCTACTAGGTTTGCCGTCAGATCGGGAGACGGAGTTCTCGATTGACCTCGTTCCAGGTACCGCTTCTATATCTATATCTATATCTCCATATAGGATGGCACCGATGGAACTGAGGGAGCTTAAGGCTCAGTTACAGGAGCTTCTGGATAAGGGGTTTATCAGACTTAGTGTTTCGCCTTGGGGAACTCCAGTGTTGTTTGTGAAGAAAAAGGACGGGACTTTGAGGTTATGCATCGATTACAAGCAGTTGAATCGGGTGACATTAAAGAACAAGTATCCACTGCCTAGGATCGATGATCTGTTTGATCAGTTGCAGGGGGCTCAAGTGTTCACTAAGTTAGATCTGAGATCGGGTTATTATCAGTTGAGGATAGCCGAGGCTGATGTGCCTAAGAGTGCTTTTAGGAGCAAGTATGGGCATTTTGAGTTCCTAGTGATGCCGTTCGGGTTGACTAATGCCCCGTCAGCCTTCATGGCTTTGATGGATAAGATTTTTCAGCCCTACCTTGATCAGTTCATCATTGTGTTTATTGACGATATTTTGGTGTATTCGAGGAATATACAGGAGCATGCGGAGCATCTGAGGATTGTTTTGCAGATTATGAGAGATAAGCAGTTATATGCGAAATTCAGTAAGTGTGAATTTTGGCTGGATGAGATGGTGTTCTTAGGCCATATTGTGTCTGGTGAGGGTATCCGGGTAGATCCTCACAAGATAGAGGCAGTGCGGAGTTGGGAGGTTCCTAGGAATGTATCAGAGTTGTGGAGTTTCCTTGAATTAGCAGGTTATTACCGGAGGTTTGTCGAGGGGTTTTCAGTGATCTCAGCCCCTCTGACAAAACTTTTGAGAAAGAATGTGGCCTTTAGATGGACCGAGGAGTGTCAGAGGAGTTTTGAGGAGTTGAAACATCGGTTGACTACGGCGCCGGTGTTAGCTTTGCCATCGGGAGTTGGAGGTTTTGAGGTTTTTAGTGATGCTTCGCAGCAGGGATTAGGTTGTGTTCTGATGCAGCATGGGAGAGTGATAGCTTATGCCTCGAGATAGTTGAGGTCTCACGAGGCTAATTACCCTATGCATGACTTGGAGTTAGCTGCAGTGGTATTTGCTCTGAAGATCTGGAGGCATTATTTGTATGGTGAGATGTTCCAGATCTTCACTGATCATAAGAGTTTACGGTATTTGCTGAGTCAGAGAGAGCTGAATCTGAGACAGAGGAGATGGATTGAGCTGTTGAAGGATTATGACTGCATGATTGAGTATCATCCAGGGAAAGCCAATGTAGTGGAAGATGCATTGAGCAGGAGATCTCATATCAGTGCAGCTCAGATTCAGGGAGATTGTCTAGTTTGATTCAGTTGAGAGCTCTGAATGTGCAGATGTATTTGGGTCAGGATGGAGCTCTGATTGCTACTTTGAGGCTTAGGCCGATGTTGCACGACAGGATCAGGAGAGTGCAGGGTCAAGATCCTGTGTTGATGAGATTGATGGATAGAGTAAGATCTGGATTGACTTCTGATTTTGAGTTGAGAGATGAGATTCTTTGGATGGGTCAGAGATTATGTGTTCCAGATGTAGACAATTTGAGGCATGAGATTCTAAAGGAGACGCATGTGGCTGCTTATGCTATGCATTCTGGTACTACCAAGATGTATCGCACTCTTAAGTTGCATTTCTGGTGGCCAGGCATGAAGAGGCAGGTGGCAGAGTTTGTTTCTCGGTGTCTGACGTGCCAGTAAGTTAAGGTTGAGCACCAGGCCCCGGTGGGGAGATTGCATTCGTTGCCTATTCCGGAGTGGAAATGGGAACGAATCACGATGGATTTTATCATGGGGTTGCCTAGGACGCCAAGGCAGCATGATGCGATATGGGTCATAGTGGACCGGTTGACTAAATCGGCGCATTTCTTGCCAGTAAGAGAGAATAATTCACTTGATCAATTGGCCCAGAAGTATGTGGCAGAGATTATGCGACTGCATGGGGTCCCGGTGTCTATAGTCTCTAACAGGATCCCAGATTTACTTCGAGGTTTTGGAGGAGTTTACAGTCGACTATGGGCAGCATTTCATCCTCAGACAGATGGGCAGAGTGAGAGGACGACTAAGACCGTCGAGGATATGTTGCGAGCTTGTGTATTGGAGTTTCGAGGTGCATGAGATCAGTATTTACCTCTGGTTGAGTTTGCATATAATAATCAGTACCAGAGCAGTATTGGGATGGCACCTTATGAGGCGTTATATGGGAGATAGTGTAGATCGCCTCTCTATTGGGATGAAGAGGGTATGAGGATGCTTGAGGGTCCCGAGTTGATTCAGGAAACTGTAGATAAGGTAAAGTTGATTCGGAGTCGCATTAAAGTGGCTCAGGATAGACAGAAGAGCTATGTGGATCAGCATCGGCGAGAGATGGAGTATGATGTGGGAGATAGGGTTTTCCTCCGGTGTCACCTTGGAGAGGAGTTCTGAGATTTGGACGAAAGGGCAAGTTGAGCCCTCGGTATATTGGTCCTTATGAGATCCTCGAGAGGATAGGACCCTTGGCTTATAGACTGGCTTTACCGAGCGAGATGTCTCGGTTGCATGATGTCTTCCATGTGAGCATGCTTCGGCGATATCATTCGAATCCGACCCATGTGATTCCGGCTCAGGAGATTGAGGTGGCCAGTAATTTGAGCTATCTTGAGGAGCCGATTCAGATTGTGGGATCTCGGATCAAGCAATTGAGGAGCAGGGTGATTCTATTGGTGAAAGTCCTTTGGAAGAACCACTCAACTGAGGAAGCGACTTGGGAGATTGAGGAGGCAGTACCCTCATCTGTTCGACCAGTCAGGTAAGAAAATTTCAGGACGAAATTTTTATTAGGAGGGGAGAATTGTAACATCCCGTCATCGATGGGATGGGTATAGTGGTACTTTGGATTGGGATAGAATTGTGCATTCATATTTGGCATGTTCATGCATTAGTTAGCCTCTATATTTTGATAATTGGCAATTATTGCACAAGCATATGTATGTACATACATATATGACATATTCCCGGTATGATTGTGTTTATTGGAAATTTTGTGACAGTTGTGTAGATTGAGCTTCAAATTGAATTGGAGTGAATAATGAGATTTAGGGGTTTGAATTATGGAATTGGAGTGTATAATTATGAGTTTTATGATTTTGAGGATTTTTATGAATGTTTCTGGAATTTTTGGAGTAATAGGTCCGGACCGAAAAAATGGCCTAAGGACTGATAAATTAGATTCCGGTTCCGAAATTGATTGGCAATTGGCACGAGATAATTAGAGTTATGATTTTAGGATTTAAAGTTTTATAGTCATTGCGAAACTGGGAGAAAATTAGAATAAGAATCGGATTTTTAGACCCTAAGATTTGGGCATATGGCAAATGAATTGCCAAACATGCCCTAGCCTTAAGTCTTAAGTTTATAAACCCTTACCTTTGAATTTGTTCTCCACGACTGCTTGCTCCCTTCTTAAAGAAAATTTGCATTTCTCCTTCTTTCTTCTTCGTGGATCACTCCTTACCCATTTCTTCCATTTCCTTTTTGCCGATTATTCCATTCTTCACCTTTAATCCATCCTCTAAGCTTGTTAGTGGAGAAGAGGATATTTGGTGGAGAAATGGGAGATAATTGTGGGTGTGCCTAAGCTTAGAGATTGGAGTTTCTTGAGTGTTTTGAAGCTTTGCAAGGATTAATCAAGTAAGTTCTTACTCCTTTATGTTTTAGATAGTTTGATTTGATGATTAATTTGAGTATTTTCGGATGATGAGTTTTAGGGTTATTTGGTTTTGATTTGGGTATTTGAAGAATAATTAATTTTTGATGGAATTAAGGTTAGAAATGAGTTGTGCTTAGTGTATTGAGTTGTTTTGGAGTGTTTGTAAAGAGAATGGATGAATTAGAAATCTGCAGATCTGAGAAATTCGGTTTGGACGTGTTACGGGTTTGACGTCATGACGCAGATGAACACGCCACAAGAGCCATTCCCTTCTTGCATGTCGCGACGAGCGTGTAATTCTACGCCGCGATGAGCAAAAGCGAGCACGCCGCGAAGAAGGTTACGTGTATGCCGCGACGTAGGCGAGGTAGTCTCGCCATGACGAAGCCTTACTTGCTACCGCACGAGGGCTACTGCTTCTAAATTGAAGTTGTTTGTTTTAATGAATGATTTTGAGGTTAAATTCTTATTGAATTAGTTATTGAGTGATTGAAATTTAGAGATTAAGAATTGTGAATTTATAGGAATAGAGACTCGGAATTTATTTCAAAGATTCTCGAAATCGGATGGCAATTGAATAGTGAGTTGAATTGGAAGATTCGAGTTTAGAATCGGGAATGTCATAACATGTATAGTATACGATTCAATCGCTGCATGTGCGTTATTGATTATTGAAATTGTACAATTAGTAATATTTGATTATTCTGATTTGTTTTAGAGGTGCAAGTGGAGCGTCGATCCTCTGACATAGCTGAGACTTCCCTGCAGTAGCTCGGAAGTTCAGAGGTGAGTAACCTAGTTGGTTCCCCAATTTTTGATGTGTTAAATGCTCGGTGTGAACTGTCAGTGAATGATCTGCTTGACTTCGATAAATACTTGTTAAGTGAAATGTATTCTTGTGTAATTGTGAACGATGCCAGCGTGATCGAAATTGGTAATTAACAACAGGATCGGAGCAATTCTCGATCGGAGCTATAAGCTCAACCATTGTGAAAAAGGGGCCCAAGGTCGAAAGGGAATAGTGCATACCCAGAGGGCTCTCCTATCCCTAACACGCGTAGGCAGTAGTGTATACCTAGAGGGCTCTCCTACCTCTAAAACGTGATTACTGTTTAATGTGTCCAAAATAGGACAGCACTGACGCCCAGTCACAACACTGAATCGAAATGGAAAACATTATGCATTAAGTATCTGATTAGGCTGTGAATTTGGAAATGGGTTAAATAGGTATGTGTGATAACTATTTAGCGAAGTTCCTATTGTTGTTCTGAATGTGTTATTATGTTAATCTATGCACAATTTTGCACAATGCATGAATTGGATGAACCATCGATGATGGTTTCTCATTGAGTTCGCAAAACTCACCCAAAATTGCATCTATTTTTCAGGACTGATATAGTAGACCCCTAGCTCTAGAGATAGACTTTTCCTGTCGTGTGAGCCCGTTGGCAAGAGAAGTCATAACACACAGGTCAGTCAACTGGAATGATTTTTGTGGAGGACCTAGTTTGGAATTGTTGTATCAGTTCTGTTTGAGAACATATGTATAGACTGTGGAAACTGAGAGAATTGTAAATTGTGTTTTGAGGTTATGAAATGAAAATCTTTTGGTTTTAACATTTAGTGACTTCTGATTTTACAGTCTTATTATATTGATGCCATGTGGATTATAGAAATGATCGTTCGTAGTGCACCCTCATCGTGGGTTATGTGTCGGAATGACCTACGGGCGTTCCGGTGTGTACCCTACGGTAAGGGGTGCTACAGTTGTGACCAGAGGAGCCACCGATCAGAGCTTAAAGCTCAATGAGTAAAAATGAGCTTCGAGCTCAAAAGTGAATCAGAGCCTCAGGCTCAACGTTTAATGAGCCTTGTATCCTCCAAAAAGATAAGGGACAGTTATTAATGAGCCCTATATGGGACAGTTTAGGCACTCGGTCACAACAAAATAATAAATGAAAAGTGAGTCTTATGTGCATTGCATATGCATAATATGACTGATTAAGTGTATCGAATATGAAACAATGTGAATGTGAAATAATGTGAAATGTGAAATAGAGTGAGTTGTAAATTATGTGTTGTGTGACTGGGTGAGCTATCGATGATGGTCACTCACTGAGTTCGCAAAACTCACCCAAAACTTGCAATTATTTTTCAGGACTCAGAAGAATACCCCGTTAGGCAACGAGAGTATATCTATTGCATGTGAGAGAAAGAAGAGGATGGGATTAGTTTGCGTCTACATTGTGTCCCTTTATTTTCACACTGAATTGTATTTTTCGCAAATCATTGTATTTTGTGTATTTGCGTATATTATTTGTGTATAACTTTCCGATTGAAAAAAAAGGTTTTGCAAAAGAAATTGATCAAAGTGTAATATGTTTTGTTTTTGGAATGGGCTAATCGGATTTCTGGTATGTGAAAAACAAAATTGGCAACTAATATAAATGAAAATGTTTCTGAATAAAAGTGGGCCCAAATTTACGATTATTGATTTTCACGTACGCTTGAAATAAAAAAGTTTTATACTGAGCTTTTGACGAACTAAGTGATGTAACACGCCACCCTCACAGGGCATGAACTCAGATATCACCATCGATGTCGGGTTCGGGTCATACGGGAGTAGGGTGTTACAAGAAATCATTCAAGAAAATAAAAGAATCGAACCTTGAAGGGAGGTTTTTCCAGAAAAAGGAAACGAAGAGCCTATAAATGTTAGAGGCAATGAAGCGCTGCGAGGGATCCGCAAGCTTCAACAACCAACCATGCTTGTTGTTTATGGTATTGGCAATAAGGTAGACTAAGGTCGATCATACGGGGAGGTCTCCTCTGAAATAGTCCCTTGCAAACAGAAATGGTATTGTCAAGAAACTCCAAATAGGCCACAAAGAAAATGAGAATAAGCAATAAGAGAGCAACCCTAATAGGGTTAATAATGGTAAAGTCGAAATACTTGAGAGGTCCAATTTCTCATCAAATTTCACATCTTCCACAAGAAATCAAGCTTCAAAAGGAACCCATGATGAAAAATGAATAAGCTCATTGGAAAAAAACAAACGAAGAAACACTCATTCAAATAAAACTCAAGACGACACCTTTATGACTCTATAGAAAACAAAGAGATCCACAAAAGAAAACCCAGATGCACTTCATCAACCCAAGTTCAGATATCAAAAAGGAAACAAAAAAGCACGTACAAACATAAGCTCTCTATAATATGGATTGAGAGCTACCTTTTGTTTTCATGGAGGAAGAGGAAAGAAGAAAGCAGAGGATGAGACATGGGTGTGGCATTTTTATAGAGAAAGAGGCAAGAAAGAGCGGATGAGAGATGGGTGCTTTAGGCTTTTAGAGCTTTTCATTTTAAGTGCCAATCTCATTTTTGTTCCCTCCTTATTTAGCACATTTGGCCTTAAAAAAGTGATATTTTGGACCATTTAGCAATTTTTAAGAATCTTCGCTAAAGGATCCACTTTTAGTGACAAAAATGTTGCTAAAGGATCCACTTTTAGCGACGATTTCAAAATTCATAGCAAAATGTTGACCTTTCAGAGACAATTTTTAAAAATCATCACCAAATGGTCCTCATTTGATGACAATTATTAAAATGTCACCAAAGGTTTACTTTTTGTGACGATTTTTAAAATTGCCGCTAAAAGTAAAAGTAAATCTTTGGTGACGATTTTAATACTTTTAGTTACGATTTTAAAAACATCACAAAAAGTAAACCTTTGGTGACGATGTTAATACTTTTAGCGATGATTTTAAAAATGTTGCAAAAAAACTTAGCCAATTGACTACCTTATTGTAGTGTTTAGCGATGATTTTTAAAATCATAGCCAAAATATTAACTTTTAGTGACTATCTTTCTAAAATTGTAGCTAAATGTTGATATTTGATGACGATTTTCAAAATCATCACAAAAAGTAAACCTTTTAGCAACTATTTTCCAAAACATCGATAAAAGTTATTCTTTTGGCAACGATTTTAATTTGGTGACAATTTTTAAAATTGTCGCCAAATATCAAACTTTAGCTATGATTTTTTAGAAAAAAGTAGTCTTTTCCCTACTTTGTAGCGTTTCCCTTTTATTGTTATTTATAACTCTTTTAAGCTTAATTTTTATAAGTTTTACTAAATCATAAGTTATAGCTCGTTAATTATTTGTTTTGTAGGTAACCTTTTCACTATGATATTTTTTCTTTTCTTATTATTCATATTCATGAAATACTGATTTAGTATTAAAACTTAGTAGAAAAGAGAGAAAGAAGAATATGATAGATTTTCTTCTCTTTTTTCGTAAAGCATTGAATTGTAGATTTTAAATATTGAATAGTAAAAACGTTAGAACCAGGAAAAAAGTATAATGATATAACTAACATATCTCTCTTATTTTAAATATTTTTATGAAAATAACTAGTTATGATAGGAAAATATTGAAGTAAATCACTTGTTAATATAGAAATCGATATAATATGTAAAATACACAAGAATTAATAGAAATCAGGTATATTAATTTTTTGAGATTTCTTAAATTTCTTTACAGAATTTAGATGACCATAAAAACACTTTACTAAAGTTGATAAGTAATGCAATTGCAAGTAATATTATCTACTCGTCTAACAATAAGAATATTAAAAGATAAGGGTTAGAGAATAGACGTCATGATTTTATATTGGTTCACACCAAACCTTGGGCTACGTCCAGTCCTCAAAGTTTGCCTGAGATTTTACTATACTTTTCAACTTTACAAGTATTCTTTCTACACTTGCAGAGCCTCTTCAGGTCTCTCTCACAAAATATTCTTTATCTGCAATCTTAGCCTCTCCAGGCCCTAGCCTTTCTTTCTCTCTTTAGGAGAGATATTTTTGAGCTTCACGTTACAGATGTATTCGTTCTTTTCTTTCGCACTTTGAATACAAGATTTCTCTACGTATTGTATAATCAAAATTTTCTCTCTTGTAAAAATGTTATTTAGTCTTCTACTAGAACTAGTATGTATAGCCTAAGTCTCCAATTGTCTTCTTGAGAAACTGCTTCTAGAATCTTCTAGAAACTGTTATTAGTTGAGTCCTGTAACTAACTCCAACTAACTAACTAACTAACTGATGTTTTAGAATATCTTCCTTTTGTATCATCTTGAATAATACTTCTTTTGTTATCACGTTTCGTCTGATATTGCACTTCGTCTGGTGTTACACTTCGTCTAGTGTTACGCTTCAGCTGATGTTGCATTTCATCTGTTGTGGCGCTTCGTTTGTAGTCAATATATCGTTTGTTGTTGATGTATTGTTTATTGTTGACCGCGCATCTTCTGGGTTTGACTAAGTGTTGCTTACATTTTTCTACACATTTAACAAACTTATCAAATAAGTTCATACATTTCTAAGATTATTATTATTTGATTGTCATCAAAATTAATTAAAGTGAAGTCCTCTTGACTTACCAATCTTCCCCTTTTCGATGATAACAAATAATCATAATTTTAGAAGATAAAATGATATTGAGACGAATAGACGAATAGTATTCAAAAGAAAAATAAACAAAGCAAAAACATAAGAAATGCATAAAAGATATATACAATGCTTTCTATCTTCTCTTCTCGTTCTCCTCTTTTTCTCCCCTATTTGTTATTAATAAAAGAGATAGCTCATCGTAGATGTTTTAGAATTTCAGAAAACATATTTTGCATGTCAGTGCGGATCATCTTAAGGTCTTATTCAATAGTAACTCATAGAAGTGCTACTTCCTCATGAAGATCACCTACTGAGTCAGCTAGTTCATCAACCTTAGTATGAATTTCCTCAATTTCTTTTGCTAAGACTTCCTGAACTTCCTTCTATTAGTGACTTGCTTCCATCCAATTTATGAAATGCTTCAAGAACTCCGAATTAATAGTAGGATCTTGTTGTATTTCACTAAGTAGATGAAGGTTTTCAACAACATATGGTTATGAAGGTAAAACATCTAACTCTATGATTTTGATTGCGGGTAGCTTGAAGGTTTGTTTTCCTTCTGGGAGATCAAGATCATCAGGTCTAGGTAGTTTAGGAATTGGTTGCCTAAGAAGGTGTAACATATCTTTAACTGAAGGTATGAAACCTAAAGGTCTGAAATGCATGAATAAATGCACAAAAGTTTTCAAGTTGAAATTGATACCTTCAAACGTGATACTTCTGTACTATCCTTCTGTCTTTGTCAACTACCTTGAAGTTTGTATATGCATCATCTATGTTCTTCACAACTACCTTTTTCTTCAAAACTTTCATATTATGTCAGTAATTTTCTTCACTAAACATCCATTTTCTTATAGTGTGTACCAAGATAGCAAACCCAATTTTGAAAAACCTTTGATCTTCTCTATTAGTCCATCTCAAATTGCCAGCCTAAGTTAAAGGATTCATTCAACTAAGATAAATGTCTTATAACCCAAAGACATTGGGAAAAGCAATCCATAGTAGTTTGGCTTGAAAACATTTATGTATGACATATAAAGGAATTAGTGTCTAAAATTTAGAACTTAATTCTATCTCTAGTTCCTAATTTCTGTAAAGCAGCTAACCATAAGATGAAAAGTGAGCTGCAACAATACCTAATCCCTATATCCATCTGTAAAATGGAAATATGACCATAGGACCTAGAAATAATTCTTTGTATGATTAGGCTGTGAATTTGTGAGACTTTTGTAGTTCCCATATGATCTTATCTTCTTGCATACTTTGAAGATATGAAGGTCATTGCTCAATAATAAAAATGACTCCTTTAAACATATGAAATGACCAGTGCCACCTGTTATTCCATATTAGAGTTTGGACTTCAGTATCTCTAGGGATAGACCCTCTTAATGTTGTAAAGAGGTTAGTGTTACATAAAGTCCCTAAGGCATGCCAATTATCAAACTAAAAAGTTGTGTTCTTCCCGGGTTGCTCAGCCTCGCTCGACTTTTTTTTTTAAAAATGAAAAAATAATTTTGTTTATACCTTCCAATTTGGCCACAGGCTGCGTCAAGTTAGGACAACCCCGACTTAAGCCCAGCTCGTGATTCGATTGGGCCAAACAATCCCAACCTATGACCTGATCAACTCAAGCAAAAGTTAGACCAACCGGGCCACATTTGCCATAACCAACCGGGCCACATTTGCCATCACTAACAATATAGAGTAAAAGAATTGGTGGTGTCCTAATGCGAATGGGAATTTTAACAACACATCATGCAAGAAGCTTTTTCAGTTGATTTTAGGAATATCTCTTGGTATAAAATATTATGGTGTAAATATAATCTTCCAACAATTGTAATATAAGAAGAAGAAAAAATACCTGTTGTTGATAGAATTAGCAGTTTTAACTACATTAAAAACTAATTCAATCTTTGTAAAAGTCAGTTAGAGAGCTCCACACACCTGTGTTTCCAATTTAAATTCAATTGGGGTGCTTGGAAAACAATTCTTCAAAAATATGCGATCAGTAACCCACTAGTGGAGTGGCAGCAGATCATAACATAGAGTGTGAACATGAAACATGTTAAAAAGTACAGATGGTGTTATTACATAGCATTATCCTATTTGATCCTATATATATGATATGAAAGGAGCAGACGAATCTTCCACAACATTGAAAGAAGCAAAGAACTTTTCATGAATGAACTTTATAATGCCATTATGATTTATGTAGCTACCTTTTATAACAAATTTGCACTAGATTCAAATTACATTAGTAGCTAGTGATGTAGTTGTTGCTAATGTATGTTTTTGCAAATGTCACTAAAATTGGTAACCTAATTACTTTATCTGGTTGAACTTTCTCTTATTGAGAATCTGTTGTAAGACAATTTGAATTTCAGCATTTTATGGCTTAATTCAAATTTTCCTTTTTTTCAAAAAAAAGATCAAAGTAGAACTATCAAAATCAACTCCAACTTCCATCATCGTTGCATTTTAACATCGATTTGCAGAGACATTTCAAGCCTTTACCCCTTTTACCGTCCAAGTCTCTTGAAACATTGTCATCCCCCTTATGTTGGTATTTTTGTCTAATGTTTCGTAGTGTTTCTCTGGTCTATCAATGTTTAAGTGGTTCATCAATTGCGTCATCGTTTTGCCTTAGGAGAGTATCCTTACTCTCCTAATGCCATAATGTTCTTGATACTATTATTTAATATATTCAATTTTAATTTTTCAAAAAAAATCAACTTCAACTCTCTAGATTTTCCAAATCAATGTTTTAAGCTTATTTCATTCTTATCTTTGTTTTATTTCATTGCTTTGTATGCTAAATCTAAATAACTGTGTTTTGAACATGATTATGGATTGCTAAATCTGTTTTAAGTTTATTCTTGAATTGTTTTGTATAAATTTACCTTGTTGAATTCAATATATTACTACTTTGTCACATATGCTATACTTATAAATGATCTAAATTGAGAGATTGATTCAAGTTATTTGTGTTAGGTTGAGCAACAAGAGTTGGTATCTTAATTGACTTATAAATATCAGGTTAATAAGGCATAGTTGAATTCATAAGGTAAAGGGAAGACAAACACATGGATATAATAATCCATAGGTTTCTATTGTTGATCAGTAACTTCAATTTCATTATTATCTTTTACTTGTCAATTATTAAGTTTTGTTAGTTTACTTTAATTTTTAATTGATTCATTCTTTTGCACATTAGACAAAGTGTGATTCAAATTGTTAGGTGACTGTATTTAATCATTATGGGAACAGAGTCTTTTATACTATGAATTACAATTTGTGTACTTGTCGTATGAAAGTTTATTTATATAAAACTATCAAACACGTAAATACTAACATTTTAAAGGTGTGGAGAATACTAAAGAGGAAATCATAAGGGAAGTCATAAGAAGGGTCATGGCACAGCTCATAATCTGTTAAGATATGGGCATACGTTCGCTAATATTGCATCTATAAAAAGTATCCTGACGTAAATCCCTAGAGCACTAAATCGTTAATTAACAATCTAAGTTATTCCAATGGAAGAAGTCGGGAATGTATTAGTCTCAACCCCAGTAAACAATTTATAATCAGAAGAGCACTCCAACAAATACCAAAGCAGGAATTCAGGAAACAATACAAGGAATAAGGCAAGTATTACTTACGAGAGGAGCAATCCACTTCTAAAGATTCAATCCGAGTGAGGCCTCTGCATTTCCTCAATGATCCCCCGGTGAATCTCTAAAGAGTGAAGCTAATCTCTGACCCATTATCCATGCAAGAAGCGATAGTGTTCGGTTTATTGTGAAAAGGGATAACGAAGGCACATAAGAGTTACGTGCATTACATGACGACTGGACACCTATGCATAGGTAAATTTGATGGAGTTTAGCTGTGGGCCTTGGTATGTCTTATTTGAGCCGGCTATGAACGAGTGAAGATGGGATAAGTGGGCTACGTTACATGTAAGCCACACTTTTTTTGTAAGAACACGTTTTAATATATTAATGCATTTTTAACTTCTGAAAAAAAAAAGTATATTATACTATTTAAGTCCGAATCTTTTGTTTAATTTTATAATATCTTATTCTATCTCATGAATCTCAATCATTTATTTATGTGAGTCCTGTATGAATTCCGTATAAATAAACGCAGAATCCGTATAAAAGAATAACTTAAATTCATGGAACAGAGTAAAACATCATAATATTAAACAGAAAATCATGTCCATACTATTTGGAGTTGGAGTTAGATAATTGACAGCCTCTACGAGTAACTAATAAGGCATCTTATAGCCAGAAAGATGATCCATATCCCTTTGCAACTATGAGTTAATTAGATGCATATGCTAATAACTATTCATTAATTTATACAATAATCCTTAAGAAATTTGTTTTATATGTGATGGATGATGCTTAATAGTTCCGTTTAAGTTTTATATCTCATAAAACAATATCTATTAAAACAATATTTATTTTATCTTCATATTAAAAAATAAAATAACTATTAAATTATGACTCAGGGCCGTTCTTAATATTTTATAGGCCTTGAAAAAATTAAAAAGTTTCTATTTTTGCCTATTTTTAGGCCCGCATATAGAATAAAATAAACAAACTATAGGTCTTTTATTATTTTTATGAGTTTAAAAGTAGACCCTTTCATTTAATTTTTTAAAGATAAAATAAGCCTTATTTTATTATTTATAATAATAGGCCCTAAACAGGTGCCTACTCTGCCATTGCTTAGAGCTGACCCTGAATTATGATAAGAAAATAATATAAATCAAATATATTTTAAGCGTTTAATTTTATTTACTATAAAACATTTTGTGTTTTATTATTTAAAAGAGATCATACAAATTATATAAAAGGAAATAAATTAACGTTTCACCATTTCATATTAAATATATTTGCTGGTAAAGTGATAATCAATTAATTATTTTTCTTTTGTTAATTTACTTGTCAGCACTTTAAATATATACTACTCTTTTCTCAATATTAAAATATCGTTTATATTTTCAATAATCGACCTACCTTTCTCCTTGTTGAATGGATAACCTATAATAATTACGTGCACGTAACCTATGTCACATGTGTGGACAAAGAAGACGAACGCGTACGATGCGGGGCTTTGTTGAGAAGAAGTCGGGCATAAGAATGTCCGCTTACCCTCAGCCCAATTATTGTTTAATGTCTTGGGTTGCATCGAAATTTGTTTCCCAAAATTCCCATCTTTCTTCACGCGCACTTTTAAACATCCAATCCAAATCAGCCAATATTCTTTTATATTTAAAATAATTATTGTATTCAACTTCAACAGGTAAGCATTTACTGGTGGGTCAGTAAAACATCGATAAATGAATATTCGATAAATTAATAACCTCGATTAAATAATAATTTTCTCCTATTCCGACTTAGTCGGTGAGATAAAATAATAACCTCAAAAATGCATAAGATAATAATTTTAAAAATTCCTTGAGGCCCATTGAAAATATAAAATAATAATTCATTAAATAAGTATAAAATTATATATATAATTCATAAAATAAAGCACTTCCTAAACAATTTTATTTCAAATTTTATGCTTTCCTAAAATATGAATCTATAGTCAATTGATTCTTCTGCTCATCTAATGAATCCAATTTCATCTTTAACTTTTGGAGGACATAAACTACATTCGCAAATTCTTCTCATTTTGAAGCATGTAACTTTTCAAAGTCTCTACAATGAAAAAAGCTTCTTTTGGAGAAATATGTGGTATAACGTTACTATCATCCGGATCTTGATTGTCATCATCTTCCATACCTATTACTCCTTGAATAATTTCTTCATCCGTAGGCGATTCCATTAAAGCTTCATTTTCACTAGGATAATTCAGAATCTTCTCTACATTCATGACATTTCTATAATGTAAATTAGAAATAACTTCCTCTAATCTTTGAATGCCTTCAACATCACTAGTTTCTTCTTCTAGAAGCATACCTTCCTCGGATCGAATTTTGCAATGTCGAAAACAATTTGCAATAGTTGTGGCCTTCACATCAATATTCCAAGCAGCATTAATAAAATAGATAGCATCTATCACATTAATTTTTCAAGATTCATTGCTCCCATCTCATAGCCTTCCAAGATGCTAGAATAAAAACGACGTCGATAATAAATCTTAAGTGATCGAATAATTCCAGCACCACATGGTTGAATTTTTGATGTTGTATTTGGAGGCAAAAATAACAATTCAACATTTCTCAAGCCTTCAATAACCTTGGGATGGGATGGGCAATTGTCTACTATAAGTAGCACTTTTCTACCTGTCATTCTATCATCAAACCAATGAACAAATTCTTGAAAGAGTAATCCAGTCATCCATGCTTTCTTGTTGGCTCGATAATGACAATTAAGATTGTCAATATTCATATTTTTAAAGCATCTAGGATTAGCATACTTACCAATAATCCAAAGAGGTACTTTATCTTAACCATCCCCATTGCAATAAACAACAACAGTAAGTCTTTCCTTGTTCTTTTTTCGTCCCTCTAATTGCTTTGTATCTAGTGAATGATCTGCTTGCAAACGATAAAACAAGCTTGTTTCGTCCATATTATAGATATCCCTCCAATGAAATTTGTCCAATTTAGCTCGAATTTCAGGTACAGCTTCTTCAATATTCTTCATGACAACTGAACCGCTTTCACCAAACCTTCTATAAGACTTAATCCCATGTCTCGCCTTGAACCGTTCTAGCCAACCACTTGAGAAGTTAAATTATGGATTTGCTTCACCATACATCTTCTGTAGAAACTCTCTTGCTTTAGTTTGAATCATTTCTCCAGTTATGTTCACTTTCTCTTGATATTGGAGAAACCACTCATACAATAACTTTTCTAATTCAGGATATTTTGCTGATTTGTGCATTTTAACATTGCTATTTGTTATCTCTTTTGACAAATACTCTGCTAACCTTTTAAGAGTATTTGATATTGTTGATTGACTAATAAAGAGATCAAAATTTTGTTGAATCCATTGTTGCAAATCTTTTTGACTCGAAGAGGGATGCTGACTTTTGTACTCACATAATGCTTTTTTCATCTCATCAGTTAGCGTAAACTTTTTTACGTCTTTCAAATGAGTAGCCATGGAAAGAAAGAAAGAAAGAGTAGAAGAGAGATTCACATCCAAAGAAGAGAGAAAACGTGAATACCCTCTAAACTAATCCTAAAAGACCCTATTTATATTGGAGGAGGTCTCGTAGGAAAGGATTTCTTTTCCAAGTAGAAGTAGGTCTTTCTTTCCTTATAGAATTATGATCTTTACAAAGAGATGATTTCTTTTCTAAGTAGAAGTAGATCTTTCTTTCCTTGTAGAATTAGGATCTTTACAAGGAAATGATTTCTTTTTCAAGTAGAAGTAGGTCTTTTTTTTCTTGTAGAATTAGGATCTTTACAAGGAGATGATTTCTTTTCCAAATAGAAGTAGGTCTTTCTTTCCTTGTAGAATTAGGATATTTACAAGGAGATGATTCCTTTTCCAAGTAGAAGTAAGTCTTTCTTTCCTTGTAGAATTAGGATTTTTATAAGGATATGATTTCTTTTCCAAGTAGAAGTAGGTTTTTTCTTTTCTTGTCAAATTAGGATCTTTATAAGTGTAATATTCTAATACTTCATATTCTAATGTACCTACATGCACTCTATTTTGAATCACGCTAATTTAAGATTAATAAACTTATTTTGACAAGATTAATAAACTTAGATACAATGCACCATCATTAATTAATTGTTTATTTATTTTCTTTTCTTAGTTACGGAAAAACTAATTGTTTAATTTAACAAATATAATGTACAAAATAAAATTATTCTATAATTAATAAATATTAATTTATCGATAAATTAATAAAATATTTATTTATCGATAAATTAATAACCCAGATAAGATAATAATTTCTCGTGTCCCAAAAATATTCATTTATAGAGGTTTTACTATATGCCATCTCTATTTTGTTTATTGGTGTAGCGCTAATGAATTGGTTGAAATTACTTAAGTTAAAACTTAATTAATTAAAATAGGACGTTAATATCCTTTTCAAATTGTTATACACATTAAAATTTGATTTTTTTAATACTTTCGTAAACTGTAAAACTCTTTTTTTTTTCCGGTAATTAAGATAAAAAAAGTCATGTTTAGGCACATCTCTTAATTTCTTTGATTTTCAAATATGGAATAAGTTAGATCCCACCACCGAGAAGAGGACTCTTAGATTAAAGAGTGATCTGAATTTGGGAAAAGTTCAGTAGGTATTGGATGAAAAAAGAGTAGTTGGTTATATATTATCATTATTAGCCTTCAAGTATGAGAGGAATGACAACTATTTCTAAGTGATACTCCCTTCATATCTTTTTCAATTTTTTATAATTAAATATAATTAATTAAAATATAATTAAAATATAATTAATTTATTAATTATATAATTAATTTATTAATTAAAATATTATTAATGAAAATATTATTACAATATAGTTAATTAAATTTTAATTAATTAATTAATATTAATTAAAATAATATTATAATTAACTAAAATAATATTACAATGTAATTAATTAATCAAAATATAATTAATCAAAATAATATTCAATATAATTAATTAATATATTAAAATTTCATGTAAAACAAAAATTTTACTAACTTTTATTTTTAATATTTTTAGCAAACCATTTACTATCAAGTAATCATTCATTCATTTTAATCAATTATTATAATTATAATGATTATATTTATTCTTATTATTCATCTTTGTATTAATTATTATTTTTACAATGAAAACTCAAAACCATAAAGAAGAAAGCTATCGCAACGATCTGCGGTACAGAGCGCCATGTTGATCTCGGTGGATGAGCTCTACTATCGAAATTGATGGCTTTTGAAGATAATGCAAACCTGGGTTGGTAAGGACTACAAGAGCGGTTAGGTTATTTGCGCACTGGTTTTCTTCGTGATGCACGTGCTGAATTTTGACCTCACAATCTTGTTGAAGAAACGCACGAGTACCTGTCAACAAAACAAAATTTACGGGAGACGCAGTATTGGAAGAGGAAAGAATATTGATGACCTCTAAGGAATCTACTTCGATAATGACTCGGCGGTACCTAAGCGACCAAGCCAAGGTGAGCCCTGAGTGGATACCCCAGAGTTCAGCCTCTAGCAGAGATCCCCTCCTAATGTGCTGTATAAACCCACCGCACCACTTACCGTGCCAGTCCCGAACTAAACCCCCAACTGTAATGAAGGACGACTCTTGTTGAGCCGCTCCGTCGATATTGAGTTTAGCGCAGTCCTCCAGCGGTTTGGACCAGCCAACTAGACTGCCCACTGGTAAACCCTATCCCGGAAACACACAGCTCTCCACCACCCTTGCTCTAATTATCCACTTCACATACTCCAGAATTGTTCGCATACCGTCTTCCGGCCAATCAAAGTCAACTTCAAACAGGCTTTTGTTTCGCCAATTCCATATCATCCAGCATGCGACTTCGAAGATAGTAGCCCATTACTGTTGCACCACCTGGGATTGTTTCAGAAGGTTGGATTTCACCCATACCTCCACGTCTTGTTGGTAGAAGTCTGTATCCACTATGCTCGATGGAAATTTACGTCAGAAAGCCTGCACTCTCAGACAATCACGAATGACATGGAGAGTAGTCTCCTCATGTCTATATGCATGGCATTTACTATCCGTTGCGACATGACGTATGACTCTCTAATGATTAATCAAGAGCTTTTTCTTGTTCAACAACCAAAGAAAAACCCTAATCTGCTGGGGCCCTGCCCATTTCCATATTTGGGTCCAAAGGCTAGCATTAACCTCAAAGGTGGTCCCTTCGATCAAATTGTAAGCTGACGCCACTGTAAATCGACCATTATCCGTTTGACCCTATTGCATTTTATCCTCCGCTACGCCGTCTGCAGTAAGAGTTATGTCAGCGATATCCAGACAGACTGAGGAAGGGAGGTAGGGTTGGAATAAAGTCCACTGCCAATTGCCAGCTCCAGTTTTCATATCTGCTACTGTTGCGTGCAGAACAAACTCAGGAATTGGAGATGTTGCCACACCTATTAGGGGAGCCCAATCCTTCGCCCAGTTATCCAACCAAAAAGAGATGTGTCTACCATTGCCCATTCGCCATTTTACCCCTTGTTGAACGTATTGCCAAGTAGCTGAAATTCCTTTCTAAGTGCCCGAAGCTCCGCTCCTATCAATATTAGGAGCGATATAGTGTGGGTCCATGCGATATTTAGCCCTAATGATCTTGACCCATAAGGTTGAAGGACTTAGTAAATAAGGCATCGTTAGAAGATCGAATACGTTTCAGGCCTAGTCCTCCCGCCTTCTTGAATCAGCAGACGGTATCCTACTTCACTAGGTGCATTTTTTGCTGCTCTCTCATGGATCCTCAGATAAAATTTAGCATAATTTTCTCCAATTCATCACAAAGATGTCTGGGGACCTCACTGTTTGCATAGTGAAAATGGGTAAAGTTGAAATCACAAATTGAGTTAAGGTGACTCAGCCTGCTAAAGACAGTTGTCTTGCACGCCACCCAGCTAGATGTCTGTGCGCGTTATCCAGTATATGTTGATATGTATGTCTTGTGGTACGCTCATGAAATAACGAAACTCCTAGATATCTACCCAGATTATTCGTACTCTAAATATCCAAGGTTTTACTGAGTCGGAGGATAGTTCCTCAAAAAATAGATATGAGTTTTATGTGTGTTAACTTTTTATCTAAAAGCTTGGCAAAAGACCTCTAGAGTGTTTGCTATAATTTGCGTCTGGGAATCCGTAGCCTCAACGAAGAGGATCAGGTCATCTGCAAAGAACAGGTGAGAGATAGAGGGGCTAGTGGGGCTAAGCTTAAGTGGACATCAACTTTTTTCGAGATAAGATGGCCTAGCCGTTCCATGCAAAGGACAAATAGGTATGAGGAGATCAGATCACCCTGGAGAATTCCTCGTGAAGGCCTAAAGGGCTCAATAATTGTGCCTTGCCAATCGACCTGCATGGTCAATGTCATCACACACTGCATGATGACCCAGGTGAGGTTTTCCAGTAACCCTATTTCCTTCAGCATGTTTAGGATGAAGTCCCATCCGAAGCTGGTCATACGCTTTTTCCAGATCTACTTTGATCGCAAGGTACCCCTTCCTCCCTTCTTTTTTTGCATGGAGTGGATGGATTCTTGGGCAATGATGATATTGCCAGTAATTTGACGGCCTAGGATGAAACTGAATTGGTTCTCCTGCACTAATGGTCCAGGTGTGTTTTCAACCTATTAATAATGGTTTTGGATATGATCTTGTAAATCACGTTGCAAAGGCTAATCGATCGAAACTGGGCGGTACTAGAAGGGGAGGGAGTTTTGGGGATTAAAACTAGGATGGTATTGTTTAACTCATTCTCCCAGCGTTACTTCCTGAAAACTTCCTGTATGTACTTAGCCACTTTGGAGCCAACCTGACCCCATTTCTTTTGAAAAAGTAGAGCATTAAAACCATCCACCCTCGGGGTTTTATTCGGATTCATGCCAAAAACTGCATTCTTGATTTCGAAGTGGTGGATTGGCTGGGCTAAGATGCGGAGGCTATCCACAAAGAGCGAAGGAAAGGCTCCTGGAAGCGAAAACCAGTGGGGAGGTCCTTCCTCTTGAGTATACAAATGGACAAAGAAGTCTCTAGCTAGCAATCTAAGTTGAACAGGATCAGAGACTATTGCCCTATGGGAATTTGAGGCTCTCAATCTTCAATTTCTTTCTTTTGGTAAGGGTGAGGGTGTGGTAGTAGTTAGTGTTCCGGTCTCCCTTTGAAATCCAATCGCATCTGGCTTTCTGATGCTAATATAGCTCTTCCTCACTCAGAACCTGCATCAGTTCCCCACTCAACTATTGCTCCAAGTCTAAAAGATAATCCAGATTATCCTTTGTCATAGCTGCTGGATTCCTTGCAACCGAGCTAACGATCTTTTTTTCCGATGGAAGATATTGCCAAAGTCTGAGTGAGTCTAGGTTGTGAGGTGTTAGGGTAAGTGGGCTAACGATTTGTTTACAAAAACCTCATTTGAAACCTAGTGCTCTTCTATTATCGCATCAAACCTGGATGAGTTAGCCAAGCATTGAGGAATTAGAATGCCTGGGAGCCTGTGTGTTGGGGGGACGAATGGTGGAAGCACAACAACATAGATCGATGATCAGAACCTAGAAAGGGTAAGTGGTAATTGACCGCTTGCGGGAAATTTTGTAGCCACTTCGTGGAACCAAAAACACGATCCAACCTAGCCTGAACCACGTCTCGATGCCTTGTAAACTTGGATCCCACATACTCAAGATCATGGAGGCTAAACCCATGCACCCAGGCTTGAAATTGTGTGTTCACTACTTGCATTGCCATTGCCCCTCCCCTTTTATCAGTTACTTCCAGTTTGGAGTTAAAATCTCCCCCTAGGAGCCAAGGCCTATATTAGAACCTGCCTATCCATTCTAACGCCAGCCAGAGGTACTATTGGGATGGGGCTTGTGGGCTTGCATAGACAGCAGTAAAATCAAACAAGTACGAATCATAATGGATGGAGGTATGGATGAATTGCTAGTGAGCTACAAGGATCGAGATCCTAAAAGCTTCTTTTCATAAGATCCATATCTCTCCCGAAAATCCTTCGGCTTCTACCCTGAACGAGTAATCGAACCCCAAGGTTCGGATTACTTTCTGGCCTTATTGCCACAAATACAGGTTTTCATTAAAACGAAAATACCCGGACTATAGTCTGAAGGTAATTATGCAGGATAGTATGAAAACTAGACCCCCTACCCCTTGACAATTCCAGATTAGAATAGACATAACATAAAAGACTTTTAACTAGGAATTGTACCTCCTGTGGGAGTGTCGATGATCTCCTCGCCTAGGGTCTGATGTGTCGACATATCCTGATTTTCTGAATGAGGCACGACTTCCAAAAGTTCTGAATGGCCTACTATATCTGGAGGGTCAGTATGCGGGGTTACAGTAATCTCCCTATTAATAGTAATCCCCTCATGGGCCTCTATTCCTTCCATTAGATGAAGGCTCTCCCCTACTTCCACCGTTTTGTCCTCTAGTATTTGGCTCTCGCAGACCATTTCTGTGTGCGACGGTATGTTGATCGCTATGTTGGTTTCTAGATTGGTGGTTGGATGTGTATTTTTTTCGACCCACTTTCCTAAAAAATGCTTGACCGGGAACTTTCCCTTGGGTTGGAACGGTTGAGACAACCTTTTTTTCCTCTGGGCCCCTTGCTGGACTTGGGCCTAGAAGCCGTAGAATTCTAGCTTGATTTTTGAGGGAGCTTCTCAAAACTGAATACCTCTCCTACTTTAACCCTCCAGCGCAGTCCCGTACTACTAACAAAGCTAGGGTCCTCAGTCGAAGTTCCATCCCCAGTCTCCATCAGCTCTGTGCCTGATCCTATCCCTTGAGGCGATCTCCTGCTGTTTACCACTGTGTTGTGCCGTTATGTGGGAGTTGTAGCCTTCTACTGTAGCCGTTGAGGAGAGGGACGTTGTTTGCGCTGGACCTGTACCCACGGCCTGTAGCCATTAAAGGAGTCTACCGTTGGTGATGACACCGTTGCTGGTCTTCCCAACCCACCTCCAACTGCCATTTCCACCGATGACACTGGCTCCATCAGACCTGCATCGGTGGTTGGGCTCGCGCTGTTAACGTGTTTGTGTTGGGGGCATGTAGAGACTTCATGACCCACCCTACCACAAGTGAAACACAGCTGCGGTAATCCCTCATACATCACTTGGACCACTTCCTCGTCGAGGTCCACGTTCGTTTTCAACGGACTGTTTAAATCTAAGTCGATCGTAAGTCTTGCATACTGCCCCCTTTGTTTTTGCAGTGTAGGCTCATCAATCTTCACGATTTTTTCAATGGTGTTACCCAGAGTAGTGATGATTTCGAGGTGGTACCAAGCGATGAGGAGGTCCGGGAACTGAACCCACATGACTGCTCGGTTAACTAGCCCCTGCGTTGTTGAAAAGGTGGGAACCCATTGTTGCTCCGATAAAGTTTGCCCGTAAATGGTCCAAGGTCCGACTGTTAATGCATGGAGGTAATCATCTTCTTCCAGAAAATGAACGAGGAAATAATCATGCTTGAGGTCGACCACTTTCATCGGTCCTCTAGGTTTTCGAAGTTGTTTCAGTCGGGAGCTAATGGTTTGGTACCCTAGCCGACGACCTAAGAGCTTTACAACGACGACTATGGTCTATTGCTAGTCAAGTTTCTCCTGGAAAGCTTTGGACAGCTTAATGCTGCCCCCAGTTCGCTGGACATCGGCAATATATCTCCTTCTTCCGGTTCAATTACGACCTCAATTGACCAGTCGCTTCCCCTATAGCGGCTTCATCCTATCCCCCTATTACTACTGCACGGTAGAATAACAGTGGCTAGGTTGGCGCTTCCTCCTCTCTCTTCCTCGTGTGCCCTCTTTTGGGCTGGTTTCCCTCGTAGTCAAGGGACTCCTTGATCTGTCCAGTGAAGAGCTGAACAATCTGGGCTATACTCGGACTGAAAGAAATTAGCAAGGACGTGAACTACAACCTGGGGCGGATTCAGAAATTTTTTTGAGTGGGGGCAAAATTTTATTAAGGATAAAATTTTATTTTTAATGGGGGCAAAATTTTAATAGGAGTAAAATTATATATTTTTTATGGGGACAAAACTTAAAATAATAAATTTTTTTATTTGTTGGAGCCCCCACTGCCCCCATTGTAGATTCGCCCCTAACCACAACAAAGGCGAAAATCTACAGTAAAGACAAAGACTGCACCACCTTTTCTCTCTCTATACTTTTTCTCTCTCTAAAAAGATTAGATATTTATCTAACGTTTTTTATTGTATTCATTCTCATTCTTATTATTGAACGTTAAATCTTTATCCTTAAAAGAAAAGGACAATTATATCCTTTTAGGTTTCAAACTCTTTCTATAAAATTTGCCGCCCGGTTTATCATACAGTATCAGACTCTTTTGTGTGTTTTGGGTACGCTCCCGAGTGGTCCAATGGAGAGAGTTGGTGGTGATGGTGGTTCCAGAGGAGGAAGAGGTCAGAGAGGAAGAGGCCGGAGAGGAAGAGGTGGTGGTGGTGTTACCGGTGGCCGCCACTATAGACAACAACTGATGCCTGGTAATGAAGTTGGTTATCATAGGCGCGTCGGTGCTGATGTAACTGATGCATATGGACGATGGAGAGAGTTCGACAGAAGAGAACCGTTTCGTAGGAACGCTACGTCCACTACTAGCACTACTACTGCTGCTGCGGCGGTTTCTCAATCTCCTCAACTTCTTTATGGTACGCGTTAATTTATTGTTCTCGATTCCTTTCTATTTGTTAAATTGCTGTTTGTCTCTGATTCTAGTCTGTGTTTTTTGTTTTCTTTGTGTGGGTTTGAAGTTAGTATTGTATTCGCAATTTGTTTGAAAATTCGTTAATATCTGAGGAATTTGTAAGATCTCTTAACAGAAAAAGGTTTTTGCTCTTTCTCTCACTCCCACCTTTGTTTCTTTTTTGTGTGTGTGTTCTTGTACAGATCTTGTTAGTGCTGGAGTTGATGTAAAATCGGTGGAAGTTCCGGCTCCGGTTCCAGTTCTAGTTCCGGCGGCTTTTCGTTATCCCCAAATAATTGACGATGATTTGGTTCCAGTTAAAAGGCCAGATAAGGGCGGCGTGTTGTACGTTAGAACTACGAAACTTAAAGTAAATCATTTTCCAGTCACCTTTAATCCTGGAAATGTTGTAAGGCATTACGATATTGATGTGAAGCAAGAGATGTTTTTCAAGAATAGTCGTGTTGGGAAAATTTCCAAGGCTAAATTGACTTTGATTAGAGATAGGTTATTTGCTGATCATTCCTCACAATTCCCCCCTCAAGGGAACACTGCATACGATGGAGAGAGGAATATTTTTAGTGCGGTTGAACTGCCTACTGGGAAATTTACTGTGGAATTGTCTGAGGGGGAAGGTAAAAGAATTTGTAGGTACATAGTTGCTGTGAAGCTTGTGAATGTACTTGAGCTTCGTAAGCTGAAGGAATACTTGAGCGGAAGCCTTGCATTAATTCCCCGCGAGGTTTTGCAGGTTATGGATGTTGTGATGAAGGAGAATGCAACCAGGGAAATGATTTCTGTCGGGCGTAGTTTCCATAAACGTCAAAAAAATGAAGACAATGATAATGGTGGTGATGATAATCTTGGATGCGGGATTATGGCATCTAGAGGTTTTCAACATAGCCTTAAACCCACAATCCAGGGTCTAGCTTTATGTCTGGACTATTCTGTTCTTCCGATCCATAAGAAACTAGCAGTTGTAGAATTTCTGAAGCAGCATATTGCCTACTTTGATGTAAATAATTTCAGAAAGTATAAGAAAAATGTTGAGGAGGCACTGAAGGGACTTAAAGTTACA
Organism: Erythroxylum novogranatense; assembly: GCA_029891385.1. Taxonomy (NCBI): domain Eukaryota; kingdom Viridiplantae; phylum Streptophyta; class Magnoliopsida; order Malpighiales; family Erythroxylaceae; genus Erythroxylum; species Erythroxylum novogranatense. Next base: position 61,319,316 of record CM057228.1, on the reverse strand, counting down.
GTGACTCACCGTGTTACAAAACAAAATTATACCATTTCAGGGTTGACGAAGGATAATACTCGCCATCTTACTTTTCCTGTTGAGGATCCAGATGGTAATTCTTCGTCAAAGCAAGTAAAGATTGTTGATTACTTTCGGGAGAAATACAAGAGGGAGATATTGTATAAAGATATACCGTGCTTGGATTTGGGAAAAGGTGACAAGAAGAACTATGTACCAATGGAGTTCTGTGTCCTGGTTGAAGGGCAGATGTATCCGAAAGAGAATTTGGATAAAAACGCTGCTCGGAAATTGAAGAATATGTCACTGGCAACTCCAAAGGACAGAAAGAAAACCATAAGCGATATGGTGCATTCTAACGATGGACCCTATTGGTAAGTTTACTGAAAGCTAGGAATTCTGTAGGAAAATTGTTAGAGTGCTATATCTCCTGTGTTTTGGCAATTGTTATTCTGTCTGCAATTTTCTCCTTGCCTTGTACAATATCAGTAAACCCGAATGTCTATTTTTGCTGGTAATTGTTATCTCTCCATGGTTTTCCCATCATTTTATAAGTTAAATTTATATCTCCAAATATTTCATGCCTGTTCTCTCGGAAAGAAGTATGAATGTTGTGGTAGTACAAGTTAGATTATAAATTTATATTGCCAAAGTAGGGATTCTAGAATCAGATTGGTTGATTTTGAGCAATTTGAGTTATGACCTGATATGAATTTGATTGCTTCTTCTCTCCTCTACCCTGTTTATCTTCCTTCTTTATCTTTCGTGCTACCGCTGTTCCTCATCATCTGATAGGACTATTGCACCTTTTGTTTGATAGTGTAAGCTCACAGCATTTAATGTCTTGACATTGGCAGTCATGGTGTTATCCAAAATTTTGACATAGTAGTTGACACAAATATGACATCGGTGGTAGGCCGTGTGATTGGGCCACCTGATCTGAAGTTAAGCGGTTATAATGGAACAACGCTAAAGGTAGCCGTTGACAGGGAGAAGTGTCAGTGGAATCTTGTTGGTAAAGCAGTGGTGGAAGGGAAAGCAATTGAGCGGTGGGCTGTGCTTGACTTGACCTCCTCCGACAACAGATGGAATTGTAAGAACTTCATGGAAAGTCTTACTAAAAAATGTGAGAAGCTGGGAATTCCTATGAAGAAACCTCTCATTTGTGAAGAAAGTGGCATGAATGTTTTATGTAATGTTGGCATGCTTCATCAACTGCTTGTAAATCTTAATGACCAGGCTTTGAAGATTTACAAGGGCAAGCTACAAATTCTTCTTTGTATTATGTCCAGGAAACATCCCGGTTACAAGTATCTGAAGTGGATTTCTGAAACCAAAGTTGGTGTAGTGACTCAATGTTGTTTGTCCACAAGCAAGATAAATGATCAGTATCTGTCCAATCTTGCTCTCAAGATTAATGCTAAACTTGGAGGCAGTAACGTGGAGCTCATTGATCAGCCTCCATGTTTTGATGGTGAAGACCATGTTATGTTTGTTGGGGCTGATGTAAACCACCCCGCCGCTGGGAACAAGACAAGTCCATCTATTGCTGCAGTTGTTGCTACCATGAATTGGCCGGCTGCAAATCGCTATGCGGCTCGGGTTCGTCCTCAATGCCATCGTCAGGAGAAAATTCAGAATTTTGGAGATATGTGTTTGGATCTTGTTGAAACCTATGCTCGTCTGAATAAAGTCAGACCTGGAAAAGTTTTGGTATTCCGTGATGGAGTGAGTGAGGGCCAGTATGACATGGTTCTTAATGAGGAATTAAAAGATCTCAAGAGAGCCTTACAGTCAATCAATTATGCTCCAACGGTCACAGTAATCATAGCACGAAAACGACACCAGACTCGTCTTTTTTGTGTGGATGGAGATTATGTTGGGAACGTGTCTCCTGGCACAGTTGTGGATACAAAAATTGTGCATCCTTTTGAGTTTGACTTTTATCTTTGCAGCCACTATGGAAGCCTTGGAACGAGCAAGCCCACACACTATCAGGTTTTATGGGATGAGCATGGTTTCGCATCTGACCAGTTGGAGAAGCTCATATATAATATGTGTTTCACATTTGCCCGGTGCACAAAACCTGTATCACTAGTTCCACCAGTTTATTATGCCGACCTCGTTGCTTATAGGGGAAGACTGTACCATGAGGCAGTTGAGGGCCAGTCTCCGTCTTCGGCATCTTCATCATCGTCAATAACATCATCCACTCTATCATCAGCAACTTCCCTGGATGACCGGTTTTTCAAGTTGCACGCTGACTTGGAAAACATTATGTTTTTTGTCTGAAGGGCCACTGAGTGTCCTACTCTTTCACACCTGGAGAATCTTTAGCTACCCTTTGTTGTTGAGATGCTCTTACGCAGGCTCACTCCTCTTCTCGACGTGGCAGTGAAGGAGTTTGTGCGTGAATCTAACGGTATACGGTACAAGAAAATGGGTTTTTAGTGATAGGAAATGTGAGTTTTCTGTTAGAAAGCAAATTTAGAAATGAAAATTACCAACTACATGAGTCATCTAAGAAATAGCCATCGGTAATCTTTAGCGTCAGAATAGAAATATACCGTCAATAATTTACTAACTAATAATTTTTTTCCATCGGTATTTATGGACGAAATTTTTAAGTCTGTGAGTAACTTTATCGATGAAATATTTCTATTCCACTGGTAAATAATTTTGATGGACAAAGTATTGAAAATTCGTCAGAACATTTAGCAATGATAAGTTGTTTTTTGTGGGTAAATTTTGCGATGGATATTATATGTGCATTGATAATTGACTTTTATTTAAAGCTTAAATCTTCTTAGAGGGTGCTTGGTTGATGATTTAGAAAGGGGTTAATAGGTAAGAAACGAAAAGTGAGTAGTTGGTTATTGATTATCATTATAAGAGTAATAGTTTGATATCTAATATTTGAAGAATTCTCCTTACCCTCTATTTGGTAAAGGAATGAAATTTATTCTTTAGTAGTGATTTCTTTTTAAAAATATTTTAATGCTAATTAATCAAATGCAATTAATTCATTAAAATATAATTAATTAAATCATTAAAATATAATTAATTACAATATAATTAATTAAAATAAAATAAAATAAAAGAATAAATTAATTAAAATATAATTTATTCATTAATTAAAATATTGTAATTAATTAAAATATAATTAATTAAAATAAAATAAATAAATAAATAACTATATTATAATTAATTAATTATAATATAATTAATTAAAATATAATTCATTAATTAATTAATATATTGTAATTAATTAATTACAATATAATTAATTAAAATATAATAAATTAAATAATTAAAATATAATAAAATTTTATTTCTCAATATTTTTACAAACCAACCACTATCAATGGTAATGGTAATCATTCATTCTTCTTAACCAACAATCGTAATTATAATGATAATATTCATTCTCATTTCTATTACCATTCTTCCATAAGAACCAACCACTCCTTATATTTATATAGGTTGGTAGGCAATAATATGGTTTGGATCATAGATATATTTCCTCAAGCTCTACAAATATAAACATCATGAAAATATTAAGTGCATTAGTAAAACCAAATGACATAGTAAATTAGTCATATGAATCCAAATTAGATTCATTGTTTCAAATTATATAAGTTTACATAGATAGAATTGATACATTATTTTTACTAACATAATTACCAATAATATCTACAAGAGCAAAATCCTTTCCTAAAATATGAAATTAATAATCCCTAAGTTTATTAGTGTGATTTTATCTGAATTTTGGTTATAAAAGATAGACATAGATGGTGTAAGTAATTAAATTCACTTAAAATCACACGATTATGTAAGTGATTTTATCTCAATTTTGGTTATAAAAGATAGACATAGATGGTGTAAGTAATTAAATTCACTTAACATCACACGATTATGTAAGTGATTTTATCTGAATTTTGGTTATAAAAGATAGACATAGATGGTGTAAGTAATTAAATTCACTTAACATCACACGATTATGTAAGTGATTTTTATCTGAATTTTGGTTATAAAAGATGACATAGATGGTGAAAGTAATTAAATTCACTTAACATCACATGATTATGTAAGTGCTTCAATGTACTATTATAAAAGACATAGATGATGTATATGACATATAAATATGAACTTACTATAACAAATGATTTAAGATGCCATTTCTTATACCACAATTCTAACACACAACATCTGTAAATTCCATAGTTGTTTTATTCATCAATAGGCATATATACTTAGCTTAAAGTGTTATCCGATCTCTATAATCCAACTCAATAACAATGTATAAAAAAGTATCTTACCTAAGGTAAAATTGTTATTATTTTAATATTGGTATGATGCAGGAAACATTTCAACTCCCTACATTAAAAGGGAGGTTAGACATACAAATAGGAAGGTTTAAAATCTTGAAACAAACAACTACAACCTATCTATATATGTATACAATACTTAATTCATTAACTTCAAAAAATATTAAGCGCATTAGTAAGACCAAATGACATTTTTAATTAGTCATATGAATCTAAATTACATTCACTATTTCAAATTTTACAAGCAATTTTCCTAATTGTGGAAATTATACAAATTGAAAAAGTAACCTAAAACATTCATTAGAAACAAAAACTAACCATATAATGGCTAGGCTAGTAGCATTGGTCAATTAATTCTATTACAAACTTTTGGTACATGTTATTAAAAGATCAATATGAGAAAAACAAAGGAATAAAGTGTATTGAACCTTGACTCATTTAAAAATACACAAAATTAAAATTTATTATGAAATATTAATAAAGACATAAATACTAGTAAACTAAATATGCATTATAATCTAAAAGGAAATAATTATGACTAATAGAAAGAGAAGAAGCCAATAATCTTACTTGCCAAAGAAAACTAATACTCTTAATCTTAGGAAGCTTACTCAGTATCTTAAAATTTTCCTCTGAAACAAATTCAATTATCAAAACCAAGAACATCAAATTGAAATAACAAGTAACTTTTAGAGGAAGAATAATAGTACCTCTAACCTTTTAGATAGGCAAATGAAATGATACATTTTCAAACAGGTGACTTTTCTAAGTTAGAGACTAAATTATATGGATTAAGTTATTATTTGAAAGGTTTGTTAGATTAAATTAATTTGATTAAGAATTAAATGCAAGTATTTGAATGCCTTTCTAGTTGATGAATATTGCGATTGAGTAGATGATGAATAACCTTGATTTCTCTAATATATCTATTTCGCTTCCTTAAATTTGTCACATATTTAAGTTAAGAGTGATTGAAATTGATTTACGTGAGGACGAGCAAAGGCGTAAGCATGGGAATATCTAATGTGAATTAAAATGTACATTTTAAAAAGTATTTTGTTTCATTTTCATGTCAAATTATCTTATTTTACTTAACTTAGATTTATTTTCATATAATTATAATAAATTAACTATATGATGAAATTACTTAAGAATTAGAGGCTATTTTAAGCAAAAATATGAAGAAAATTATAATTCTTGAACGGACATGGATTGGCGTATGTTTTCCTATCTATGCCCATATGCTAACTCATGTCTTATGTAGATTAAGTAAAATAAGAGACATGACCTAGAATAGGGGCTGAAGAGAGATTGTTGTGAAATTGAAGAAATTTTATTGTGTAATAAGTCCTAAGCCATATTTATGCTAAAAATCGTATGCTAACTACAAGAGAGATAACATGATCCATAATATAGGGACACATTTGTGGTAGAAATCATGCATTAATTTCAAAAGAAATAAGAAGATTCATGGCCTAGGGACTCGGGCATGCCAAAGACTTTATCTCTTCCATAAAAGTCATAGATAGATCCATGAAGTAGGACTTGTGTTGAAAGGTATGAAAACATATATAAATGTCAAATATCCTAATATTTAAACAACTTTTAGAGCCTATTGTTTAGAGGGAGTGATCAAATATATCAATTTGGTTTTTAGAGATACACAAAAACCAATAACATACTTTAACAAGAAGCTAAAAGAAGATTATGATACAATGTGGCATCACTTCACATCACATCCTTTTTATTTAAAAAGAACTCATAAAAGAAATCATACATAATTATAAAAAAATTGATTAAATAAATACATGATTATTAACAAATAGATATATCTTTATTCATCAAATATTTTTTCGACTAAACTTTTAAAATGATGAATAACCACATCTATATCTACATTATCTATATATATATCATAATATAATAAACAAAATATACAATCATATGGAGATAATTATTGAAGTCATAAATGTATTTCAAGATATACCAACTCTTGACATACATCAACACTTCTTAAGTTATTGGATCAAATCAATTGTGATAAGAATTCATTATTCAACTAGTACAAAAGCAAACTTAAACGCAATTGTAAGCATTAGGATAACTAAGAAATCTCAACTTATCTACATAATCAAATATTGAATTATATTTAACTTCTACAATATTAATAGATAAAAATGCTCATTAATTGTTTCTCAAATATCACCTTTCATATAATTGTCCAATTTTATTATATTATATGAAATCCTTCCATATAATTGTTAATTTTCCATTTCAAGTCTTATGTAACTACTCTAGGCATTTTCTTTAAATTCCAAGCATTAACCAAGTCTCACCAACATCCCTAGGAGACATTTCATCGAACAATTCATAGGCAACCTGAATTCGTCTCTAAGTAATAACAAAATCACTACATTTTTTCCATTATTTACCAACAAAAACACATTCAAACAACAAATAAACTAACCACATTAGGTAAAAATGCATAATACCCACAATTTATGAAAGCCCACCCACCCATGTTCATATACCCACAATCCATGAAAACCCACCCACGTTTAACACTAACAATGAATTTTTTGGAGACATTGGGAAATATAAGAGCAAACTTTCCTGAAAATGATTTACAATGGATTGAAACAAGGAAAAATTGACATTCAATGCTTGGGAGGAAGAGGGCCAATGACTATGAAGTAAGGAAGAAGAGAGAAAATGAAAGAGGGGATTCCTTTCTCATCCGACCTTGTCCAATCTTTTGCTTATCTCTTTTCCGTCCGACATCCGATCGACTTGGTTTTTGAAGCATTGGATTCCTAAGACAATTAATTACATTTTTGTGGGAAATTATGAATTTTAGAGATTTAATTGAGGGTGATTAAGTTAATCAAAGTGAGTGGATAATTTTCTAAACATAGTTCAGTATTTTGAGAAATTCGGAAACTGTGGAGATCCAATTGAAGTAATTCTTGAGGAAAAATAAAATTAAGACATGGGGCTACAAATCATATGAAGGAGTTAAATTTCAATTTAGCCCTAAGACTTTCAATTTCTAAATTGAAGTTCGGATTAGTGTTCGATCTTGGATTAGTAAGATCTGAAAGTATTTTGGCCATAACTTTTGCTCTAGTAATCCAAATGAGGTGATTATTGATTTGGATTAAACTAGAGAAATAGGGCTACAATTTTTATGAAGAAATCGAGTTTCAATTTAGCCTTTAAGAATGTCAATGTTTGGAAGGAAGTGAATTGCTAGAAAATGTGTTAGTAGAATGATATGTCCGACATGTTTGGACTATAACTTTTGATGTAGAGCTCCAAATTGAATTATTTTGGTGGCGTTACGAAATTAAAACAATAAGGAACAATTTTCTAGAAGGAAGTTTTAGAAAATTCTTTCATTTTGATGTGAGAATAATTTTCCAAAAGTAAGCATGACTTAAAGAAAAGCTCAGGGGCAATTTTGGAACACCACTTAAAGAGTTACGGATTTAGCCTTGCATGGAGGGGCATTAAGGTCATTGGCCACTCATTTTAATGACATGGCAATATAAATAGAGGGGCTGCCATTGGAATAGAAGGAAGACACGAAAATGGAACAAAGAGAGAAAGGAGAAAAGAGAGTTGTCATGGAGAAAGAGGGAAAAAGAAGGAGAATGGCAAGGGTTTCGAATTTTGAGGGTTTTATGCAAGGTTTTTTGTTGATTTATGAAGGAAAAGGGTGGAAAATGAAGAAAGCTTCCTTCCAAGCTAAGAGAAAATCGAAAATAGAGAAAAATGAGGTAAGAGTCAATCTTTAATCTTTGATCTTTTAGTGAGATTTTGGTTTAGTTGGCACAAGATTGGTTTAGGTTTGTAAATTCTAGGTTCAATTTTGGAGAGTTCATATGTTAATTGGATCAATTTTGGATGTTGATTTAATTAGGGTTTGTGGTTTGAATTGAGGAAAATTAAAGAAAGGATTGGAGAAATTGAAGCTCTAATCAAGCTCCAAGCATGGATATAAGGTGGGTAATGTGTTTATTTTTTCAAATTATAAGCTAATTATAAGTGTTGGTTTTATAAGCTATTGTTTTACAGATGATTGAATCAATTGCTTTTGAAATGATTTATGAATTGTTAAAGTCATTGTTTCCAAATGATTTACGAAAAATTCTACATTTGTTTCGGACAAATTTTTCATAAATGATTTGATAAAGTTGAAATACTCGTTTGAGTTCATTGTGTTTAATTTATTGAGAAGTTTGATATGTGAATTTGTGTGTATTGTTGAATCATTATGATTATTGAAATTTCATTGCGATTGATGAGTTATGCTCATGTTATGCCATTAAAATATGTTATGGTATTTTGTGTGAATAAAAAGCTAGAAAAGCTTGAAAATATGAAAACATTCGATAAATTGATTTAAGCATGACTATATGCTTTTGTTTGGGTGAGAGAGGAACGTTTCATTAGTCACGTACACATCGACATATAGCCTTCTCCCGGCTGCCCGCTTGAGGTCACGAGATCCTAAGAAATCGGACTCGTTTTATTCACGGTTTAAACTTCGGTTTATCCATTTTGTTCCACGGAACTCTCGAGCTATTGTTTGTGCATTGCCTTTCTGAATTGTCAAGTATGTGCATGATTTGAGTGTTTTATATTGATGATTAAATGAATATGCCTTGTGATGTGATGGTCTCTTTTGATTATAAGTTTTGAGTTTGAATTGCGAATCGGACTGAGAATTTGAAAAAGAAGCATTTTTACGAAACCATCAAGATTTTTATATAACAAATGAACATTTCAATAGTTTTTCTTATTGAAATTGAAAATATGTGACATGGATTTCAAGTTGAACTTTAAAAGGGTTTTTGCTTATTTTTTGAATTATAAACATGTTATCCACGATCAATAAGCTTACCCCCCCCCTTCATTCCCATCCACAGGTGATGAGAAGGAGATCGGGTGAAAGAAAATGAGGGATTCTGTTGTATAGGTTCGTATTGAGTCATTGTTAAGTTTAGAATGTTGTGAGAAATTTAGAATCATTGTGCTTTGTGTATTTTGGATTTGGTATTGGCTTTGTAAATGGCTTGGAATGCCATTAGTGTATTGCAAGCATTTAGTTCATGATGAATTTGGATTATCCAATTGTATAAGAACTTGTTTTATGGAATTGGAAATGTATTGGCTATGGATGGTGCGTATTGGTTTTGTATATAAATTGAATTAAGTTATGAATGTGACTTGGATAGATATGGATATGGATGAAGGTACATGATGATAGGATATGAATTGTGATGATTTATAAATACGATTGGTTTTGGGTTTGATGGAAGTATTAATTTGTATATGAGTATAAATGGAAATTGTATATGAGTTTGAATGTGATGGATCTGAATCGATATGAAAAAATGACTTGAAGTGGTTTAGAATTTAGGATTGCGTTTATCTTTGAGATCCGGACGAGGGTCCGTGGATTTTGATGTACGTGTAATTGTTTGGAAATTATAGGAGTGAGTTTTACACCTTGCGGTTTTGGGTTTTGTTCATATGCAGCCGTTATCTTGCCAAATTTTCGATAAGAAGATTGGTTATATGGTAAAGATAAAAAGAATATTTTAAGATTAAAAGTCAGATTTTGAGAGATGTAGACTTGTATGAGTTTCCCAAAAGTGGGAATTATTTTTTTTGTTTTGGAATAAGATCGACGAAAGATGAGAAATAAATAAGAAAAGGAAAAAAATTTACATCGATTCGGATAGATTAAGTCTTAGGATTTCCAACGCGATAAGTTTTCTAAAGTACACGTTTCGGATGTCGGATCTATTTTGATTTATTTCAGTTCAAATTGATCCATTTGTTTTGCTTTTGTTTTCGATTCCATTAAGAATCCGACTTCTATTCGCATCCGTTTTGTTCGCTTTCGGATATGTATTCTCCATTGATTAGTATCCGATTTGACATTCAATTTTGGTGTGATTCGTTTACGGAGGTCCTATCCTTTCGAGGATCTCCTAAGGACCATTGTACCTAGGGCTCAACTTACCCTTTTTACCGAATCTCAAAACTCCCCTCCAGGGTGACACTCTAAAAAATACTATATCTCCTACACTATACTCGATATCCCGTCAGTGTTGATCCATGTAACTCTTTTGTCTATCCTAAGCCGCTTTAATTCAGCTTCGGATCAGCTTCACCTTATCCACTGTGTCCTCTATCAACTCTGGGTCTTCCACTATTCTTAAACCCTCTTCATCCCAATATAATAGCGACCGACATTTTTTACCGTACAGTGCCTCATACGGTGCCAATCTGATACTGTTGTGGTAATGGTTATTGTAGGCAAACTCTATCAATGCTATGTACTGATCCCAAGCTCCTCTAAACTCTAATACACAAGCCCTGAGCATATCCTCAACAATTTTAATTGTCCTCTCACTCTGTCCATCTATTTGAGGATGAAACGTTGTACTGAAGTTCGACTTAGTTCCTATAGCAGTTTGCAAACTCTTCCAAAATCTCGAAGTAAACCTCAGATCTCTGTCCGATACTATGGACACTGGTACTCCATGCAGTCTCACCACCTCATTTACATACTTCTGGGCCAACTGATCAAGTGAGTTATTCTCTCTTATTGGTAAAAAGTGGGCAGACTTAGTCGACCGGTCCACTATAACCCAAATAGCATCATGCTGTCTCGGAGTCTTTGGCAAACCCATGATGAAGTCCATAGTGATCTGTTCCCATTTCCACTCCGGAATGGGCAATGAATTCAACTTCCCTACTGGAGCCTGGTGTTCCGCCTTCACTTGCTGGCACCTCATACATCTAGATACATACTCAGCTACTTGCTTCTTCATTCCAGGCCACCAAAAATGTTGCTTTAACGTGTTATACATGTTGGTAGTACCAGGATGCATAGCATAGGCGGCCATATGAGCTTCCTCAAGGATCTCCTTCCTCAAATCATCCACATTAGGTACACAACCTCTGTCTCAATCACAAAGTCTCATCCCTCAATTCAAACTCGGAATCCGGATTTGCCTTCACTTTTTCTATAAGCTTTACCATGTCAAAATCTTTGTTCTGTACTCTTCCGATTCTATCATGTAGCATTGGCCTTAACTTCAAAGTAGCGATTAGTGTCTCATCTTCCTCCAGATTCAACTCTACATTTAGATCTCTCAAATGAATCAGATTAGGTAACCTCAATAACTGAATCTGAGCTGTATTGATATTAGACTTCCTGCTTAAGGCGTCTGCCACCACATTAGCTTTCCCCGGGTGGTCCTCAATAGTGAAATCATAATCTTTCAATAATTCAATCCATCTCCTTTGCCTCAAATTCAACTCCTTTTGACTTGGTAAATACCTCATACTCTTATGATTAGTATATATCTGGAAAGTCTCCCCATACAAATAATGTCTCCAAATCTTTACAGCAAAGACAACTGCAGCTAGCTCTAAATCATGTACCGGATAATTAATCTCATTAGACCTTAATTGTCTCGATGCATAGGCGATCACCATGCCATGCTGCATCATTACACATCCCAAACCTTGATGCGATGCATCACTGTACACCACATATCCTCCAATCCCCGATGGAATAGTCAAAATCGATGCAGTAGTCAACTGATGTTTCAACTCCTCAAAGCTCTTCTGACAATCCTCATTCCATTTGAACACTGCATCCTTCCTCAAAAGTTTTGTCAGAGGGGCTGAGATCAGAGAAAACCCCTCAACAAACCTTCGATAATACCCATCCAATCCTAGGAAGCTTCAGATCTCTGACCATTTCTCGGAGCTTCCCAATTCATCACTGCCTCTATCTTCTTTGGATCTACCTGTATGTCATCTCCAATCACTATATGTCCCAGAAAAATAACCTGATCCAACCAAAATTCACACTTACTGAATTTGGCGTACAATTGTTTCTCTCTCATAATCTGTAAAATAAGTCTCAAATGCTCAACATGCTCCTTTCTACTCTTCGAATACACCAAGATATCATCAATGAACACAATTACAAATTGATCCAGGTAGGCCTGAAACACCTTATTCATCATGGTCATAAAAGCAATCGGGCCATTAGTTAACCCAAATGGCATCACCAGGAACTCATAGTGCCTGTACCTGCTCCTGAATGCACTCTTAGGTATATCAGTCTCTGCTATCTTCAACTGGTAATACCCTGATCTCATATCCAACTTAGTAAATACCTGAGCTCCCTGCAACTAGTCAAGCAAGTCATCAATTTTAAGCAACGGATACTTGTTCTTCACGGTCACCTAATTCAGTTGCCTATAATCGATGCACAATCTCAAAGTCCCATCCTTCTTCTTCACAAACAGCACTGGAGCTGCCCAAGGTGAAACACTGGGCCTTATGAAGCCCTTTTTCAACAATTCCTGCAACTGAGCTTTCAAGTCTTTCAGTTCCACAGGTGTCATCCTATATGGAGGAATAGATATAGGAGTAGTACCTAGAACTAGATCAATTGTGAACTCCATTTTTCGATCTGGTGGTAATCTAGGTAACTCTTCGGGGAACACGTCCAGGAACTCCTTAACCACTGGAGTATCCTGTGCACTCTGCTCAACCCTTATATCAATAATATGGGCCAGATAAGCCTCACATCCTCCCTGCATCAATCTCAATGCACTCATGAAGGATATCATCCTAGTTGACACTGCCTGACTAATTCCTCTGAATACTGCCCTTAGCTGACCAGGAGATTCCAGTACTACCTCCTTGGTATATCAATTCATGATGGCTCTATGGGCAGTGAGCCAATCCATGCCTAGGATCACATCTATCTCCCTCAATTGCAATACTATTAGGTCTGCCACGAACTCTGCTTGATCAATCCTAATTAAACACCCCTTATAGACCTCACCTATAACAGTAGTACTACCTAGAGGTGTACTCACCTCTAGCCCATACTGTAGTGACTTCCTATCACAATGCAGTCCACATGCCAAATGCGGTGTGATAAAAGAGTGTGTGGATCCTGGATCTAACAGTGCATATGCTTCCAAATCATAAACAAGAAGTACACTTGCGACCACATCTGGTGAGTCTTGGGCCTCCTACCTAGTCATGGCATAGACCCTGGCTTGGGACTATGGTCGGTTGCCCTGTCCCTCAGGCCTCACAGAAGAACTCCCAGCTCTTCCTCTATCTCTACCTCTACCTCTCTGTCCCGATCCACTACCTCTGCTCTGCTGAACTATGGTATTACTCCCAGATCACCTACTGACAGCAGTCTGAGTCCCCAACGTAGCTGAACAATCTCTAATTTGGTGTTCTAAAGAGCCACATGCAAAACAAGCCCCTGTCATTGTCCAGCACTCTCCACCATGCCTTTTTCCACAATGCTCACATGGGGGCCGTTGGTTCTGCACCGTGCCTCTTCCACTACCAACCTGCTTAAAACCACCCCTTTGTCTGAATCCTAACTGTTTGTATCCACCTGAAGATCTAAATTGTCTATTTTGGGGCTTACTGAAGCTCCTACCAGAACTGCCCTGACTCTCACTTGGCCTCTTTCCTCTGGACTCTTGCCCCCTCTCTGCTTGTTTCTCCTTCATCAGTTGTTCAATTCTAATTGAGGCAGCTCTCAACTCAGTGAAAGTGCCCATGTCTGACCTAGCCAACCTTGTCCTGATCTCCATGTTCAACCCATTCTCAAACCTCCTGCACTTATCTTCTTCGATAGGAATCAGTGCAGTGTCATAACCCATCAATTCATTAAATCGGACCTCATAGTCCACCACTGACATCTTGCCCTGCTTCAGTTCCAAGAACTCTTGCATCTTCATGTCCAAGTAGACCTTGGGCATGTAGTTGTCCCTGAAGGCTCTCAGAAAGTCTTCCCACTTTAATTGACAAGGCCTGGTGGTACTGCTTGGGACAGCCTTCCACCACTGGTAATGTAACATCCCATCCCCGAGGGGAAGGGTAGAATAATCATTTGGAACGGGTTCTAAGTGTTTAAGATTGCCTTGGCGTGTTCATGCATACACATACACGTAAATAGTGGAACGGTAACATAATTCACTTATAAAGCATCATAAGAAGATCACAATATTTTAAAACCAACTTTTCTTTTTCCTCATTGCATTTCAAAAAATCGAAGTCTACATTGACTTTCAACATTATCCATATGTACATCATCAGAAACCTAATACAATAGTACTACATGAATGAGGAAAGTGCATCAAGTTATCTAAACCACCCAAAAGAACCCCAGCTGACCGACCTTTGAGCTATGATCTCTCTCACCAATCACAATCTACCCGACTAGTAGGGCCTCTTTAGTAGTTAGAGTCGTCTCTCGGTCCTGAAAAGACAACGTTACAATTTTGGTGAGTTTTGCGAACTCAATGAGGTGCCCATCATCGATGGTTCACTCAATTCATGCATCACGTCATTACACATAACATATTAATCACAACATGGCATAATCATAATGTATCACCTCTCACCTTCAGAACAATCATATCGATCATATTATTCATACTAAACGCACATATTAATTAGAATTGCAATACACGTGAGACTCACTTTCATTTATTATTGTCATTATGACCGAGTGCCTTTTCATTCGCTCATATCCCTTAGTAGATATCGAGCAGTAACATAACTTGTCCTATATCCCTTAGTAGATATCGGGTACATTCACAATCGAGCCCAAGGCTCTAATCACATTCTGAGCTTTAAGCTCTTTATCCTGACGACTCCGGTCATAACTTCCTTTATCTTTCATGCATTCATGAAATGAATGTTTCACATAACATAACTTTAGTCAATCACATGGATGCACATTCACTTTTAGATCACATTCATAGTCAGACCTTAGTCCAACATTCAACAGAACTGCTGAGCACATTTTTTTCATTCATATGCATACTCACAACCTTCACATTTGAAGCACTTATTTCATCATGTTCACATACAAGGAGCACGTAATTAACTCGTTTATACATCAGAATCACCGGAACTTCATTGTCCGAAAACAACAAAATCAAACCACATCAATATCATTATTCAAAACATCTTCTACAACAAACAATTAATTGAGTGAGACCATCTAAGTTACTCACAGGTTACTCCCGAAGCTAATGCCTGGAAGATCCGGCAACGTCTGGAAGTTGACGTTCCAGTTGCTCCTCTATAACAAATAACATATACGATATCACAATTTACACCATTAAGGGCGTTCAATAATGCACATGCATGAAATAATTTACATACAATGCATGTTCATGATAATTCTCGGGTATCATTCCATGGTTCTTCTCAACACCATCCCCATACCAAAGTTCATTTAAGTATAACTAACACTTAGGTTTATGCCTCTTTAGAATCATTGAAATCACAATTCATTTCTCACTAACTTACTTTCATCTTAGTTCTATCGTCTCATTTTGTATCGTCTCATTTCTACCGTCTACTTTTCCATCGTCTCATTTCTATCGTCTGCTTTTCTATCGTCTGCTTTTCTATCATCTCATTTTCTATCGTCTGCTTTTCTATCTTCTCATTTCTATCGTCTGCTTTTCCATTGTCTCATTTCTATCGTCTCATTTTCTATCGTCTACTTTTCTATCGTCTTATTTCTATCGTCTCATTTTCAATCGTCTGCTTTTCCATCGTCTTATTTCTGTCTCATTTTCTATCGTCTGCTTTTCCATCGTCTTATTTCTATCGTCTGTTTTTCCATCATCTTATTTCTATCGTCTGCTTTTCTTCCATCTGCTTTTTTATCGTCTTATTTCTATCGTTTACTTTTCTTCCGTCTGCTTTTCTATCGTCTGCTTTCTTCCATCTGCTTTTCTATCATCTGCTTTCTTCCATTCAAAACATCTCCACTTACAAGAATCATAACTTTTGACTCCGATATCCAAAATTTTCATACTATATACCATTGGAAAGATAAAAGAAAGCTCTACAACTTTTCAGAAGGCAACTTTGCCAGAATCTATCTAAATCAAGCCCATATTTTCTCCCGAAATCAAAAAAAGAATTTTTTTACAATCAGCTTTCAACACTTTACCTTTAACTCATCTCTACCGAATTATCTCTTTCATCCAACTCCAAAAATCACTTTTACAAAACTCAATGCTCATAACCTTTCAAACACTAAATTAACACCGTAACAAAAATTTTCATCCTCCAACAACACAGTATTTATGAACAAACACATAAATGTCATTTTTCATGCAGATGATAGTAACTTAGCAATTTGTTGCATGAATCCCCAACTCTAAAATATTTATTTACTACTTACCTGTTGAAACTCCAAAATCTTCAAGCCCTATTCTCCACAAAATTTTCGTACTTCTTTGAGTGAAATGATCAGCCCCTGGTTTTTTCTTAAGATAAAGGACACAAATGGCAAAGTAGGTTTGGTGAAAGAAAAGAAAAATACAAAAGTCACTTAGAAGGTATTTGATGGAAAACTCTGTGTTTTCAAAAAGAAGTTCTTGAAAGATGATAATAAAGAAGGGACTTGGACAAGACTTAACCTGTCAATTCTCAAAGAATAGTAACCTACTTCTAGCAAGAATACAAAAGCCTAAGTGACACTTGTCACTTACCCAATACCCAAGTTCCAACTTAGTTTTTTTTTAAACTCACTCCCTTGACTGTTATCTTTACAATCCAACTATCTCCCAAGCTTCTTTTAATTTCTTGTTTCCTATTTTATATATATATATTTCTCAATACTCCATAATTTTCAAAGGAAACTCCTAAATTCACCAACACCTACACATATGGCATTTCCACCAATCACTAATATTTCCAATATGAAAACATTCAAAATTCTCAAATCAATCTAATTATACCCGGAATTATTCATGAATGTGTGTACAATTATTTTCATGTGCAAATAAATTCACTATTTATGTATAAGTGTATGGCATATCATGCATGACCATGGAAATGCATCTCCAACTCTCACAAATCACTCACATTTACTATTCTAATCCTCCCACAAGTAATGGGATGTTACACTATTGCTGGAACTTTAGGTTAGAGTTGCTTGATTTTATAGTGGAACACAAACAGTAAAATGTAGGAAACTAGGAATCACTTTTGGAATCTAAGAAAAAGAATTACACCTTTTAGTTGTAAACACAAGTTTATATATAAAAAAGCATATATTATTGTTGAAGGGATAAGTTCACATTTATATAGATGTTCTTAAAATCCTTATTCTAGTATAAAAGAATTCTTAACAAATTTAAATCTTATTCTAATAAAAATTATATAAGTTTAAGTCTTAAACAATGACAATAACATATATAAAACTAGAGTAATATAGTTATCTTACTATCTTCCTACTACTTCCTACCTAATAAGAAATCGTCACATAATTTAAATTTCAGTCTTTGTTGTTTTTATTGTCAATTCAATTTTAGTATTTCATCCCACTAAATTAAGGCTTAAATTTCATTAATTTTTCACTTTTATTTCTTTTGTATACTTTAAAAAATTTTCATCACCAAAATAATGGTAGAATTGATAGTATATTATATCCGATAATTTCAAACTACATTACTTAATCACATTGTAATAAACATGTTCATGTTATCAATTTACCAAGCAAATTTAACCAACTATTGAACAAAATTCTAAATCAATATGACCAACCAACTGTAACTTCTAAAAAATAAGTACTTCACTTTATTAAATTGATCCGATGAGGTAAATTTGAATGTCTTACAATTTGAGACAATGATGATGGAAAAAACAATAATATAACACAGTCAACTCCAAAAGAAATATATAAGAATTAATATCCATAATACCCTACAAAATCACCACAACACAAGATAAACCATAGAAAAACTAAAATCCATTAAGAGCTTCTTGTACTCTTAGCCTGCAAAATCACCATAAACTAAGATAAACCATGAAAATCTAAAATCCATCAAGAGGCTTCTTGCACTTGAGACTACAAAATCATCATAACCTAAGATAAATTGCTATCACTATAAGAAAATAACATATTATCGATGGAAAATTACCAGAAAAATTTCATAATAAATTAGACTACAAAATTGATTTTAGTTGATAAATTTATCAAAAATGGTTTTTTACGACAAGCAAAATTTTGTCGGTAAACATTGAGAGAAATTATTCCTAGATTTTGTCGACGAATATAGTGATGTAATAGTAAATTTTGTTGTAAAAATAGGCAGCGAGAGGTGGCAAGAAAATTATGCATCTAATTTGTCGGTAAATGTCAGTTTCTTCAAAATTGAAATGTCATTGTTTGGTCTAAAACCAAGCGATGTCTTTTGAATAACATCATAAGCCACCCAAAACCCTTCCTCCCTCTTTCATTTTCTCTCTCTTCCTTACTTCATAGTCATTGGCCCTCTTCCTCCCAAGCATTGAATGTCAATTTTCCTTGTTTCAATCCATTGTAAATCATTTTCGGAAAGTTTGCTCTTATATTTCCCAATGTCTCCAAAAATTCATTGTTAGTGTTAAGCGTGGGTGGGTTTTCATGGATTGTGGGTATATGAACATGGGTGGGTGGGCTTTCATAAATTGTGGGTATTATGCATTTTACCTAATGTGGTTAGTTTATTTGTTGTTTGAATGTGTTTTGTTGGTAAATAATGGAAAAATGTAGTGATTTTGTTATTACTTAGAGGCAATTCAGGTTGCCTATGAATTGTTCGATGAAATGTCTCTAGGGATGTTGGTGAGACTTGGTTAATGCTTGGAATTTAAAGAAAATGCCTAGAGTAGTTACATAAGACTTGAAATGGAAAATTAACAATTATATGGAAGGATTTCATATAATATAATAAAATTGGACAATTATATGAAAGGTGATATTTGAGAAACAATTAATGAGCATTTTATCTATTAATATTGTAGAAGTTAAATATAATTCAATATTTGATTATGTAGATAAGTTGAGATTTCTTAGTTATCCTAATGCTTACAATTGCGTTTAAGTTTGCTTTTGTACTAGTTGAATAATGAATTCTTATCACAATTGATTTGATCCAATAACTTAAGAAGTGTTGATGTATGTCAAGAGTTGGTATATCTTTGAAATACATTTATGACTTCAATAATTATCTCCATATGATTGTATATTTTGTTTATTATATTATGATATATATATAGATAATGTAGATATAGATGTGGTTATTCATCATTTTAAAAGTTTAGTCGAAAAATATTTGATGAATAAAGATATATCTATTTGTTAATAATCATGTATTTATTTAATCAATTTTTTATAATTATGTATGATTTCTTTTATGAGTTCTTTTAAATAAAAGGATGTGATGTGAAGTGATGCCACATTGTATCATAATCTTCTTTTAGCTTCTTGTTAAAGTATGTTATTGGTTTTGTATCTCTAAAACCAAATTGATATATTGATCACTCCTCTAAACAATAGGCTCTAAAAGTTGTTTAAATATTAGGATATTTGACATTTATATATGTTTTCATACCTTTCAACACAAGTCCTACTTCATGGATCTATCTATGACTTTTATGGAAGAGATAAAGTCTTTGGCATGCCCGAGTCCCTAGGCCATGAATCTTCTTATTTCTTTTGAAATTAATGCATGATTTCTACCACAAATGTGTCCCTATATTATGGATCATGTTATCTCTCTTGTAGTTAGCATACGATTTTAGCATAAATATGGCTTAGGACTTATTACACAATAAAATTTCTTCAATTTCACAACAATCTCTCTCAGCCCTATTCTAGGTCATGTCTCTTATTTTACTTAATCTACATAAGACATGAGTTAGCATATGGGCATAGATAGGAAAACATACGCCAATCCATGTCCGTTCAAGAATTATAATTTTCTTCATATTTTTGCTTAAAATAGCCTCTAATTCTTAAGT
Source organism: Erythroxylum novogranatense (assembly GCA_029891385.1). Classification (NCBI taxonomy): domain Eukaryota; kingdom Viridiplantae; phylum Streptophyta; class Magnoliopsida; order Malpighiales; family Erythroxylaceae; genus Erythroxylum; species Erythroxylum novogranatense. Next base: position 61,299,097 of record CM057228.1, on the reverse strand, counting down.
AATTTCATCATATAGTTAATTTATTATAATTATATGAAAATAAATCTAAGTTAAGTAAAATAAGATAATTTGACATGAAAATGAAACAAAATACTTTTTAAAATGTACATTTTAATTCACATTAGATATTCCCATGCTTACGCCTTTGCTCGTCCTCACGTAAATCAATTTCAATCACTCTTAACTTAAATATGTGACAAATTTAAGGAAACGAAATAGATATATTAGAGAAATCAAGGTTATTCATCATCTACTCAATCGCAATATTCATCAACTAGAAAGGCATTCAAATACTTGCATTTAATTCTTAATCAAATTAATTTAATCTAACAAACCTTTCAAATAATAACTTAATCCATATAATTTAGTCTCTAACTTAGAAAAGTCACCCTGTTTGAAAATGTATCATTTCATTTGCCTATCTAAAAGGTTAGAGGTACTATTATTCTTCCCTCTAAAAGTTACTTGTTATTTCAATTTGATGTTCTTGGTTTTTGATAATTGAATTTGTTTCTGTAGGAAAATTTTAAGATACGGAGTAAGCTTCCTAAGATTAAGAGTATTAGTTTTCTTTGGCAAGTAAGATTATTGGCTTCTTCTCTTTCTATTAGTCATAATTATTTCCTTTTTAGATTATAATGCATATTTAGTTTACTAGTATTTATGTCTTTATTAATATTTCATAATAAATTTTAATTTTGTGTATTTTTAAATGAGTCAAGGTTCAATACACTTTATTCCTTTGTTTTTCTCATATTGATCTTTTAATAACATGTACCAAAAGTTTGTAATAGAATTAATTGACCAATGCTACTAGCCTAGCCATTATATGGTTAGTTTTGTTTCTAATGAATGTTTTAGGTTACTTTTTCAATTTGTATAATTTCCACAATTAGGAAAATTGCTTGTAAAATTTGAAATAGTGAATGTAATTTAGATTCATATGACTAATTAAAATGTCATTTGGTCTTACTAATGCGCTTAATATTTTTGAAGTTAATGAATTAAGTATTGTATACATATATAGATAGGTTGTAGTTGTTTGTTTCAAGATTTTAAACCTTCCTATTTGTATGTCTAACCTCCCTTTTAATGTAGGGAGTTGAAATGTTTCTGCATCATACCAATATTAAAATAATAACAATTTTACCTTAGGTAAGATACTTTTTTTATACATTGTTATTGAGTTGGATTATAGAGATCGGATAACACTTTAAGCTAAGTATATATGCCTATTGATGAATAAAACAACTATGGAATTTACAGATGTTGTGTGTTAGAATTGTGGTATAAGAAATGGCATCTTAAATCATTTGTTATAGTAAGTTCATATTTATATGTCATATACATCATCTATGTCTTTTATAATAGTACATTCAGAAGCACTTACATAATCATGTGATGTTAAGTGAATTTAATTACTTTCACCATCTATGTCTATCTTTTATAACCAAAATTCAGATAAAATCACTTACATAATCGTGTGATGTTAAGTGAATTTAATTACTTACACCATCTATGTCTATCTTTTATAACCAAAATTCAGATAAAATCACTTACATAATCGTGTGATGTTAAGTGAATTTAATTACTTACACCATCTATGTCTATCTTTTATAACCAAAATTCAGATAAAATCACTTACATAATCGTGTGATTTTAAGTGAATTTAATTACTTACACCATCTATGTCTATCTTTTATAACCAAAATTCAGATAAAATCACACTAATAAACTTAGGGATTATTAATTTCATATTTTAGGAAAGGATTTTGCTCTTGTAGATATTATTGGTAATTATGTTAGTAAAAATAATGTATCAATTCTATGCTATGTAAACTTATATAATTTGAAACAATGAATCTAATTTGGATTCATATGACTAATTACTATGTCATTTGGTTTTACTAATGCACTTAATATTTTCATGATGTTTATATTTGTAGAGACGCTGAGGAAATATATCTATGATCCAAACCATATTATTGCCTACCAACCTATATAAATATAAGGGAGTGGTTGGTTCTTATGGAAGAATGGTAATAGAAATGAGAATGAATATTATCATTATAATTACGATTGTTGGTTAAGAAGAATGAATGATTACCATTACCATTGATAGTGGTTGGTTTGTAAAAATATTGAGAAATAAAATTTTATTATATTTTAATTATTTAATTTATTATATTTTAATTAATTATATTGTAATTAATTAATTACAATATATTAATTAATTAATGAATTATATTTTAATTAATTATATTATAATTAATTAATTATAATATAGTTATTTATTTATTTATTTTATTTTAATTAATTATATTTTAATTAATTACAATATTTTAATTAATGAATAAATTATATTTTAATTAATTTATTCTTTTATTTTATTTTATTTTAATTAATTATATTGTAATTAATTATATTTTAATGATTTAATTAATTATATTTTAATGAATTAATTGCATTTGATTAATTAGCATTAAAATATTTTTAAAAAGAAATCACTACTAAAGAATAAATTTCATTCCTTTACCAAATAGAGGTAAGGAGAATTCTTCAAATATTAGATATCAAACTATTACTCTTATAATGATAATCAATAACCAACTACTCACTTTTCGTTTCTTACCTATTAACCCTTTCTAAATCATCAACCAAGCACCCTCTAAGAAGATTTAAGCTTTAAATAAAAGTCAATTATCAATGCACATATAATATCCATCGCAAAATTTACCCACAAAAAACAACTTATCATTGCTAAATGTTCGGCGAATTTTCAATACTTTGTCCATCAAAATTATTTACCAAAGGAATAGAAATATTTCATCGATAAAGTTACTCATGACTTAAAATTTCAGTCCATAAATACCGATGGAAAAAATTATTAGTTAGTAAATTATTGACGGTATATTTCTATTCGACGCTAAAGATTACCGATGGCTATTTCTTAGATGACTCATGTAGTTGGTAATTTTCATTTCTAAAATTGATTAAATAAATACATGATTATTAACAAATAGATATATCTTTATTCATCAAATATTTTTTCGACTAAACTTTTAAAATGATGAATAACCACATCTATATCTACATTATCTATATATATATCATAATATAATAAACAAAATATACAATCATATGGAGATAATTATTGAAGTCATAAATGTATTTCAAGATATACCAACTCTTGACATACATCAACACTTCTTAAGTTATTGGATCAAATCAATTGTGATAAGAATTCATTATTCAACTAGTACAAAAAGCAAACTTAAACGCAATTGTAAGCATTAGGATAACTAAGAAATCTCAACTTATCTACATAATCAAATATTGAATTATATTTAACTTCTACAATATTAATAGATAAAAATGCTCATTAATTGTTTCTCAAATATCACCTTTCATATAATTGTCCAATTTTATTATATTATATGAAATCCTTCCATATAATTGTTAATTTTCCATTTCAAGTCTTATGTAACTACTCTAGGCATTTTCTTTAAATTCCAAGCATTAACCAAGTCTCACCAACATCCCTAGGAGACATTTCATCGAACAATTCATAGGCAACCTGAATTCGTCTCTAAGTAATAACAAAATCACTACATTTTTTCCATTATTTACCAACAAAAACACATTCAAACAACAAATAAACTAACCACATTAGGTAAAAATGCATAATACCCACAATTTATGAAAGCCCACCCACCCATGTTCATATACCCACAATCCATGAAAACCCACCCACGTTTAACACTAACAATGAATTTTTTGGAGACATTGGGAAATATAAGAGCAAACTTTCCTGAAAATGATTTACAATGGATTGAAACAAGGAAAAATTGACATTCAATGCTTGGGAGGAAGAGGGCCAATGACTATGAAGTAAGGAAGAAGAGAGAAAATGAAAGAGGGGAGGAGTAGCATTGGTCAATTAATTCTATTACAAACTTTTGGTACATGTTATTAAAAGATCAATATGAGAAAAAACAAAGGAATAAAGTGTATTGAACCTTGACTCATTTAAAAAATACACAAAATTAAAATTTATTATGAAATATTAATAAAGACATAAATACTAGTAAACTAAATATGCATTATAATCTAAAAAGGAAATAATTATGACTAATAGAAAGAGAAGAAGCCAATAATCTTACTTGCCAAAGAAAACTAATACTCTTAATCTTAGGAAGCTTACTCCGTATCTTAAAATTTTCCTACAGAAACAAATTCAATTATCAAAAACCAAGAACATCAAATTGAAATAACAAGTAACTTTTAGAGGAAGAATAATAGTACCTCTAACCTTTTAGATAGGCAAATGAAATGATACATTTTCAAACAGGTGACTTTTCTAAGTTAGAGACTAAATTATATGGATTAAGTTATTATTTGAAAGGTTTGTTAGATTAAATTAATTTGATTAAGAATTAAATGCAAGTATTTGAATGCCTTTCTAGTTGATGAATATTGCGATTGAGTAGATGATGAATAACCTTGATTTCTCTAATATATCTATTTCGCTTCCTTAAATTTGTCACATATTTAAGTTAAGAGTGATTGAAATTGATTTACGTGAGGACGAGCAAAGGCGTAAGCATGGGAATATCTAATGTGAATTAAAATGTACATTTTAAAAAGTATTTTGTTTCATTTTCATGTCAAATTATCTTATTTTACTTAACTTAGATTTATTTTCATATAATTATAATAAATTAACTATATGATGAAATTACTTAAGAATTAGAGGCTATTTTAAGCAAAAATATGAAGAAAATTATAATTCTTGAACGGACATGGATTGGCGATGTTTTCTATCTATGCCCATATGCTAACTCATGTCTTATGTAGATTAAGTAAAATAAGAGACATGACCTAGAATAGGGCTGAAGAGAGATTGTTGTGAAATTGAAGAAATTTTATTGTGTAATAAGTCCTAAGCCATATTTATGCTAAAAATCGTATGCTAACTACAAGAGAGATAACATGATCCATAATATAGGGACACATTTGTGGTAGAAATCATGCATTAATTTCAAAAGAAATAAGAAGATTCATGGCCTAGGGACTCGGGCATGCCAAAGACTTTATCTCTTCCATAAAAGTCATAGATAGATCCATGAAGTAGGACTTGTGTTGAAAGGTATGAAAACATATATAAATGTCAAATATCCTAATATTTAAACAACTTTTAGAGCCTATTGTTTAGAGGAGTGATCAATATATCAATTTGGTTTTAGAGATACACAAAACCAATAACATACTTTAACAAGAAGCTAAAAGAAGATTATGATACAATGTGGCATCACTTCACATCACATCCTTTTATTTAAAAAGAACTCATAAAAGAAATCATACATAATTATAAAAAATTGATTAAATAAATACATGATTATTAACAAATAGATATATCTTTATTCATCAAATATTTTTCGACTAAACTTTTAAAATGATGAATAACCACATCTATATCTACATTATCTATATATATATCATAATATAATAAACAAAATATACAATCATATGGAGATAATTATTGAAGTCATAAATGTATTTCAAGATATACCAACTCTTGACATACATCAACACTTCTTAAGTTATTGGATCAAATCAATTGTGATAAGAATTCATTATTCAACTAGTACAAAAGCAAACTTAAACGCAATTGTAAGCATTAGGATAACTAAGAAATCTCAACTTATCTACATAATCAAATATTGAATTATATTTAACTTCTACAATATTAATAGATAAAATGCTCATTAATTGTTTCTCAAATATCACCTTTCATATAATTGTCCAATTTTATTATATTATATGAAATCCTTCCATATAATTGTTAATTTTCCATTTCAAGTCTTATGTAACTACTCTAGGCATTTTCTTTAAATTCCAAGCATTAACCAAGTCTCACCAACATCCCTAGAGACATTTCATCGAACAATTCATAGGCAACCTGAATTGCCTCTAAGTAATAACAAAATCACTACATTTTTTCCATTATTTACCAACAAAAACACATTCAAACAACAAATAAACTAACCACATTAGGTAAAAATGCATAATACCCACAATTTATGAAAGCCCACCCACCCATGTTCATATACCCACAATCCATGAAAACCCACCCACGTTTAACACTAACAATGAATTTTTTGGAGACATTGGGAAATATAAGAGCAAACTTTCCTGAAAATGATTTACAATGGATTGAAACAAGGAAAAATTGACATTCAATGCTTGGGAGGAAGAGGGCCAATGACTATGAAGTAAGGAAGAAGAGAGAAAATGAAAGAGGGGAGGAAGGGTTTTGGGTGGCTTATGATGCTATTCAAAAAGACATCGTTTGGTTTTAGACCAAACAATGACATTTCAATTTTTGAAGAAACTGACATTTACCGACAAATTAGATGCATAATTTTCTTGCCACCTACTGCTGCCTATTTTTACAACAAAATTTACTATTCTGTCACTATATTCTGTCGACAAAATCTCGGGAATAATTTCTCTCAATGTTTACCGACAAAAATTTTGCTTGTCGTAAAAAACCATTTTTTGATAAATTTATCAACTAAAATCAATTTTTGTAGTCTAATTTATTATGAAATTTTTTCTGGTAATTTTCCATCGATAATATGTTATTTTCTTATAGTGATAGCAATTTATCTTAGGTTATGATGATTTTGTAGTCTACAAGTGCAAGAAGCCTCTTGATGGATTTTAGATTTTTCATGGTTTATCTTAGTTTATGGTGATTTTGCAGGCTAAGAGTACAAGAAGCTCTTAATGGATTTTAGTTTTTCTATGGTTTATCTTGTGTTGTGGTGATTTTGTAGGGTATTATGGATATTAATTCTTATATATTTCTTTTGGAGTTGACTGTGTTATATTATTGTTTTTTCCATCATCATTGTCTCAAATTGTAAGACATTCAAATTTACCTCATCGGATCAATTTAATAAAGTGAAGTACTTATTTTTTAGAAGTTACAGTTGGTTGGTCATATTGATTTAGAATTTTGTTCAATAGTTGGTTAAATTTGCTTGGTAAATTGATAACATGAACATGTTTATTACAATGTGATTAAGTAATGTAGTTTGAAATTATCGGATATAATATACTATCAATTCTACCATTATTTTGGTGATGAAAATTTTTAAAGTATACAAAAGAAATAAAAGTGAAAAATTAATGAAATTTAAGCCTTAATTTAGTGGGATGAAATACTAAAATTGAATTGACAATAAAAACAACAAAGACTGAAATTTAAATTATGTGACGATTTCTTATTAGGTAGGAAGTAGTAGGAAGATAGTAAGATAACTATATTACTCTAGTTTTATATATGTTATTGTCATTGTTTAAGACTTAAACTTATATAATTTTTATTAGAATAAGATTTAAATTTGTTAAGAATTCTTTTATACTAGAATAAGGATTTTAAGAACATCTATATAAATGTGAACTTATCCTTCAACAATAATATATGCTTTTTATATATAAACTTGTGTTTACAACTAAAAGGTGTAATTCTTTTCTTAGATTCCAAAAGTGATTCCTAGTTTCCTACATTTTACTGTTTGTGTTCCACTATAAAATCAAGCAACTCTAACCTAAAGTTCCAAAGAATAGTGTAACATCCCATTACTTGTGGGAGGATTAGAATAGTAAATGTGAGTGATTTGTGAGAGTTGGAGATGCATTTCCATGGTCATGCATGATATGCCATACACTTATACATAAATAGTGAATTTATTTGCACATGAAAATAATTGTACACACATTCATGAATAATTCCGGGTATAATTAGATTGATTTGAGAATTTTGAATGTTTTCATATTGGAAATATTAGTGATTGGTGGAAATGCCATATGTGTAGGTGTTGGTGAATTTAGGAGTTTCCTTTGAAAATTATGGAGTATTGAGAAATATATATATATAATAGGAAACAAGAAATTAAAAGAAGCTTGGGAGATAGTTGGATTGTAAAGATAACAGTCAAGGGAGTGAGTTTAAAAAAAAACTAAGTTGGAACTTGGGTATTGGGTAAGTGACAAGTGTCACTTAGGCTTTTGTATTCTTGCTAGAAGTAGGTTACTATTCTTTGAGAATTGACAGGTTAAGTCTTGTCCAAGTCCCTTCTTTATTATCATCTTTCAAGAACTTCTTTTTGAAAACACAGAGTTTTCCATCAAATACCTTCTAAGTGACTTTTGTATTTTTCTTTTCTTTCACCAAACCTACTTTGCCATTTGTGTCCTTTATCTTAAGAAAAAACCAGGGGCTGATCATTTCACTCAAAGAAGTACGAAAATTTTGTGGAGAATAGGGCTTGAAGATTTTGGAGTTTCAACAGGTAAGTAGTAAATAAATATTTTAGAGTTGGGGATTCATGCAACAAATTGCTAAGTTACTATCATCTGCATGAAAAATGACATTTATGTGTTTGTTCATAAATACTGTGTTGTTGGAGGATGAAAATTTTTGTTACGGTGTTAATTTAGTGTTTGAAAGGTTATGAGCATTGAGTTTTGTAAAAGTGATTTTTGGAGTTGGATGAAAGAGATAATTCGGGTAGGAGATGAGTTAAAGGTAAAGTGTTGAAAGCTGATTGTAAAAAAATTCTTTTTTTGATTTCGGGAGAAAATATGGGCTTGATTTAGATAGATTCTGGCAAAGTTGCCTTCTGAAAAGTTGTAGAGCTTTCTTTTATCTTTCCAATGGTATATAGTATGAAAATTTTGGATATCGGAGTCAAAAGTTATGATTCTTGTAAGTGGAGATGTTTTGAATGGAAGAAAGCAGATGATAGAAAAGCAGATGGAAGAAAGCAGACGATAGAAAAGCAGACGGAAGAAAAGTAAACGATAGAAATAAGACGATAAAAAGCAGATGGAAGAAAAGCGGATTTATAGAAATAAGATGATGGAAAAGCATTTATAGAAATAAGACGATGGAAAAGCGATTTATAGAAAATGAGATGAAATAAGACGATGGAAAAGGTATTTATTGAAAATGAGACGATAGAAATAAGACGATAGAAAAGTAGATTTATAGAAAATGAGACGATAGAAATGAGACAATGGAAAAGGGCGATAGAAATGAGAAGATAGAAAAGCGGGCGATAGAAAATGAGATGATAGAAAAGGCATTTATAGAAAAGCATTTATAGAAATGAGACGATGGAAAAGTAGACGGTAGAAATGAGACGATACAAAATGAGACGATAGAACTAAGATGAAAGTAAGTTAGTGAGAAATGAATTGTGATTTCAATGATTCTAAAGAGGCATAAACCTAAGTGTTAGTTATACTTAAATGAACTTTGGTATGGGGATGGTGTTGAGAAGAACCATGGAATGATACCCGAGAATTATCATGAACATGCATTGTATGTAAATTATTTCATGCATGTGCATTATTGAACGCCCTTAATGGTGTAAATTGTGATATCGTATATGTTATTTGTTATAGAGGAGCAACTGGGCGTCAACTTCCGTGACGCTGCGGATCTTCCAGGCATTAGCTTCGGGAGTAACCTGTGAGTAACTTAGATGGTCTCACTCAATTAATTGTTTGTTGTAGAAGATGTTTTGAATAATGATATTGATGTGGTTTGATTTTGTTGTTTTCGGACAATGAAGTTCCGGTGATTCTGATGTATAAACGAGTTAATTACGTGCTCCTTGTATGTGAACATGATGAAATAAGTGCTTCAAATGTGAAGGTTGTGAGTATGCATATGAATGAAAAAAATGTGCTCAGCAGTTCTGTTGAATGTTGGACTAAGGTCTGACTATGAATGTGATCTAAAAGTGAATGTGCATCCATGTGATTGACTAAAGTTATGTTATGTGAAACATTCATTTCATGAATGCATGAAAGATAAAGGAAGTTATGACCGGAGTCGTCAGGATAAAGAGCTTAAAGCTCAGAATGTGATTAGAGCCTTGGGCTCGATTGTGAATGTACCCGATATCTACTAAGGGATATAGGACAAGTTATGTTACTGCTCGATATCTACTAAGGGATATGAGCGAATGAAAAGGCACTCGGTCATAATGACAATAATAAATGAAAGTGAGTCTCACGTGTATTGCAATTCTAATTAATATGTGCGTTTAGTATGAATAATATGATCGATATGATTGTTCTGAAGGTGAGAGGTGATACATTATGATTATGCCATGTTGTGATTAATATGTTATGTGTAATGACGTGATGCATGAATTGAGTGAACCATCGATGATGGGCACCTCATTGAGTTCGCAAAACTCACCAAAATTGTAACGTTGTCTTTTCGTGACCGAGAGACGACTCTAACTACTAAAGAGGCCCTACTAGTCGGTAGATTGTGATTGGTGAGAGAGATCATAGCTCAAAGGTCGGTCACCGGGGTTCTTTGGGTGGTTTAGATAACTTGATGCACTTTCCTCATTCATGTAGTACTATTGTATTAGGTTTCTGATGATGTACATATGGATAATGTTGAAAGTCAATGTAGACTTCGATTTTTTGAAATGCAATGAGGAAAAAGAAAAGTTGGTTTTAAAATATTGTGATCTTCTTATGATGCTTTATAAGTGAATTATGTTACCGTTCCACTATTTACGTGTATGTGTATGCATGAACACGCCAAGGCAATCTTAAACACTTAGAACCCGCTCCAAATGATTATTCTACCCTTCCCTGGGATGGATGTTACATTACCAGGTGGAAGGCTGTCCCAGCAAGCACCACCAGTGCCTTGTCAATTAAAGTGGGAAGACTTTCGAGAGCCTTCAGGATAACTACATGCCCAAGGTCTACTTGGACATGAAGATGCAAGAGTTCTTGAACTCAAGGTGGCAAGATGTCAGTGGTGGACTATGAGGTCCGATTTAATGAATTGATGGGTTATGACACTGCACTGATTCCTATCGAAGAAGATAAGTGCAGGAGGTTTGAGAATGGGTTGAACATGGAGATCAGGACAAGGTTGGCTAGGTCAGACATGGGCACTTTCACTGAGTTGAGAGCTGCCTCAATTAGAATTGAACAACTGATGAAGGAGAAACAAGCAGAGAGGGGTAAGAGTCCAGAGGAAAGAGGCCAAGTGAGAGTCAGGGCAGTTCTGGTAGGAGCTTCAGTAAGCCCCAAAATAGACAATTTAGATCTTCAGGTGGATACAAACAGTTAGGATTCGCATAAAGGGTGGTTTTAAGCGAGTTGGTAGTGGAAGAGGCACGTGTAGAACCACGGCCCCATGTGAGCATTGTGGAAAAGGCATGGTGGAGAGTCGACAATGACAGGGCTTGTTTTGCATGTGGCTCTTTAGAACACCAAATTAGAGATTGTTCACCACGTTGGGGACTCGGATCACGTCGATGAGGTGATCCGGGAGTAATACCATAGTTCAAAGCAGAAGGTAGTGGATCGGGACGAGAGGTAGAGGTAGAGATAGAGGAAGAGCTGGAGTTCTTCCAGAGGCCCGAGGGACAGGCAACCGACCATAGTCCCAAGCCGTGGTCTATGCCATGACTAGGTAGGAGGCCCAAGACTCACCAGATGTGGTCGCAAGTGTACTTCTTGTTTATGATTTGGAAGCATATGCCTTTGTTAGATCCAGATCCACACACTTTTATCACACCGCATTTGGCATGTGGACTGCATTGTGATAGGAAGTCACTATAAGATGGGCTAGAGGTGAGTACACCTCTAGGTAGTACTACTGTTATAGGTGAGGTCTATAAGGGGTGTTTAATTAGGATTGATCAAGCAGAGTTCGTGGCAGACCTAATAGTATTGCAATTGAGGGAGATAGATGTGATCCTAGGCATGGATTGGCTCACTGCCCATAGAGCCATCATGAATTGATATACCAAGGAGGTAGTACTGGAATCTCCTGGTCAGCTAAGGGCAGTATTCAGAGGAATTAGTCAGGCAGTGTCAACTAGGATGATATCCTTCATGAGTGCATTGAGATTGATGCAGGGAGGATGTGAGGCTTATCTGGCCCATATTATTGATATAAGGGTTGAGCAGAGTGCACAGGATACTCCAGTGGTTAAGGAGTTCCTGGACGTGTTCCCCGAAGAGTTACCTAGATTACCACCAGATCGAAAAATGGAGTTCACAATTGATCTAGTTCTAGGTACTACTCCTATATCTATTCCTCCATATAGGATGACACCTGTGGAACTGAAAGACTTGAAAGCTCAGTTGCAGGAATTGTTGAAAAAGGGCTTCATAAGGCCCAGTGTTTCACCTTGGGCAGCTCCAGTGCTGTTTGTGAAGAAGAAGGATGGGACTTTGAGATTGTGCATCGATTATAGGCAATGAATTAGGTGACCGTGAAGAACAAGTATCCGTTGCTTAAAATTGATGACTTGCTTGACTAGTTGCAGGGAGCTCAGGTATTTACTAAGTTGGATATGAGATCAGGGTATTACCAGTTGAAGATAGCAGAGACTGATATACCTAAGAGTGCATTCAGGAGCAGGTACAGGCACTATGAGTTCCTGGTGATGCCATTTGGGTTAACTAATGGCCCGATTGCTTTTATGACCATGATGAATAAGGTGTTTCAGGCCTACCTGGATCAATTTGTAATTGTGTTCATTGATGATATCTTGGTGTATTCGAAGAGTAGAAAGGAGCATGTTGAGCATTTGAGACTTATTTTACAGATTATGAGAGAGAAACAATTGTACGCCAAATTCAGTAAGTGTGAATTTTGGTTGGATCAGGTTATTTTTCTGGGACATATAGTGATTGGAGATGACATACAGGTAGATCCAAAGAAGATAGAGGCAGTGATGAATTGGGAAGCTCCGAGAAATGGTCAGAGATCTGAAGCTTCCTAGGATTGGATGGGTATTATCGAAGGTTTGTTGAGGGGTTTTCTCTGATCTCAGCCCCTCTGACAAAACTTTTGAGGAAGGATGCAGTGTTCAAATGGAATGAGGATTGTCAGAAGAGCTTTGAGGAGTTGAAACATCAGTTGACTACTGCATCGATTTTGACTATTCCATCGGGGATTGGAGGTTTTGGGATGTGTAATGATGCAGCATGGCATGGTGATCGCCTATGCATCGAGACAATTAAGGTCTAATGAGATTAATTATCCGGTACATGATTTAGAGCTAGCTGCAGTTGTCTTTGCTGTAAAGATTTGGAGACATTATTTGTATGGGGAGACTTTCCAGATATATACTAATCATAAGAGTATGAGGTATTTACCAAGTCAAAAGGAGTTGAATTTGAGGCAAAGGAGATGGATTGAATTATTGAAAGATTATGATTTCACTATTGAGGACCACCCGGGGAAAGCTAATGTGGTGGCAGACGCCTTAAGCAGGAAGTCTAATATCAATACAATTTCGATTCGCTTATCGAGGTTACCTAATCTGATTCATTTGAGAGATCTAAATGTAGAGTTGAATCTGGAGGAAGATGAGACACTAATCGCTACTTTGAAGTTAAGGCCAATGCTACATGATAGAATCGGAAGAGTACGAACAAAGATTTTGACATGGTAAAGCTTATAGAAAAGTGAAGGCAAATCCGATTCGAGTTTGAATTGAGGATGAGACTTTGTGATTGAGACAGAGGTTGTGTACCTAATGTGGATGATTTGAGGAAGGAGATCCTTGAGGAAGCTCATATGGCCGCCTATGCTATGCATCCCGGTACTACCAACATGTATAACACGTTAAAGCAACATTTTGGTGGCTGGAATGAAGAAGCAAGTAGGCGAGTATGTATCTAGATGTATGAGGTGCCAAGAAGTGAAGGCGAACACCAGTGCTCCAGTAGGGAAGTTGAATTCATTGCCCATTCCGGAGTGGAAATGGGAACAGATCACTATGGACTTCATCATGGGTTTGCCAAAGACTCGAGACAAGATGATGCTATTTGGGTTATAGTGGACCTACGACTAAGTCCGCCCACTTTTTACCAATAAGAGAGAATAACTCACTTGATCAGTTGGCCCGTAAGTATGTAAATGAGGTGGTGAGACTGCATGGAGTACCAAAGGTCCATAGTATCGACGAGATCCGAGGTTTACTTGAGATTTTGGAAGAGTTTGCAAACCGCTATAGGAACTAAGTCGAACTTCAAAGACAACGCTTCATCCTCAAATAGATGGACAGAGTGAGAGGACAATTAAAATTGTTGAGGATATGCTCAGGGCTTGTGTATTAGAGTTTAGAGGAGCTTGGGATCAGTACATAGCATTGATAGAGTTTGCCTACAATAACCATTACCACAACAGTATCAGATTGGCACCGTATGAGGCACTGTACGGTAAAAAATGTCGGTCGCTATTATATTGGGATGAAGAGGGTTTAAGAATAGTGGAAGACCCAGAGTTGATAGAGGACACAGTGGATAAGGTGAAGCTGATCCGAAGCTGAATTAAAGCGGCTTAGGATAGACAAAAGAGTTACATGGATCAACACTGACGGGATATCGAGTATAGTGTAGGAGATAGAGTATTTTTTAGAGTGTCACCCTGGAGGGGAGTTTTGAGATTCGGTAAAAAGGGTAAGTTGAGCCCTAGGTACAATGGTCCTTAGGAGATCCTCGAAAGGATAGGACCTCTGGCCTATAAGTTGGCTTTACCAAATGAGATATCTCAATTGCATGATGTGTTTCATGTGAGTATGTTTCGAAGATATCGATCAGATATGACATATGTGATACCGACTTAGGAGATTAAGGCTGCTAGTAACTTAAGCTATGTTGAGGAGCCGATCAAGATTGTGGGATCACGGATTAAGCAGTTGAGGAACAAGGTTATTCCATTGGTAAAAGTCCTTTGGAGGAACCACTCAACTGAAGAAGCAACATGAGAGACAGAGGAGCATATGAGGAGACAATACCCCCACCTATTCGAGCAAGCAGGTAAGAATTTCGTAGACGAAATTTCTTTAAGGAGGGGAGAGTTGTAACATCCCATTACTTGTGGGAGGATTAGAATAGTAAATGTGAGTGACTAATGAGAGTTGGAGATGCATTTCCACGTTCATGCATGATATGCCATACACTTATACATGAATAGTGAATTTATTTGCACATGAAAATAATTGTACATGCATTCATGAATAATTCTGGGTATAATTGGATTGATTTGAGAATTTTGAATGTTTTCATATTGAAAATATTAGTGATTGGTGGAAATGCCGTATTTGTAGGTGTTGGTGAATTTAGGAGTTTCCTTTGAAAATTATGGAGTATTGATATATATATATATATAAAATAGGAAACAAGAAATTAAAAGAAGCTTGGGAGATAGTGTTGGGACCCGATCTGAGATCGGATCCCACCGAAAAGCGGAAAGCAGAAGAGACAGAAAACAGAGCGAAACGTAAAACGAAAGCAGAATCGCAAACGAAAGTTAAAGAAGTCGAATAACAAAGCGAAACGAAAAACCGATCAAAACAAATGCAGAAGTCCGATCAACACTAAACACAAAGTGAAAAGGCGTAAACGAATCACACCAAAATTGAATGTCAAATCGGATACTAATCAATGGAGAATACATATCCGAAAGCGAACAAAACGGATGCGAATAGAAGTCGGATTCTTAATGGAATCGAAAACAAAAGCAAAACAAATGGATCAATTTGAACTGAAATAAATCAAAATAGATCCGACATCCGAAACGTGTACTTTAGAAAACTTATCGCGTTGGAAATCCTAAGACTTAATCTATCCGAATCGATGTAAATTTTTTTCTTTTTCTTATTTATTTCTCATCTTTCGTCGATCTTATTCCAAAACAAAAAAAATAATTCCCACTTTTGGGAAACTCATACAAGTCTACATCTCTCAAAATCTGACTTTTAATCTTAAAAATATTCTTTTTTTATCTTTACCATATAACCAATCTTCTTATCGAAAATTTGGCAGCATAACGGCTGCACATGAACAAAACCCAAACCTGCAAGGTGTAAAACTCACTCCTATAATTTCCAAACAATTACACGTACATCAAAATCCACCGGACCCTCTGTCCGGGATCTCAGCATAAACGCAATCCTAAATTCTAAACCACTTCAAGTCATTTTTTTCATATCTGATTCGTATCCATCACATTCAAACTCATATACAATTTCCATTTATACTCATATACAAATTAATACTTCCATCAAACCCAAAACCAATCGTATTTATAAATCATCACAATTCATATCCTATCATCATGTACCTTCATCCATATCCATATCTATCCAAGTCACATTCATAACTTAATTCAATTTATATACAAAACCAATACGCACCATCCATAGCCAATACATTTCCAATTCCATAAAACAAGTTCTTATACAATTGGATAATCCAAATTCATCATGAACTAAATGCTTGCAATACACTAATGGCATTCCAAGCCATTTACAAAGCCAATACCAAATCCAAAATACACAAAGCACAATGATTCTAAATTTCTCACAACATTCTAAACTTAACAATGACTCAATACGAACCTATACAACAGAATCCCTCATTTTCTTTCACCCGATCTCCTTCTCATCACCTGTGGATGGGAATGAAGGGGGGGGGGTAAGCTTATTGATCGTGGATAACATGTTTATAATTCAAAAAATAAGCAAAAACCCTTTTAAAGTTCAACTTGAAATCCATGTCACATATTTTCAATTTCAATAAGAAAAACTATTGAAATGTTCATTTGTTATATAAAAATCTTGATGGTTTCGTAAAAATGCTTCTTTTTCAAATTCTCAGTCCGATTCGCAATTCAAACTCAAAACTTATAATCAAAAGAGACCATCACATCACAAGGCATATTCATTTAATCATCAATATAAAACACTCAAATCATGCACATACTTGACAATTCGAAAGGCAATGCACAAACAATAGCTCGAGAGTTCCGTGGAACAAAATGGATAAACCAAGTTTAAACCGTGAATAAACGAGTCCGATTTCTTAGGATCTCGTGACCTCAAGCGGCAGCCGAGAGAGGCTATATGTCGATGTGTACGTGACTAATGAAACGCTCCTCTCACCCAAACAAAAGCATATAGTCATGCTTAAATCAATTTATCGAATGTTTTCATATTTTCAAGCTTTTCTAGCTTTTATTCACACAAAATACCATAACATATTTTAATGGCATAACATGAGCATAACTCATCAATCGCAATGAAATTTCAATAATCATAATGATTCAACAATACACACAAATTCACATATCAAACTTCTCAATAAATTAAACACAATGAACTCAAACGAGTATTTCAACTTTATCAAATCATTTATGAAAAATTTGTCCGAAACAAATGTAGAATTTTCAGAAATCATTTGGAAACAATGACTTTAACAATTCATAAATCATTTCAAAAGCAATTGATTCAATCATCTGTAAAACAATAGCTTATAAAACCAACACTTATAATTAGCTTATAATTTGAAAAAATAAACACATTACCCACCTTATATCCATGCTTGGAGCTTGATTAGAGCTTCAATTTCTCCAATCCTTTCTTTAATTTTCCTCAATTCAAACCACAAACCCTAATTAAATCAACATCCAAAATTGATCCAATTAACATATGAACTCTCCAAAATTGAACCTAGAATTTACAAACCTAAACCAATCTTGTGCCAACTAAACCAAAATCTCACTAAAAGATCAAAGATTAAAGATTGACTCTTACCTCATTTTCTCTATTTTCGATTTTCTCTTAGCTTGAAGGAAGCTTTCTTCATTTTCCACCCTTTTCCTTCATAAATCAACAAAAACCTTGCATAAAACCCTCAAAATTCGAAACCCTTGCCATTCTCCTTCTTTTTCCCTCTTTCTCCATGACAACTCTCTTTTCTCCTTTCTCTCTTTGTTCCATTTTCGTGTCTTCCTTCTATTCCAATGGCAGCCCCTCTATTTATATTGCCATGTCATTAAAATGAGTGGCCAATGACCTTAATGCCCTCCATGCAAGGCTAAATCCGTAACTCTTTAAGTGGTGTTCCAAAATTGCCCCTGAGCTTTTCTTTAAGTCATGCTTACTTTTGGAAAATTATTCTCACATCAAAATGAAAGAATTTTCTAAAACTTCCTTCTAGAAAATTGTTCCTTATTGTTTTAATTTCGTAACGCCACCAAAATAATTCAATTTGGAGCTCTACATCAAAAGTTATAGTCCAAACATGTCGGACATATCATTCTACTAACACATTTTCTAGCAATTCACTTCCTTCCAAACATTGACATTCTTAAAGGCTAAATTGAAACTCGATTTCTTCATAAAAATTGTAGCCCTATTTCTCTAGTTTAATCCAAATCAATAATCACCTCATTTGGATTACTAGAGCAAAAGTTATGGCCAAAATACTTTCAGATCTTACTAATCCAAGACTGAACACTAATCCGAACTTCAATTTAGAAATTGAAAGTCTTAGGGGCTAAATTGAAATTTAACTCCTTCATATGATTTGTAGCCCCATGTCTTAATTTTATTTTTCCTCAAGAATTACTTCAATTGGATCTCCACAGTTTCCGAATTTCTCAAAATACTGAACTATGTTTAGAAAATTATCCACTCACTTTGATTAACTTAATCACCCTCAATTAAATCTCTAAAATTCATAATTTCCCACAAAAATGTAATTAATTGTCTTAGGAATCCAATGCTTCAAAAACCAAGTCGATCGGATGTCGGACGGAAAAGAGATAAGCAAAAGATTGGACAAGGTCGGATGAGAAAGGAAAATAGCAAAAATCAGAATGAAACAAATCGTTCCGATTAACATAAGACGTGAGCGTATCCCAAGAAACTCACCTTAGTCCTTATTGATTCAACTTCTTTCTCTAATAGCAAACATGAAGCTCTAGGTCTCTTGACCAGTTTGAAGAAAGAATCATCCCAATCGGAGCCCTATAGCTCAAGATATGATTAAAACGCTAAAGCGTACACATACTCAAATCAGGCTCTTCTAACCGATCTCTCATAACTTTTCAATCAAACTTTTTCAATTTTACTCCAAATGATACAAATTTTCATGGGGAGAAGGATACATGGCTTATAAATCTATTTGTCTAATAATCATCTCAATTGGAGGTCGGATGAGTGAGTTATGCCCAAAAGAATAACCCATACTTAAACCCTAAATCGATTTGAATCTCTCTTGGCGCAACCGCCATAAATTTCAATCTAGAAGTCGGATTGATTTCGTTCTTAGACCATGTGAAATTAGACTTCTAGATATACAACTCTTATGAACACCACAAAGTCTGATTCGGCCTTTAACAGTGTCAAAATTGCCATCTTTCCCGATAATGTCTGTTAAACGGACATGCATGTCCGTTTAACGGACATGTATCGGGTAAACTGCACCATTTCACCCAAAAAGGTCCGTTAAATGGACTTCCATGTCCGTTTAAAGGACATGGACGATGCAAAGGGTCCTTTTTGACCTGAGAAGGTCCGTTAAACAGACTCTAAGTCCGTTAAACGGACATGGGGCTTCCCAAAACCCCTCCAAACCCTCTTTCATGCTTCCTACCTCCTTCCTAACAACATATACACTTATAAACTTCATGATTTCACTTCTTACCATGCAAAATCACTTCATAACCATTCAAACATCAAATTAATCTCATCAATCTCTCAAATCTTGTCTCAAATAATTCATCAAAACCACAAATTCTCATCATACATCAAAGCTATCACAAACACAAATCTTATGCAACATCCTAACTTGTATCAATCATAACTCTTAACTCCAATCTTTAAAACTTGCTTACTTAGTATCGTTGTAAAGATAAAAGAATAAGCTAATACTTCAAAGAAGGCAACTTTAGCCAATTCTATTTCAATTATTCCCGAATTTCCCCTGAATCAGCATACACATTTTTATTCTACACTTAAACCTCAACGCATATGATTTCTTACATTCAATAGTATCATGTCATTCACCAAATTCCTCTCATGCTTTTTTCCTAATATCTTACATTTCTCTACTCATCAACCATGCATAATTCATAATCCAATATCAAAATCATCTCTAACACAAATTATATACAAAAATCACTCATTTACTTTCATTTTTATATTTCTAATTTCCACTCAAAGTTCGGGGTCCAACAGATAGTTGGATTGTAAAGATGACAGTCAAGGGAGTGAGTTTCAAAAGAAACTAAGTTGGAACTTAGGTATTGGGTAAGTGACAAGTGTCACTTAGGATTTTGTACTCTTGCAAGAAGTAGGTTACTATTATTTGAGAATTGACAGGTTAAGTCTTGTCTAAGTCCCTTCTTTATTATCATCTTTTAAGAACTTCTTTTTGAAAACACAGAGTTTTCCATCAAATACCTTCTAAGTGACTTTTGTGTTTTTCTTTTCTTTCACCAAACCTACTTTGTCATTTGTGTCCTTTATCCTAAGAAAAAACCAGGGGCTGATAATTTCACTCAGAGAACTACGAAAATTTTGTGGAGATTAGGGCTTGAAGATTTTGGAGTTTCAGTAGGTAAGTAGTAAATAAATCTTTTATTGGGGATTCATGCAACAAATTGCTAAGTTACTATCATCTGCATGAAAAATGACATTTATGTGTTTGTTCATAAATACTGTGTTATTGGAGGATGAAAAATTCGGTTACGGTGTTAATTTAGTGTTTGAAAGGTTATGAGCATTGAGTGTTGTAAAAGTGATTTTTGAAGTTGGATGAAAGAGATAATTCGGGTAGGAGATGAGTTAAAGGTAAAGTGTTAAAAGCTGATTGTAAAAAAATTCGTGTTTTGATTTCGGGAGAAAATATGGACTTGATTTAGATAGAGTCTGGCAAAGTTGCCTTCTGAAAAGTTGTAGAGCTTTCTTTTTGCTTTCCAATGGCGTATAGTATGAAAAATTTGGATATCGGAGTCAAAACTTATTATTCTTGTAAGTGGAGATGTTCTGGATGGAAGAAAGCAAACGATAGAAAAGCAGACGGAAGAAAGCAGATGATAGAAAAGCAGACGGAAGAAAGCAAACGGTAGAAAAGCAGATGGAAGAAAAGCAGATGATAGAAATAAGATGATAGAAAAGCAGACAGAAGAAAAGCAGATGATAGAAATAAGATGATGGAAAAACAGACGATAGAAATAAGACGATGGAAAAGCAGATGATAGAAAATGAGACGATAGAAATAAGACGATGGAAAAGAGACAATAGAAAATGTGACGATAGAAATAAGACGATGGAAAAGTAGACGATAGAAAATGAGACGATAGAAATGAGACGATGGAAAAATCGACGATAGAAATGAGATGATGGAAAAGCAAACGATAGAAATAAGACGATTGAAAAGCAAACGCTAGAAAATGAGACGATAGAAATAAGACAATGGAAAAGCAGACGATAGAAAATGAGACGATAGAAATGAGACGATGGAAAAGTAGACGATAGAAATGAGACGATAGAACTAAGATGAAAATAAGTTAGTGAGAAATGAATTGTGATTTCAATGATTCTAAAGAGGCATAAACCTAAGTGTTAGTTATACTTAAATGAACTATGATATGGGGATGGTGTTGAGAAGAATCATGGAATGATACCTAAGAATTATCATGAACATGCATTGTACGTAAATTATTTCATCATGTGCATTACTAAACGCCCTTAATGGTGTAAATTGTGATATCGTATATGTTATTTGTTATAGAGGAGCAACTGGAAAGTCAACTTCCAGAAGTTGCCGGATCTTCCAGGCATTAGTTTCGGGAGTAACCTGTGAGTAACCTAGATGGTCTCACTCAATTAATTTTTTTTTGTAGAAGATGTTTTGAATAATGATATTGATGTGGTTTGATTTTGTTGTTTTTGGACAATGAAGGTCTGGTGATTCTGATGTATAAATGAGTTAATTACGTGCTCTTTGTCTATGAACATGACGAAATAAGTGCTTCAAATGTGAAGGTTGTGAGTATGCATATGAATGAAAAAAAAAGTGCTCAGCAGTTCTGTTGAATGTTGGACTAAGGTCTGACTATGAATGTGATCTAAAAGTGAATGTGCATCCATGTGATTGACTGAGGTTATGTTATGTGAAACATTAATTTCATGAATGCATGAAAGATAAAGGAAGTTATGATCGGAGTCGCTAGGATAAAGAGCTTAAAGCTCAGAATGTGATTAGGGCCTCAGGCTCGATTGTGAATGTACCCGATATCCACTAAGGGATATGGGACAAATTATGCTGCTGCTCAATATCCACTAAGGGATATAAGCGAATGAAAAGGCACTCGATCATAACGACAATAATAAATGAAAGTGAGTCTCACGTGCATTGCAATTCTAATTAATATGTGCGTTCGTATGAATAATATGATCGATATGATTGTTCTGAAGGTGAGAGGTGATACATTATGATTATGTCGCGCTATGATTAATATGTTATATGTAATGACGTGATGCATGAATTGAGTGAACCATCGATGATGGGCACCTCATTGAGTTCGCAAAACTCACCAAAAATGCAACGTTGTCTTTTCAGGACCGAGAGACGACTCTAACTACTAACGAGGCCCTACTAGCCAGGTAGATTGTGATTGGTGAGAGAGATCATAACTCAAAGGTCGGTCAGTTGGGGTTCTTTTGGGTAGTTTAGATAACTTAATGCACTTTCCTTATTCATGTAGTACTATTGTATTAGGTTTCTGATGATGTACATATGGATAATGTTGAAAGTCAATGTAGACTTCGATTTTGTGAAATGCAATGAGGAAAAAGAAAAGTTGGTTTTAAAATATTGTGATCTTCTTATGATGCTTTATAAGTGAATTATGTTACCATGCCATATGAAGGGAAACTAGTGATCGTTCATAGCTCGCCCTTATCGTAGGATATGTATCGGAATGACCTTCGAGTATCCCGATGTATACCCTATAGTAAGGGGGTGCTACAAATTGAAAATTTAAATTCTAGCCATATTAAATCTAAATTTCAGCCTTATTAAATCATAAAATTTTAGCCTAAACTTTCCAATAAAAAATTCAGCCATACTAAATTTGAAATTTTAGCATTCAAAGTTGAAATCCAAATCTGGACATTCCAAGACAGTCATAAGCAAAGAGGAATAACTTTTAAAATCATGACAATAATTAAACATTCAATGTTTTTACATATAATCAATTAATAACCAGTCCCTCTAAAAACTAAGTAATCTAGGGGTAGATTTTGGTAAGTTGTGCTTTAAAGTAAGATAAATCTACAGGTACTGTTGGACCCTGAATTTTTTTTTAATTAATTATTTATTGATTTATGGATTTATTCGTTAATTTTTTTTAATTTTGTCTTAATTGATTTAATTATGTGTTTATATAAATATTTTTATGTTGGGCTTGGGATTAGAAGTTAGAAATTAATTGAAGGCTTGGATTTAATGTTGGAAAGAATGGGCTTTATGGAATAAGTGGAATGAGGAGGAGGATTAGGAATTAATGGGTGATGTGTAGTGGGCTTGAGAGGAGGAGGAGAGCCCAAAGGAACTTAAGTGAGAAGCCAAAACTACATAGTTTTGGTGTAGGAAGAGTTAAATGAGAATAAGTGAATTAAAGAGGAGAAGAGGAGTAAGCAAGTGTCGTAGAACAAAAGAAAGAAGAGAAGAAAACGTGAGCTAGAGGAGAAAGGAAGAGTGGTCGGCCAAGGAAGAAAGGAAGAGAGAAAAAAAATCGTGGGAGGCTTGTGAAGAAGAAGAAAAGTGGAAAAAGGGAAGAGAAATCAAGAGCTTAAGGTAAGTATCTATCTTCCTTTGAGTTAGATTCAAGAAAGGGGATGAAATGAAGGTTAGGGTTTGTGTAGGAATGAAGAAAGAAAGAAGAGATGAGTGGTTTTGTGATTCCTAAGCTAGGGTTTTGGTTATTCTAGCTTAAATGGGTTATAGATAGGTTAGGTTTGAGGTTATTGTTAGTTTTCCTTTGATTCTTGAATGTTATAACTTTCCGATGAGTTTCGAAATTAAATCGAAATGTGTTTTATTGAAGGGAACCAAGGAAACCTCACTCAAGAGAGAGAGGAAGGACATTTGTGAACTCAGATTTCTGACATTTTGGGTGGGTAATGCATTTATAGTCATTATGTAATGGGTGACCTTGTATGCTTATGTGCTTTGTTTTATATTTGTGTAAAAAGTTGATTTCCGATGAATATTTGGATATGTATGTTAAATGTGGCATCTTGTCTTTGAAAGAAATGTAAAGTATGGAATTGTGCATACTTGAAAATTTTGAAGAAACCTATGAATGAAACTATTTGAGCATAGATTATTTGTGTGTGTGGGCAAGAGAGAAACCTTGTGATAGTCACGCACGCTGACCTAGCCTTCTCCCGTCTGCCCGCTTGGCCACGAGATCCTGAGAAATCGGACTCGTTGTGTTTACGATAAACTTCGGTTTATTCGTTGTGTTTACGGAAACTCTCTAGCCATGTGATTGTGCATTTTTCATTCAAACTTTGTTGTGTATGATGCATCATAAGTGTTATAATTGATAAAGTTGTCATGTTAGGCTTTATGTAATGTAATGTTTGTTATGCCTAAAATGATGTTCGTGAATGTTTTAGGATTGTTTGATATATGCATGACTATATGTATGAATATATGTGTTGCATGGCTCATTACGATGGCTATAGGCGATTAGCCATCGAGCGGTGTTAGCTCACCCCATTTTCCTCCACAGTGCAAAAGCTCAAGTCTAGCATCGGACCTTGCAAGGCATCGGAAAACTCCAAGACTTTAGATATTTTGCATTAAGTTAGTGACTCACTTTTGGGATAGCTTTGCAAGCATAACAAGCATGGAGCGTCTTTTGTATTTTGTACTTGGTGTTAAATCATGATGAATATGTTATTATGTAATCAAAGCTATAAATGCACTTTTGGTTGGATTAGAAATGAGAATGAAGAGAACAAGTATCCCCTTTTGTATAATTGTGTTACTTGTAGTTAATGCATGTGTTTGGGTAGAAGATGTGGAATGAAGGTTGTGTTTGAGTTGCTGTTGGGTTTCTGCTGGGTTTTTGTCTTGGGAGAGCTTGCTGGAAAATTTGCTATGGTGTGTGAGTTGTGAAAGTCTTGCAGAATTCTGGGTATGCTGTGTTTTCTGCAATTTCTGGGTTGGTACAAGTAGTAGGAGATCATTTAATATTGTTGAGGTTGTTAGCCGAGCTGTAGAGCTCTCCCAGGAGGTTTTATGAACTATTTAAGAGGAGTTAAATTGGTAGGTGTAAGTCGTTGGAATTAAATGTAGGTGCTGTCAAAGTGACAGATTGGTAACAGAAGCTTTGAGTCCACTTTTGACCCATATAGAGTTGGAATATAGGTCGGTGGTCTTCACAAAAGTTGTAGATAATTCTTTTAGCTTTCCATAGACACTAAGTTTGTTAAATTTAGAGTTCTGGGTCAAAAGTTATGGAGGTCGCAAGTTCTGATGCTGTTAGGGAGAGCTAGTCGATCGGCCTTTGTGTTAAAAATTTGTTTCCCTTAATGGCCGAGCTAGTCTTTGGATCCTTCTTGAAAAATATAGATTTTTCTCTTAGCTTTCTAACGCCTCCGACCGTGTCTAATTTGGAGCTCGGAGTCAAAAGTTATGAGGGTTAGAAGTCGGTTAGGTCGGGCGGTAGGGCAGGTCGCCCGCGAGCGCCTGGCTTCATGCCGTGCGATGCGAGCCCGCTGGCGCTTCTCCGCCGACCGACCCTTCTCCTTCTTTTGGTCATAACTTTTGCATAGACCTCCGATTGAGCTGATTTTTGAACCGATGGATTTTAAGAAATTTTTCATCTTTTACACTTGATTTTCCAGTATTTACTTTAAATTGAAAAGGGTGGTTTGAAACAAAGTGTGGAGGTCATTGATTCTTTCTTAATATACTTCACAAATGTTTAAATATCTGGAGCTATAGGGCTCGGGTTGAGGTGATTCTTGTTTTAAATGAAACTAGAGACATAAATCTACACTTTTTATGAAGGAACCGATCAGTAATTTTGCCTCTAAAGTTTTCAAATATTTACATGAAGTCGGTAGAGGACTGCTTTCTGCTTTAAGATAGCATTTTGCCATAACTTTTCATTTCAAACCCAATTGAACGATTTCAGTGGCGTTGGAACCGTGAGAGCGTAAGGAACATATTTTATTAAAATCCAAAGCCAAATTTTCTATTTCAAGATTTCTCCTTTGTGGCCAATTTTGTGCTGGTTTGGGTCCTCTATGCTTATGCATGCTTGTATGGGTTCGAATGTTGGGCCTTGGAGACGGGGTCCAACATTGTTTGGTATCAGAGCTTAGGCTTACTCCTAGGCTTAAAATGTATAGTAGGGAACATTGTTTTGTATGTGATTAAATGTTTACTTTATGAATTGATTGTTTGCATTACGTGACATGCATATCATGCATACATATAGGAACTAAGCTTAAAAAAAACGAATTGTAGCTAATCACTAGTATTTTCATTGAAGGAGTACGATGCCACCTCGTCAAGGACACGAAGTTTTGCAAGGTTCATTACACCGACTCTCCGTCGAGGGAGGAGAGCATGGATGAGTCCGTAGCCCCGGGAGTGGCTGAGGCCCCTCTAGGGCAGGGTAGTGAGCCTCTTCGTTCACAGACTCAGCAGTCACCTAGTCTGTCTGAGCAAGTGCCTGCGTTAGACCCAGTGTCGTTCCAAGCATTTACCCAAGCTTTTGTTCAAAGCATGGGTCAAATGCCTCAAAGCTCTGGTTCGCCCCTAAGAAGGGGAGGCGGTTTGACAAGTCGAGGAAGTATGGAGCAAGGATTTCTTTGGAACCTCGGATCCGAAGAAGCCGAGACCGGTTGAGGAAAACAGAGAGAGGCCGGATCGATGGATTGTGAGGTTGGCGACAAAGTTGTTTATCCGCAAGCCTCGCTTGAGGGATGCCTTGCATTGGTGGGAGTGTGTACGGGAGCCAATTGAAACCGACAGGTTAGTATGGGAGGACTTCCTTCTTGCTTTCGGAAGAAGTATTTATCTGAAGTGTACATTCAATGTAAGCAGAGGAATTCCTAAGCCTTACCTGTAGGAGATGACAATCAATGAATACGAGCGTCGGTTCACACAGTTGTCTAGATATGCTGCAGAGATGAGGCTGAGTGAGGCTGCTAAGTGCCGTCGATTTGAGTCGGGTTTGCACCTGGCTATCAGAGAGAAGGTGATAGTGCAGAACTTCTGTGACTTGCAGCAGTTGGTTGAAGCAGCGCTGAGGGTTGAGAACCTCGAGAACATCAAGAGTGCAGTTAACAGGAAGAGGAAGGGGAGAGAGCAGTTCCAGAGGGGAGGTGGTACTTCTAATCCTGAGAGAAGTGCCAGAACCTTTCCTGCGCAGTCTGAGGAGAGGAGCACCGGTGGAAGCCGGCCTAGATCATTGAGGATTCCTACTGTTTCTCACCAAGCTTCATCGGTGGGCGGCGGTAGAAGAGTGGATGGGGAGAGGCCACCTCTTCCAAAGTGTGAGCATTGTGGGGGGTATCATAAGGGACAATGTTTCAGAGTATCAGGTGCATGCTTCAATTGTGGCCAGAAGGGGCATATCGCTAAGTTTTGTCCCAAGCCGGACAGGAGAGAGAGATCTCAGATGCAGCCCTCTAGGAGGACAGAGGCGATGGCTCGTAAAGTCGTGATGTATAGGTAGCTCTGGAGGTCCTAAGAGAGCTTATCCTCCGGATGCAGATCCAGAGGGCAAGTTCCACCAGTGTTTGCCATGACTCGAGAGGAGGCGGAGACCGCGCCGAAGTTGTAGCGGGTATGGTTAAACTGTTTGATGATTATGTGCTTGCTATGATTGACTCAGGTTCTACCCATTATTTTGTGTCTTCGGGTAGGACTATTTCTAGGAGGAGTTTGAGCCCATTGGATACTCCGCTGATGGTGAGTACTCCAATCGGCCAATACATTATTATCAGTCAAGTGTATAGAGATTGTGAGATAGAGATTAGTGGAGGAAAATTGGTGGTGGATCTAATGCCTTTGAAGATGGGAGGATTTGATGTGATCCTAGGTATGGACACATTAGAGAGGTACCATGTTACTTTAGATTGTAAACAGAAGACAGTGGAGTTCGAGCTAGAGGATAGCAGGAAAGTGATACTCATGGGAGATAGAAAAGTCAGTCCACCTCGGGTTATTTCAGCTATGATGGCAGAGAGAATGATGAGCAAGGGGCGTGAGGCCTTTTTGGCTTATATGCTAGATATGGAGGCAGATAGAGGGAGGTTGGAAGACATTCCAGTAGTCAAGAAATTCCCGGATGTTTTTTTCGAGGAATTGCCAGGACTACCTCCTCCTAGGGAAATTGAGTTTCCCATCGAGCTTCATTCGAGCATCATACGATCTCAATTCGCTTTATCGGATGGCTCGTGAATTGAAGGAACTTAAGGAGCAATTGGAGGATCTTTTAGAGAAGGGTTATGTTAGACCGAGTTCTTCGCCTTGGGAGCTCCATTTCTTTTTGAAGAAGAAAGATGGGTCGTTGATGTGTGTGGATTATAGGAAGTGAACCATGCTCTTTGTTAAGAACAGTATCCGCTCCGCGCATTGATGACTTGTTTGATCAATTGCAAGGGCAAGAGTCTTTCCAAGATAGACTTGAGATCGAGGTTATCATCGCTTGAGGATTAAGGAGACCGATGTGTCAAAGACTGCTTTTAGGACGAGGTATGGCCACTTTGAGTTTTTGGTTATGCCTTTCGGGTTAACAAATGCTCCTGCAGTCTTTATGGATTTGATGAATAGAGTCTTCAAGTCTTTCCTAGACCGATTTGTCATTGTTTTTATTGATGACATATTGGTCTATTCTAAGAGTGATGTGGAGCACGAGGATCATTTGAGGGTTGCTTTGGAGACATTGAGGAAGAATGAGGCATGTCGCGAAATTCAATAAATGCGAATTTTGGCTAAGGGAAGTGGTATTTTTGGGGCATGTGATCTCTGAGCGGGGAGTGCATGTGGATCCGTAGAAGATAGAAGCTGTGGTTAAATGGGAAGCGCCAAAGAATGTAGCTGAAGTGAGAAGTTTCTTGGGATTAGCTGGATATTACAGGAGGTTTGTGGAGGGCTTTTCCTTGATAGCTGCTCCACTTTCCAAGTTGATAAGGAAGAATCAAAATTTTGAATGGACTGAGGAGTGCCAGAGTAGTTTCGAGGAGTTGAAGAAGCGGCTTACAACCGCACCGATTCTGACATTGCCTTCTGGTGATGATGGGTACATTGTGTACAGTGATGCCTCCAGGAAGGGTTTAGGGTGTGTATTGATGCAAGGAGAGAAAGTGATTGCTTATGCCTCTAGGCAGTTGAAGCCTTATGAGATGAACTATCCGATCCATGACTTGGAGTTGGCCGCTATAATCTTTGCATTGAAGATTTGGAGACATTATCTGTATGGAGTTACCACTAGGATATTTACAGATCATAAGAGCCTTAAATACTTGTTGACCCAAAAAGAGCTGAATTTGAGGCAAAGGCGATGGTTAGAGTTGCTAAAAGATTATGACTTGATGATAGATTACCATCCGGGGAAAGCTAATGTGGTAGCGGATGCTCCGAGTAGGAAGTCCACTATGGCTCACATGGAGAGTGTGTATCTTCCTCATCAAGGATTTAGCCGACTTGATGTGATGTTGAGGCAAGATAGGCCTGAGTGTATTTTGGCAAGTTTCAGGGTGAGGCCAGTGCTGAAAGAGAAGATCAAGGAATTGCAGGATCATGATGAGTACTTGAGTAAGCTTAGGGAAGAGATAAAGAATGACAAACCGTCTAATGTAGAGGTAAAGGAAGATGGATTGATGGTTGTGGGTAGTAGATTGTGTGTCCCGGCAAGTTAGAGTTGAGAGATGAGATTCTTGATGAGGCGATAATGCTCCTTATGCAATGCATCCAGGAGTTCTAAGATGTATCGGAATTTGAAAGAGCATTTCTGGTGGAAAGGAATGAGGAAAGATGTAGCAGAGTATGCTAAAAGATGTTTGGTGTGCCAGCAAGTTAAAGCTGAACACCAAGCACCTTCAGGCAAGCTTAATCCTTTGCCTATTCCGGAGTGGAAATGGGAAAAGATAACTAAGGATTTTCTGATGGGATTGCCGAGATCTAGCAAGAAGCATGATGCAATATGGGTGATTGTGGATAGGTTGACTAAGTCAGCTCACTTCTTGCCAATTCGTCAGACAGATTCTTTGAATGTGTTGGCTAAGAAGTATGTGGATGAGGTGATTAGGCTTCATGGGATTCCGAGTTTGATAGTTTCTGATAGAGATCCCAGGTTTACCTCCAGGTTTTGGGAGAGTTTACAGGAGGCCTTGGGGACTAGATTGCATTTCAGTATGGCTTTCCATCCGCAGACTGATGGACAGTCGGAGAGGACCATTCGGACTTTGGAGGCAATGTTGAGGGCTTGTGCTTTGGATTTCAAAGGTTCGTGGGATGATCACTTACCTTTGATTGAGTTTGCTTATAATAATTCCTATCATTCGGGAATTCAGATGGCACCTTATGAGGCTTTGTATGGTAGGAGATGTAGAACTCCTATATGTTGGGACGAGGAAAGTGAAAGGAAGCTTGTGGGACCTGAGTTAGTGCAGTTACAGTTGATAAGATAAAGCTAGTGAAGCAGAGGCTTAAGGCAGCTCAAGATCGGATGAAGAGCTATTCGGATGCCCATAGGAAAGAGATGGAATTTGAAGTGGGTGAGAAGGTGTTTCTTAGAGCTTCTCCATGGAAAGGTGTTTTGAGGTTTGGCAAGAAGGGCAAGCTTAGCCCAAGGTATATAGGCCCATATGAGATCATTGAGAGGATCGGGCCTTTGGCTTATAAGTTAGATTTGCCATTGGAGTTGTCTAAGATTCACAATGTGTTCCATGTGTCGATGTTGAGGAGGTATAGATCGGATCCTTCACACATAGTTCAACCTTCAGAGATTCAGTTGAGAGAGGATTTGACTTATGAGGAGCAACCAGTGGAGATCTTAGATTCAAAGGAAAAAGTGTTAAGGAATAAGATTGTAAAGCTGGTTAAGGTCTTGTGGAGGAATCATTCGACCGAGGAGGCTACTTGGGAACCTTTGGAAGCCATGAAGGAGAAGTATCCGTACCTCTTCATGGATTCAGGTAAGGATTTCGAGGACGAAATTCTTTTAGGAGGGGAGAATTGTTGGGCCCCGAAAATTTTTTTTATTTAATTAATTATTTATTGATTTATGGATTTATTCGTTAATTTTTTTTAATTTTGTCTTAATTGATTTAATTATGTGTTTATATAAATATTTTTATGTTGGGCTTGGGATTAGAAGTTAGAAATTAATTGAAGGCTTGGATTTAATGTTGGAAAGAATGGGCTTTATGGAATAAGTGGAATGAGGAGGAGGATTAGGAATTAATGGATGAGGTGTAGTGGGCTTGAGAGGAGGAGGAGAGCCCAAAGGAACTTAAGTGAGAAGCCAAAACTACATAGTTTTGGTGTAGGAAGAGTTAAATGAGAATAAGTGAATTAAAGAGGAGAAGAGGAGTAAGCAAGTGTCGTAGAACAAAAGAAAGAAGAGAAGAAAACGTGAGCTAGAGGAGAAAGGAAGAGTGGTCGGCCAAGGAAGAAAGGAAGAGAGAAAAAAATCGTGGGAGGCTTGTGAAGAAGAAGAAAAGTGGAAAAAGGGAAGAGAAATCAAGAGCTTAAGGTAAGTATCTATCTTCCTTTGAGTTAGATTCAAGAAAGGGGATGAAATGAAGGTTAGGGTTTGTGTAGGAATGAAGAAAGAAAGAAGAGATGAGTGGTTTTGTGATTCCTAAGCTAGGGTTTTGGTTATTCTAGCTTAAATGGGTTATAGATAGGTTAGGTTTGAGGTTATTGTTAGTTTTCCTTTGATTCTTGAATGTTATAACTTTCCGATGAGTTTCGAAATTAAATCGAAATGTGTTTTATTGAAGGGAACCAAGGAAACCTCACTCAAGAGAGAGAGGAAGGACATTTGTGAACTCAGATTTCTGACATTTTAGGTGGGTAATGCGTTTATAGTCATTATGTAATGGGTGACCTTGTATGCTTATGTGCTTTGTTTTATATTTGTGTAAAAAGTTGATTTCCGATGAATATTTGGATATGTATGTTAAATGTGGCATCTTGTCTTTGAAAGAAATGTAAAGTATGGAATTGTGCATACTTGAAAATTTTGAAGAAACCTATGAATGAAACTATTTGAGCATAGATTATTTGTGTGTGTGGGCAAGAGAGAACCCCGTTGTGATAGTCACGTGCACGTTGACCTAGCCTTCTCCCGGCTGCCCGCTTGTGGCCACGAGATCCTGAGAAATCGGACTCGTTGTGTTTACGATAAACTTCGGTTTATTCGTTGTGTTTACGGAAACACTCTAGCCATGTGATTGTGCATTTTTCATTCAAACTTTGTTGTGTATGATGCATCATAAGTGTTATAATTGATAAAGTTGTCATGTTAGGCTTTATGTAATGTAATGTTTGTTACGCCTAAAATGATGTTCTGTGAATGTTTTAGGATTGTTTGATATATGCATGACTATATGTATGAATATATGTGTTGCATGGCTCATTACGATGGCTATAGGCGTATTAGCCACTGAGCGGTGTTAGCTCACCCCATTTTCCCTCCACAGGTGCAAAAGCTCAAGTCTAGCATCGGACCTTGCAAGGCATCGGGAAAACTCCAAGACTTTAGATATTTTTGCATTAAGTTAGTGACTCACTTTTGGGATAGCTTTGCAAGCATAACAAGCATGGAGCATCTTTTGTATTTTGTACTTGGTGTTAAATCATGATGAATATGTTGTTATGTAATCAAAGCTATAAATGCACTTTTGGTTAGATTAGAAATGAGAATGAAGAGAACAAGTATTCCTTTTGTATAATTGTGTTACTTGTAGTTAATGCATGTGTTTGGGTAGAAGATGTGGAATGAAGGTTTTGTTTGAGTTCTTTGTTGGGTTTCTGCTGGGTTTTGTCTTGGGAGAGCTTGCTGGAAAATTTGCTATGGTGTGTGAGTTGTGAAAGTCTTGCAGTGCGGGTATGCTTGTGTTTTTGCAATTTCGGGTTGGTACAAGTAGTAGGAGATCATTTAATATTGTTAAGGTTGTTAGCGGGCTGTAGAGCTCTCCTGGGAGGTTTTATGAACTATTTAAGAGGAGTTAAATTGGTAGGTGTAAGTCGTTGGAATTAAATGTAGGTGCTTTGTCAAAGTGACAGATTGGTAGAGAAGCTTTGAGTCCACTTTTGACCCATATAGAATTGGAATATAGGTCGCTGGTCTTCATGAAAGTTGTAGATAATTCTTTTAGCTTTCCATAGACACTAAGTTTGTTAAATTTGTAGTTCGAGTCAAAAGTTATGGAGGTCGCAAGTTCGATGCTGTTAGGGAGAGCTAGTCGATCGGCCTTTGTGTTAAAAATTTGTTTCCTTAATGGCCGAGCTAGTCTTTGGATCCTTCTTGAAAAATATAGATTTTCTCTTAGCTTTCTAACGCCTCAACCGTGTCTAATTTGGAGCTCTGAGTCAAAAGTTATGAGGTTAGAAGTCGGTTAGGTCGGGCGGTAGGGCAGGTCGCCCATGAGCGCCTGGCTTCCCATCGGGCGAAGCGCCAAGGCCGCCCATGTCGGGCGAGAGCCCGCTCGCCCATGCCGGCGAGCGCTGGGGTCGGTCTCTGGCCGACCGACCCCTTCTCCTTCTTTTGGTCATAACTTTTTGCATAGACCTCCGATTGAGCTGATTTTCGAACCGATGGATTTTTAAAAAATTTTTCTATCTTTTTACACTTGATTTTCCAGTATTTACTTTAAATTGAAAAGGGTGGTTTGAAACAAAGTGTGGAGGTCGGCTGATTCTTTCTTAATATACTTCACAAATGTTTAAATATCTGGAGCTATAGGGCTCGGGTTGAGGCGATTCTTGTTTTAAATGAAACTAGAGACATAAATATACACTTTTAATGAAGGAACCGATCAGTAATTTTGCCTCTAAAGTTTTCAAATATTTACATGAAGTCGGTAGAGGGACTGTTTTCACTGTTTTCTTTAAGATAACATTTTTGCCATAACTTTTTCATTTCAAATACGAATTGAACGATTTCATTGGCGTTGGAACTGTGAGAGCGTAAGGAACATAGTTTCTTAAAAATCCAAAGCCAAATTTTCTAATTCAAGATTTCTCCTTTTGTGGCCAATTTTGTGTCAGTTTTGGGTCCTCTATGCTTATGCATGCTTGTATGGGTTCGAATGTTGGGCCTTGGAGACGGGGTCCAAAAGGTACGCTGAAACAACTTTAATGATCAGAATATTACATGACAATATATATCATTTTAGTTCTCCGCTATTAAAGATGTTGGTTTATACCAAAGAGCCAATTGATTTGGTTGTAGTTTATTAATAATTATTTAAAGGGATTCTTTATCTTGTTCATGTTTACATTTATATGATAAAGTCCATGGGATAATTAGACATTGCAACTGAAATTATAATAAGATTATAAATTTGATATTCATATTACATTTATGTATTATTCCTAAATGGTTCCTAGTCATTGTTTTATTAAGATTGGACATTAATAACGTAAAAAGTATTAACACAATTTTTTTTCCTTATTAAGGAAGTAGTCCATCTCATAGACTAAAGTATGGAGATATTTAAATAAACGTTTAGGTGTTTGTTATAGACAAGTTACTGAATTGATATAATATGAAAATCCATTTGGAACATTATCTATCTATCTATCTATCTATCTATCTATCTATCTATCTATCTATATATATATATATATGGAAATTCTTATTATGATAATTGTATAAGTGATACTTTGACTTGAGGTATCCAAATTTATGTTAGATAAGAATTTCTATGTTTTGATTTTATTTATGTCTTATTCTAAATGTAGATAGTTTAGTCAATAGTCATTGGATGTAACATGAATTATGTAGATTTAGTTAAGTGATCAAGATATGATTCATCACCCTAAAGTAATTAGAGAGAAAGTTATGATGTTCTCGATTAATATTGATTAGGAAATTATTGGACAAGGTGGAATGAAACTTTATAAATAGTTCACAAATGTCATTAATTGAATCAATAACTAATGGCCAAGAACTAATACATTTGGACTAAAAATAGAGTAGACATTAATTTCATACTTTATGTCTAATCAGAACATTATATGATGAAAGGATTGAATTGAACAAAAAATCATGCATGAACAGGTTACTCAAAACCACTTTAACCTTCCTAAATATTTTAGTTGTCATAATGTGTTGCTAGAAATCAATCTTGATCTATAATTATAAATTGTTTAATTAGAAAATAAAAGCTACAAATTCAAAGGAGTTTTAGTTTATCTAACTTTAATTATTAATTGCAATGATGATTTATAATTATTGTTAACATGTTTGGGAACCTAACGGGTCTCTGTAGAATGCGAAACACACCACTAGTCTTATGTTAAAAATCGCAAGTAGACGGGTCGTACTTGTAGTTGAAAGCAGATATCGATCCCACGAGGATTGTGCTTAGGCACCACTTAATTCAGGTTATTCTTTGTTTAAGAAATCATTTCAATTGAGTTTAAAAAAATAAGTAAAATAAAGACAAACTAAAAGTAACAGGGAACATCACAAACCAAACTAAAATCGTAAACTAAGACTTGGCAAAAATCAAGATTAAGCATTAGGACTTGTCATTATCCCTATTTGCTCCCCTTTGATAAATTGAGTCAATTTATGCTTGGCCCAAGATTTCTTAAAATTCTAGCTACCCTCTCTCAAGGTGTAACTAAATGTCACTAGTTAAATAAATTAGAAGTAACTTTCAGATCTCTCGATGTGCAAAGCCTTTCCTAAACATTCAACTAAATATGAAGCTATCCTATCGGCAACGTATTAATATATTAAAATCTCTTCCTAATAAATCAATAACTTGTTATTTATAGGTCCATTAATCGATAACTCTCGTTATACAATTAACACAGATTACCAAGCTCACTCTCTTAAATTATTGCAAGGTTTAAGCACAATAAATAACACGAACATGTATATCATTAAATCAATAACCAAAGGTTCACAAATAGTTTAACATCAAACACTACAAAATGTTTTAACCAATCATAATATCCATAATATCCCTAATAATCAAATAATCCAAGATAAGCATGCTAGAAGGGAAAGAAATTAAAATAAGACTGGATGGGGCAACTCCTCCTCTTCTTTACCCAATCTGGAAAATCTGGATGACGGGGTGCTCTTTGCTTAATTAGGAATGAAACCTTTAATCTCCCCCTATCTTTAGGCTCTCAATCTATCTTTTGGCTCCAGGGAGCAAGTTTCACAACCCTCTGGTGGCTCTTGGGATTCTATGTCTTATAAAGTCACGAAAAAAAAAAAACATGAATCCTACGTGTCTCTTCGACTTCCAGTTCCCACGATCGTGGGAATTACACTTGTGCTTCCCACGATCGTGGGAATTATACTTATGCTTCCCACGATCGTGGGTTAACTTAATAGAAACTTTCTCTATAGATTTCCCACGATCGTGGAAAATATGCCCTTTTCCACAATCGTGGGTTCTTGTTTTTCAGCAGGTCCATTTCTTGTCTCTTCTCTTAGTCCCTAGCTCAATCACAAAGGTATCCACCCTCCATTCCTACACCAAAATGATCAATTCCTACCCTAAACCAATATCAAACACAAAAGAAAACCATAAAGATCAAACTAAACAAAAACACATAAAGCAAGTCCTATCATGCAAGAAATACATACCAAATACTTAGAAAAACACATACTAATGCCAACTATCAACTTCCCCACACTTAAATCCTTGCTTGTCCTCAAGCAATATCAAACTCAACCAACCAATTCCATCACTTGATTTTCACAAAGATCAAAGCATGCAATCCTTTAATTTTTGGCCAACTCAAATGTCAAGCTATTAGACATATCATGACTACTTTTCATTATTGTAGATAAGCAATCTCAATTTATGGCACCATCACTACAAAATGAATTTTCCTCATGGTTTCACTCATTTCTCTCAAGTGCTTGATGGTTAGTGTTTCACTCAAGCTCCTTATAGGAAGCTACACTACCATAAGCTTAGCAAATATACCAATTTTACTATACAATACTTACATGCATAAATAGATCAAAATGGCTTGTCTCATGTTGTAATGTGGTAAGGTCTAAGGTGAGTCAAACGAGGTAAAGGGCTCAATACAAGCATGCATAAAGTAATAAGTGAACAAAAGGATACATAACATATTCTGAGATATACAAATGTAAATATTCTACTACTCTGCACTTATTGATGCTACCAAAACATTCTTCCCCTTTTTCTTTTCTTTTTCTCTCTTTTTTTTTAATTATATAATTTGAAGAAATAACAAACAAAATTTCAAGTAGATATAATGTGATCGAAGAGTAGAAGTCTTACTCAACTCATCTTGAAATGAAAAAAATTTGTACAAAAAATCCTAAGCTAGTGCATCACTTATTACTTTATTAAGCTTGTTAATGGGTAGGCTCATAAGGTTTTGGATTTTGAAATATAAGGTGTTTTCAAAAAACAAAAGGGTTAAGGCCCACGACGTTGGGCCCCGATTCACATTAAGCATGTTTTCTTTATTTGGAGGATTAGTTTGCTAATTCCCTTTTAGTTAGAGTAATTTGGAATTTTAGTGCTTTGTTAATAATTATAAATTGAAGGGTTTTAGTTAAAATGAGAATTTTGATGAAATGTTAGAAGGAAAAAGAATAAGTTGTTATAAGGGCATTTTAGGAAGATCATAAATATTTTTAAAGCTTAAGGTTTATAAAGATGGATATTATAGTCTTTTTAGTGTCAATTAAATCAAGAAGGAAGGAAAAGACCCAAATTTGGCGTGAGTGAAGAGAAAGCTTCTGGATTTTATAAGGAAAAGAAGAGAGGATAAATGGAAAGTGTAAAGGTTATTAAAACTACGTAGTTTTAGGCTTAGGTATAAGTTAGAACTAAATTTCCCTAAGTCATTTACAAGGAAGCTTACGAAATTCACTAAAGAAAAGAGAGGGAGAGAGTGACCTACGGTGAAGTGAAGAAGAAAAAGAAGAAGAAGAAGAGAAGGAGCTTAGGTTTTTAGACTTTAGAAAGGAGAGTTTAAGAGTTTTATGCAAGAAGGAAGTGGAAAGGAAGAGTTTAAACTTCCATTAGAACAAAAAGAGAAAATTCGTGGGTTTCCTTAAGGTAAGGGATTTCTAATTTTCTTTGATTTATTTAGGTAGGTTTTAGTTTAAAGAGCTTAGAAAGGTTATGGGTAAAGTTAGATAGGTTAAATTCCATGCTTTCATATCCTTAAAATTTTCCCATTTTGATATCCTATGTTCTTATGGGATAATTATGCTTAATGAAGGTGAAGTGAGGCATTTGGAGGAAGAAGCAAGGCCATTTGATCAATCCCAAAGTTAAAAGAATTAAGGTGGGTGATTTCTTAATACTTGAGATAATGGGCCTATTAGAATTTTTTTTATAACAAATACAAATTAATGCCTTCCAATGACTTAGAATTGTTGTATGAAGTATTATTTGTGATGTTTTTCACTTGTAAGTGATGTTCAGTAATGGTGAATTTATGTTGAAATTATGTGTAGCATGTTTTGTTAAATAAAAAGGACAAGAATTTGGGATTTCAGAAAAGATTGCCGTTTTGGCAAATTATGTGAAAATGAAGTTTTGTAAAGGCCAATTGAGGCCACTGAATTTTCGAATTGTGTAAATTATGTGCTTTCTTTGGGTTTGTGGTGGTCCCATCTGAGTCAGGTGCACCTGTCTACCCATAGGCTTCTCCCGCCTGCCCGCTAGTGGCATTGGAGTTCTCGAGGACTCTATCCGTCCTGACTACACATGACGCTTCATGAATGTGTAGTACGTTTCGTTTCGGATCCTCCCGAACCACCTTGTTTGTGATTTTGTGAAATGTGAGATTGTTTTGTGATGTGTTATATTTGTAAATTGTTTGATGTGATAAATTCTATAAAAATATTTGAAAATTGTCAATGTTTTTCTTAATGTGATATTGTTTTGAAAATGAAAGAATGAATAATGGTTTTTGCTTATATTCTCGTTTATTAAGTTATTACCCACTGAGCCGTCGAGCTCACCCCCCTTTCCCCTCCACAGGTGTCGAGCGAGAAACTAAGTCACCGCATCAGGATTGAGGCATACTCCGATGCATTTTGCTTTTGAAGTTGTATTTAAGAAAACAAAGCTTTAGATAGCATTTTGGAACTAATGTTGTACTTTGTATTTTGTTCCTTAAGACTTTGATGTATTTGGGCTAAAATGACCTCTAAAGCTTTGTAGTTACTTGTTTCCATGTAAATGTAAGAGTTTTGAATTTCAAAGGTATCTTGTATATGTTTTCTAAACATGTACTGATGTATGGTTGAATGTGATAAAAGTAAGGGTGAGCTTGTATTTCTTTAGGTTTTGAAATGGATAGATGCCTAAGAGTGCGTTACTGCCATTGGAGTTTGGGATATTTTGGTTTGAGTTGTTTTATGGAAGTTGGAAGATTGAGTTTTCATGCAGGTTATTGAGTTGAATTGAAGATTTGGCTAGTTACATTTTTAGGGGAGGTGTTGTCCAATTTTCTTAAAATGGACAGAACCTTCAACTGAAGTTTAGACCATGATAGAGCTTGAATTTAAGTGAGATGCCTTCTTGAAGATTGTAGTGAATATTAAGAGCTTTCTAATGATATGTAATTCGTTACAATTGGACTTAAAATGAAAAAGTTATGAGAGCTGAAAGGTTTCAGCTACTGTTGTTGTCCACTAAAATTTTGCAGAATCTTTGGAGGGCTTTATCACCATCTTAGAGACAGATTTGATTTTTGATTTCTGTATAGAAAATGTAGATTGTCTTCTCCTCTTTCCAATGAGGTATAATTGGTCAAATTTAGACTCAGGATGAAGAAGTTATGAGGTTGAGAAGATGACAGTTACTATTCATTTAAATTGAGTTACTGTTTTATTGAATTTTTGCAGGCAGTAACTTTGAGAGTGTTTTTACCTCTCTAAATGATTGAATTAATTTTTTCTCCCTTCATGAAACTTGTAGATAATCCTTTCTTCTTTCTATTGAGGTATTCTATGCCTTATTTCGAGTTAGGAGTAAAAAGTTATGGGGAGTAGACCTAGTTTAGTTACTGTTTATTTGACAATTTTGGACAGAACCTTTGGGAGGGTTTTTCACCCATTTAGAGCTTGTTTTGGTTTTTCCATCCTTCCTAGAACATGTAGATTATCTTTTTCCCTTTCCAATGAGGTATCATTTGTAATTATTGGAGTTAAGAATAAAAAGTTATAAGGTTAGAAAGATTACAGGTACTGTTCATTTGGTCAATTTACTGTTCCATTGGTATTTTTATAGGCAGAAACTTTGAGGGTATTTTTACCTCTTTAAATGACTAAACTGACTTTTTCACTCTTCATGAAAGTTGTAAATTATCTCTTTATCTTTCCAATGAGGTAAAATGTGTCATTTTTCAACCTGTGTGCTAAAAGATATAAATGTTCAAATTATTGACATTATGTAGGGAAATTTAATTTTAGTGGCAACAACTTTAAAGCAATTTGTGACCCTCTTAATGGCTAAATTAGTTTTCAAATCCTTATAGGAAGTTGTAGAGTTTCCTTTTATCTTTTTATTGACACTAAATTTATGAAATTTCAATTTCGGGGTGAAAAGTTATTAAAGTTTAAAGTTAGAGAAGTTTTCATTAGTTTTAAAAGTTGAATTTTCAATTTGGAGAAATTAAACCCCGTTTCCTATTTTATTCGTTTCTCCTCCGTTTGACCTCTGATTTACAGGATTTTTGAAGCGTTGGATTTCTAAAAAAATTTTATACCCTTTTTTGGTAAAATGAGAGTGTCGGGTTTTCGTCGAATTTTGCGGATAATATTAAAGAGAGTAAATTACGTAACGGTTTTGAATGTAATTTCATTTTCGGGCGATTTTGTGAGCTATAGAGATCCGATTGAGGCGATTTCTGATTCTAATTGACCTAGCGATATGGGATTTCATTTTAGCTTAGGAATCGGATCTATTTATGGGCCCTAAGCAAGTCAATTTTATTGGAGGATAATTAGGGTAAATTTATCAAGTTTTGTTCGGATGACGTTAAATTAAGTTCGATTTGAGGTTTGTTTCGTGGTGAGGAATTCCTCCCTCGTGAGATGCGCGTCCAGATGTCACATAGGACGTCGGGCACGTGACTCACGGGGGAGGGGTTCCAACACACGGGGCTACTAAGGGATACTAATAAGGGTAAGTCATTTAAGCCAAGGGTTATCACAAAAAAGGCCATAATCATTTCTATTAAGCATGCATCCAGTAAACCCGAACCGATTAAAAACAAGTTCTGAAGGTAGTAACCTAAAAGGGTATCACACACTCAAAGAAATGAGATGACTATAGATGAAGTCATATAAGCTCAATCCTTATATTGGCTCAAATGAAAATTCATTATGCATCTCTACACTACCTCATTGCTCAAGTGTTACATTTTGAGTAAGCTTATGTAACCAACTACTTTTCATCACTTAACATGATTCACTCTTTACTCAAGTAGCATAATTCAAGTTCAAGCATGCATTCAATCTTATTCCAACTAACATGACAGAATCTTATGGAAAAACACAGAAAAAATGATTCAAGTGTGGCTCCATTGCTTAATACAACAAAACATCAAACAACAAACTAATATGCCTAAAACATGCATCCTAAACAATAAATAAAATAAATTTAAATGATGCAATTGACAAAGAAAATGTCACCTCCTATACTTGGAGAGCACATTGTCCTTAATGTGATAAGGCAACCACAAAATGAAATCAAGACATCAAACATAACATCAACCAAGCAAACAAATAGCACAACTAACAAAGTAAATAAAACAATATAAATAGTGAAGGGTGAGAAGGCTTATGGAGATTGAGGTTGTAACATCCTATTACCTGTGGGAAGGTTAGAATGGTAAACATGAATGATTAATGAGAGCTTAGAGATGTATTTGCATGCTCAGGCACGATGTGTCATACACATACATGAGAATAGTGAAAATTTTACACATGAACATAATTGTACATGCATTCATGAATAATTCAGGATATAATTAGATTGAGTTGTAATTTCTAGGAGTTTTGAGAATTTTAAATTTATTTATATGGAGAATTGTGGTTATAGGTGTTGAAAAATTGATTTGGAGAGTGTAATTGTTGATGTGGGATTTTTGGAAATTTTAGTGAATTTAGGAACACAATTTTGGAAAATAGGAAAAATAAATCAAAAGAAGATTTGGAGATAGTTGAATTGTAAAGATGAAAGTTAAGGGAGTTAGCTTCAAAAGAAACTAAGTTAGAGCTTGATGTGAGGGAAGTGACGAATATCTCTGAGGCTGTGTACTTTTGCTTGAAGTAGGCTATTATTCTCTGAGAGTTGATAGGTTAAGTAATATGTCTAATTTCATTCTTCATCATCATCTTCTTCAAGTTTTCTTTCCATACACAGTATTTTCCATCAAACAACTCCTAAGAGATTTCTCTGTTTTTCCTTCCTGCACCAAGCTACTTTGCTATTTGTGTCTTCCACCCTAAGAAAAACCTATCTTTACCTCCTTCAAGTTGATGAACAAGTGATGTTTAGGAGTTAGAGCTAGCATTGTTTTTGAAGAATTTGAAGTGAAACCACGTAAGTTATGCTTTAAATGTTATGGGTATTGTTAAAATGAAACTCAAATGATGAGAAATGTAGGATTGAGGACTTGATTTTATGTGGGGTTGTGTGTGTCGTGGATGATGAAATATCTTTGTAAATGTCATGTTGTATCATTGTGAATGATCATTAATGATGAATAATGTGTTATAGAGATGTTTTGGAAGTTAGATGTTGCATTATGGAGTGACGGTGAGTGCAGAAAATTAAGATGAATGGGTACATGTTTGATACCCTATTCTTGGGTTAAGGGTCAATTATAGACCATGATTTTTTTTATGATGGATATATTGACTTTATTGGGTAGATAATGATGAGGAAATGTAATGGAAGAGATAATTTAGGCAGAAGATGAGTTGGATATAAAATATTGAAAGTTTGAAATCTGGAAAATGTTCACTGAATATGCTTCAGTCTCTTAGCATTAACCTAGAGATATATGGATATATTTCGTATGAAGACATCAAATTTCAATTCTGTCTCTAAGAGTCTCAAAAATTGTCACGAAGTGAGAACTGGGTCCATTACATTGGGAGTTGAATGTAAATTTCAAGTTTTGAGTTCGGGAGAAACTCTGGCTTAATCTAGATAGGTTTTGGCAAAGTTGCCTTCTTAAGAGTTGTATATATTTCTTTTATCTTTCCAACGTTTTATAGTATGAAATTATTGGACATCTGAGTCGAAAGTTATGATCGATATATGTGGAGATGCAAAAGTAAAACGCAAAAAGTAAGACGCAAGAAAGTACGACGCAGGAAAAGTAAGACACAAGAAAGTAAGACGCAAGAAAAGTAAGACGCAAGAAACTAAGAAGATGGGAAACTAAGGCGATAGGAACTAAGATAATGGAAACTAAGACGATGGAAACTAAGATGAAGTTACTGTACATTCTAAGACGAAGTTACTGTACAAAGTAAGACGATTGAGGTCATAAACATAGTTGCTTCTTTTGGTCATAACTTCCTCTCTAGACATCCAAATGACTTGATTATTAAACCATTGGACTCGTAAGACATTGCTATACATCTATAAAAAGAAATCATAGCTTTATGAATCAAATTGAGAAAGATTGAGTGAAAAAATGGAACGGGTACAGTGGACGTGCCCTTAGATGGTATGAACTGTTGTTATTCTATTGAACATACTTAAGTATTTTGATGATATATTGATATGTAGAGTTACAAATGAGATGAGTTTTGATTTGAAGTAAACTAGAAATATAGGTCTACAAATTTTATGAAGAAATCAGATTTTGAATCAGACTCTAAGAGTTTCAATGTTTGGATGGAAGTTGAGTATAGGGTACTGTCTCAGAATAAAAGCAGTCCAGAAATATTTGGAGTATAAATTTCACATTACTGAACCAAATTGAATGATTTTGATGTCATTGGAAATATAAGACATAGAGGAATACTTTTATATAAGAGAGTTTGACAAAATTACTTCATTTTCACCTTCTAATTGTACATGAACAGTAGACTCGAAAGGGGTGTCTTGGAAAAGTCTGAAGTGATTCGATGAGAAATGAATTGCGAGTTCAATGGGTTTCATGAGGCATCAACCTAAGTATAAGTTATAATTAGATGAGTTTTGGTATGGGGATAGTTTTGTAAAGAATTTATGAAGTGATATCAGAGA
This sequence comes from Erythroxylum novogranatense, assembly GCA_029891385.1. Taxonomy (NCBI): domain Eukaryota; kingdom Viridiplantae; phylum Streptophyta; class Magnoliopsida; order Malpighiales; family Erythroxylaceae; genus Erythroxylum; species Erythroxylum novogranatense. The sequence continues at coordinate 61,254,719 of CM057228.1, read as the reverse complement.
TTATCATGAACGTGCAGTGTACATAATTCATTTCATACATGTGCATTTTTTTATACACCTATGATTGTGCAAATTGTGATATATGTGTATGTTATTTGTTATAGAGGAGCAATTGGAATGTCAACCCACAGACATTGCCGAAACTTCCAGGCAATAGTTTCGGGAGCAACCAGTGAGTAATCTAGATGGTTTCTCTCAATTATCGTTTGCTTATAATTATGTTTTGAATAAGGAATGTGAGACCTATGCATTTTATCAAGTGATTGATTGTGTTACATGCATTCCATTCATGAATGCATAATCAGATAATGGAAGTTGTGACTAGAGTAGCCAACGATCAGAGCTTAAAGCTCAACGAGTAAAATTGAGCCTCGAGCTCAAAAGTGTTTCAGAGCCTAAAGCTCAACGTGTCATGAGCCCGGTATCCAAAAACAGATACGGGACAGTTCAAGCACTCAGTCATAACAACGTAACAATTGGAAAGTATCTCATGAACATTTCATATGCATCTTGTTAATTATGTTTGATAGAGCGAAATGAAAAAAAATTGCTTATGCTTAAGTGAAAATGTGTTACTTATGTGAAATGCATAATTGTGAAATAATTGTGATATGAATTGATGTGTTGCATGAATTGAGTGAACCATCGATGATGGTTACCTCATTGATTTCGCAAAACTCATTAAAATTGCAACGTTGTCTTTTCAGGATCGAGGGATGACTCTAGCTTTTGAGAGGCTCTAGTGCTATGTAGAATGTGATTGGCAAGAGAAGTCGTGGCTCAAAGGTCGGTCTGCTGGAATTTTTAGACAGATTAGTTAGATTGTACATAGTTTCCTCATTCATGTAGTACTATTGTATTAGGTTTTGATGATGTACATATGGAGATTGTTGAAAGTCACAATGTAGACAATCAGGTTCTTATGAAATGAATTGAGGAAAAAGTTGGCTTTTAAAATATTGTGCTTTTCCTATGATACTTTATAAGTGAACTATGATACCATGCCACATGAAGTGATTGTAGTGATCGAATGTAGCGTGCCCTTATCATAGGATATGTGGTGGAATGACTTGGCATCCCATTGTGTACCCTGCGGTAAGGGGGCTACAGAGGTAGTGAATGAGTAGGAGATGGGACTTCAATGTTCTTTTTCTAGAAGAACTTTAGGAACTTCTTCTTTATATATTGTTGCTCCTTTTGTACTTGTCACACGTGGTTGCCACGCTCATTGATTTTGTAGAGCCATTTGTTGCTGATCTGCTGCCATCTAATCAAGACTTTGCTGAAACCAATCGACATCTACTGATGCTATTGGTTCATCTTCGATTGTTTCTTCTTGAGGCTCTGGTGGTGCCTGAGAGGTGGATGGTTGTGAAGTGGCTGCGTTCTTACCATTTATGTTTTTGACAGAAGTACACATTTGAGGATTTTGGGGCTCTATAGAACAGAGCTCCAAAATTTCAAAGTGTCTTAAATATGATAAATCAAACACATCATAATTAGTAGTACGTATAGTATCCATATCAAGATGATAAAATGAAGCCAAAGTAGTGACAATATAAGCCATACAAAAATATGAGTTTTTTTTATTAACACAACTCATAATAGACCTAAAAATGTGATACGGGGTATTTATTTTAACTTTGCGATCCATGAACCAAAGAAAGAAAATTTCTTTAGCAGAACACTTATTACTTTCAGTTTTATTAAAAACAATTAAGCACAATAATTTTTGAAGTAGTAAAAGCTCTGTGTTACGAATTAAGGTGTTTGGTGCATTCCACGAGTCAAACGTGTTTTCACCCGTAAGGCTTTTCCAATAGTCATCCATATAAAAGCCATCATGATCATCTAAAATTTTAGTGTTTGACAAGTCAAAAATGCATGAATGACTGTATAATCAAGCTTATAAACATGACCACCTATTCTAAACCAAAATGTATCGATTGTAGGATTATAATGCATAATGGTAAAAATTCAACAATCATCATAGGGTATATCGGTACATCATAACGAATTAACCGACCCCAACCAATATTTGTAGCTAATCGTTCAATATTAAACCTTAAACCTATAGTTTCTAACAATTCAAAATCAAAGTATCGAGGAGGCAATAATTCTCTATCTTTAATGTCCCAAAATCACATACCTTCATTGTCCGAAAAAATTAGGAATGGGGCACAAATTTTTTTCGTTATATCGGTTTTACCTTCACCGATGACTTGTTGATGCAATTGGTTGATGCGTTTTCGAGCAACAAGTTTCTTTGAAGCCATTAAAGAAGAAAAATATGCATAAATAGGCAAAAGAGAGAGTGAGTACGTTTTAGAGAGAGAAGGAAATAAGAACTCACGAAATCCTTGTATTCTTGATGGTGTATTGTGAAATAAGTGTAAAATAAGTGATTAATGATGGAAAAGATGAAGAAAATACCAAAGTTTGGGAGAAAAATGAAAGATTTTCGAAGTTAATGTTAGTGAGAGAGTCAACTAAAGATAGAAAAAGTGAGGGAAAGTGAAGAAAGAAAAAGAAAAGAGGGTTTTTAAAAACGTTTCTGTCGAAGGATCCCACGATCGTGGGTTAAGGCTGCAGAAACTTTCTGGAGAGCCTTCCCACACATGTGGAAAATGGGTCCATTTCTATTCTGATGGGTTAGGCTTCATAAAGTTTTTGGAAAGCCTTCCCACACTCGTGGGAATGAACCCAATTCCTACTATTGTGGATTGTCTGACTTTTCCAACTTCTTAGCCTTCTTCTAAGTTTAGCATGCATTCCTAACATTCACTCAACCTACCAACACATCAAAATCAACCAACCAATAAGACATTTGGAAAGAAAACAAGTTAAAACTTAAACAAAATTCAAACCAAACATAATCAAAACCAAACAAATCAAACAAAAAAGTAAGCAAAAGTAAGCAAAAGAAAGGTAAAAGTGCTAAGTCAAGGTCATTAGTGTAGGAAAATCCTGGTGTGTACATCACATGCACACGGTGCGGAAAACAAAAATTTTTGTTCCGGGACCTTCCCGAAAGCCAGGATCCATGTGTCTATATAACATTGTCAAACCATAACGACCAAAGGAGACCGTCTCTAACGGTATCCACGCAGATATCGGAGAACCTAACAGAGACAAACCCTTTGACCCGGGAATAGCTAGAACAAGGGAAAGAGTGATAGCTCTTACCTTATTCTTGGAGAGCTTGGAATCAACGATGGAGCTTGGAGAAACTTGGAGAAGAAGATGAAGAGCGGAGATGATCGATAATGAGAAGAGAGGAAAAACCCTTTTTCTTTCAAACCCTTTTTACATCTTACACGAACATCATCTTACTCTTTAGTCTTCAAATAGTTTTTTTTTTCTCATGGCCACTTGTCACCCACGAAGACCATCTTCATTTTTGTCCTTTGAATATTTTTTCTTTAACATTTAAAGACATTAAATGCAAATGGTGACAAGGCTTCTCTCCTTCCACGTAAATGATGATATTAATTAATTAATTAATTAATAGATATATATATATATAAATGCTAAAGTGGTCCAGTCATACTGGGGTCGGTCCTACCGGCCTACCGGTCCCGGTATGGGAAAAAACATCGAAGACCTGTCTCAGCAATATCGATATCGCGATCTCATCGGGACATATCTCGATCTCATCGGGATCCATTTAATCCTATTGCTCTCCATATATTAGATCTCTATCCAAAACTATTTTACGAATTCTCCGAATCACTCTTATGCGTGTGACCCATTAGGTTCCCGGTTATGTTGGCCATTTAGATTAACACTTAATCTGAGCAAGTCATGAGCGGTATCTAGCAACACATCATGACCCCCAATTGACCGAAAAGTAATTGGTTTGACGAATGAACCTATATTCATCATGAACCATATCACGAACCTTTCCATAGATAATTACTGTGCAATTCGTCCTTTCACCATGCTATACCCCACTTGGTTATGAGTATGGGCAAAGTGTCAACTCTTACTAGACTGAGCACGTCAAATCTAGTCCAAGTGATATCAGTTCTTGTCCTGGGACTCATTACTTTATATGTCACTGAAGACACTTTTCATGACATATGTACTCCGGCCAGAGATTTCCAAGTAATGACCCTGACAAGAGGCCATGGGTATCATCTTCTGCTATCACAGAAGTGGTGAATCCTTTATTGGCTACTCAATTACCTTCGAATACCTCAAGCTGTACCCAATCACCACCCTATGAGTGAACTGTGTAAGGCAACAAGGAATGGAGTCAAAGCACAGAATCAGTATCCAAGACATCCTTTAGTACCTCAAGTCTAAGGATACTTGCACCATTGCTATGATGAGATTATCACTGACATTAGAATAGTACATCCATGTGATGATCTCATAGTAGGTCATCCAATGTACTTACTACCTCTAGTAAGCATTCACATCTCAACTCTAAACATCTCATATTTACAGTTTCTGAGATCCACTGCTCGATCAAATCAAGGAACTTGAAATGTGCTAGTCTCTCCGGATTACCGATGTCCAGCCAAGAATCCTATGACTAGGATAATTTAGATCTTGACATAATTGCACATGATAGGAATCTCAGTAGTATGATCACATCATAATTTCCTTCATGCTATGTCATATATCATGGACTTCATTAATTTGCTCATAGATCAATATCAATTCATAAATGATGAACATCAAATTAATGAAATATGTCTTTCTTTATTTATTCATAAAGTATGTACACAAATTTGTACAAAACGCGCTAAAGGCGATTGCCTTTAGGGCACTACTCTAACAAAATCTCCCACTTGACCTAAAGCCAATCGCCTTGGTATCTAATACCATAAGCGAGTACATGAGAATCAAAATTCTTCTGTGACAATGGCTTTGTCAACAGATCAGCAATATTCTGCTATGTGGGAATTCTCTCTATCTGGACATCACCTCGACCAATGATCTCCCTAATCAGATGATATCTGCGGAGTACGTGTTTGGATCGTTGATGAGACCTTGGTTCCTTCACCTGCGCAATAGCCCCATTGTTGTCACAATACAACTGTATGGGCCCATCACAGCTAGGAACAACACCAAGTTCAGTAATGAACTTTTTGATCCAAACTGTTTCCTTTGCTACGTCTGAAGCGATAATGTACTCTGCCTTGGTTCTTGAATCGACAGTTGTCTCTTGTTTGGAACTCTTCCAACTGACCGCTCCGCCGTTCAGTGAGAATATATAACCTGATTGAGATTTGGAATCATCCTGATCAGATTGAAAACTAGCATCTGTATGCCCGCTCACCTGGAGATTTCCATCTCCATATATCAAGAAAGCATCCTTAGTCCTTCGAAAGTACTTGAGGATATTCTTGACAACCACCCAGTGACCCTCACCAGGATCCGATTGGTATCTGCTCGTAACACTTAGGGCATATGATACATCGGGTCTCGTACATAGCATTGCGTACATGATAGATCCTACTGCAGATGCATACGGGATCATACTCATGCGCATCCTCTCATCTTGTGTCTTAGGACACATAGATTTCAGGAGTGTTATCCCATGAGTCACAGGAAGGTACGCTCTCTTGGATTGCTCCATGCTAAACCTCTTTAGCATCTTGTCGATGTACGTTGATTATGAAAGACCAAGCAATCTTTTTGATCTATCTCTATAGATCCTTATCCCAAGGATATAAGTTGCTTCACTAAGGTATTTCATGGCAAATTGTTTGGACAACCAAATCTTCACAGATTGTAGCATAGAGACATCGTTTCCTAGTAATAATATGTCATCTACATATAGCACAAGGAATACGATTACAGTCCCACTAACCTTCTTATACACACAGTGTTCATCCGGATTTTGTGAGAAACCAAACTCTTTGATTACCTCATCAAAATGGATATTCCAACTCCTGGATGCTTGTTTCAATCCATAGATGGATTTCTGAAGCTTGCATACCTTTTCGCCATCATAGGAGATGAAGCCCTCAGGTTGTGTCATATACACATCCTCAGTTAGATTTCCATTTAGGAAAGCTGTCTTCACATCCATTTGCCATATCTCATAATCATAATGAGTGACAATGGCTAGGAGTATCCTAATGGATTTAAGCATTGCTACTGGGCTGAAGGTCTCGTCATAGTCAATTCCTTGTCTTTGAAGAAAACCTTTAGCCACAAGCCTTGCTTTATAGGTAATCACATTACCATCCATGTCGGTTTTCTTTTTGAAAACCCATTTATACCCTATGGGTTTTATTCCTTCGGGTGCCTCAACCAAAGTCCATACTTGGTTTTCATACATGAAATCCATTTCAGACTTCATGGTATGAAGCCATTTCTCAGACTCTGAACTCTTCAGAACCTCTTCATAGGTGGTAGGCCCATTATTTTCTATGAGCAATACGTCATTCTGTTCATTCACGAGAAATCCATATCTCTCGGGAACAGAGCGTATCCTACGTGACCTACGAACTTCGTGTGTTGTAGAAGGTTGAACTGTTACTTCATCTGTATGAGTCACAGTTTCAGGTTCAGCCATTGATTCTGCGTCTGTTCGAGCATCTTGAACTTCTTCAAGTTCAATTTTGCTCCCACTGTCTTCTTGTAAAAGAAACTCTTTCTCTAAAAAGACAACATGCTTTGAAACAAACACCTTTTGTTCCTCAGCAAGGTAGAATTGATATCCCATTGTTTCTTTAGGATATCCTACAAATAAACACTTGTCAGACTTTGCATCAAGTTTATCTGACTGTATCCGTTTCACATAAGTAGGACAACCCCAAACTTTCAAATGAGTAAGATAGGGTCTTTTGTTAGTCCACATCTCATATGGAGTAACATCAACTGTCTTTGATGGAATTCTGTTTAACAAATAAACAGCTGTCTCGAGTGCATACCCCTAAAAGGATTTTAATAACTTTGCAAAGCCCATCATCGATCGTACCATGTCTAACAAGGTTCGATTTCTCCTTTCTGCCACACCATTATGCTGTGGTGTGTAAGGTGGAGTCTATTGAGATAAAATTCCATTATCTCTGAGATAATCTAAAAACTGTTGGTCTAAGTATTCCCCACCACGATCAGATCGTAATGTTTTGATACTTTTTCCAAGTTGGTTTTCTACTTCATTTCTGAATTGTTTGAACTTTTCAAATGCTTCAGATTTGTATCTCATCGACATCTGGTACCCATATCGAGAATAATCATCGATAAAGGTAATGAAGTAAAGACAACCACTTCTAGCATAGATGGACATCGGACCACATACATCTGAATGTATTAGGTCTAATACTCCAGTCGCTTGTTCACCCTTTCCTTTAAAGGGTAACTTAGTCATCTTGCCTAATAAACAAGATTCACATGTGTCATATGATTCATAATCAAATGACCTTAAACTACCATTCTTATGGAGCTTAGCTATGCGTCTCTCATTTATATGGCCAAGGCGACAATGCCATAAGTAAGTTGATTTTAAATTATCTCGTTTATGTCTTTTCGTGTCATTGACATTCATAATTGGATATGACATATCTAATATGTAAATTCTATTGCATAATGTACTAGTACCATAAAGCATTCCATTCAAACTAATAGAACAACCATTGCTACTAAAAGTCAAATGGAAACCAGCTCTATTTAAACAAGAAACAGACAATATGTTCTTTGTTAAAACAGGTACAAAATAACATTCATCCAGTTTAATTACACGCCCACCGGGAGTGACAAAAATAAGTGCCTACGGCTAATGCAAAGAACTCTTGCTCCATTTCCTACACGCAGTCTAATTCTCCCTTCATGAGTCGCTCATCGTCCCCGAGGCCTCGCATATCATTGTATATGTGTGAGCCACAACCGGTATCTAATACTCATATGTTATGGTCAGAAATAGTATTAACCTCAATGAAAAACATACCTGAAGAAGCTGAGGCATCTGATGCCTTCTTCTGCTTCAATTCTTCCAGATAGACTTTACAGTTTCACTTCCAGTGGCCAGTCTTGCCATAATGGAAGCAAGTTCCTTTTGGTGCAGTTTCTTTGGTTTTCTTTTTGGCTGCACTTCCTTTTGATTTCTTAGACTTTTTCTTCTTTAGGTTCTTTTTCTTTGAACCAGAAGAAGAAGAGTCCACCACGAGCACTGACTTGCTATCCTTCTTGATAGCTTGCTCTGCTGTCTTGAGCAGATTGATCAACTCAGGGATTGTCGTGGATATTTGGTTCATCCGATAGTTTAACACAAACTGTGAATAACTATCAGACAATCCAACCAAAATTAAGTCAACACTTAATTCATAATCCATAACAAAACCCAAGACGGCCAACCTCTCAATATACCCATTCATCTTCAGTGCATACTTCACTGCAGATGAACCTGGAGTCATCTTAGTAATGAAGAGTAGTCTCGAGGTCTCGAACCTTTCAGATCGAGCTTGCTCATCGAAAAGCTCTCTAAGATGAAACACTATGGTATTAGCATCCATTGACTCATGCTGCTTCTGTAGCTCTGGTGACATAGATGCGAGCATAATACAAGTAGCCTTGTCACTGTCTTTGAGATGCTTACGATAAGCTTTTTGATCCTCATCAGAAGCATCAACAGCAGGTGGATCAGGAAGTGGAACATCTAGGACATAGCCCAGTTCCTCAGATCTGAGAACAATTCTCATATTTTTCAGCCAATCAAGAAAGTTGGGTCCAGTTAATTTATTAGAGTCCATGAGTGAGTGCAAATTCACACTGGAAGTCATCTTCAATCAACCTAAAAAGAAAGAGAGAAAGAATGTTAGAATAGAATTACATGCATGATCATAAGGACTTACAAGACATGCATATGACTCCCACTAGTTTCAAGGAATCCATAACCCTCATTACGAATCCAAGAAACATTATGACAAAATGTCCTAGTTGGTCGATATCCGACATTGCTAAGAATGACCTTGGGTTTACCCAACAAGTCACCTTAGGTCAATCGGTAGGTATCGGTCATACCAATTGCGTCATAGATATCCGACAATACTAAAATGAACTTGGGTTTACCCAACAAGCCACCTTAGATCAATCGACAGGTATCGGTCATACCAGTTACATCATAGGTGCAATTATCGACTAGTGCTAACAACTCGTGATGTATGCACACACATTGGGTTATCAACTCTTGATGCGCGTACATCTGATGTACACAACCCAACTTCACCTCTGTCTACGTTGACCTTGAGTTTACTCAACAAATCAACGCTTCTAGTGAAAATCGACCCATTAATCCAAAAATCTTATTTCCATGGTTCGAACATATCCTTATAGAGTGAGCTTGGGTTTACCCAACAACCCGAACTCTATAAGAACTCTGGTTCTCCCTATATTAATGGAAGGCTGTAGTTTTCATATTATGTGTGAGGGATTTCATCTTTCTTCACACTTCTTCTTCTCCAAGCTGTAGGATTATAGTCACCATGACTATATGGAATAATTTAGGGCATCAATCACATTGAATCTATACCTACAATCATCCATCATCCCACCTAAGCATGTATAAGTCGACTTGTCTAAACATGCAAGTCGACTTATGCTACTGTGTAATTAATTAATTAATATATATAAATATGGCTATTTGTGGTTTTTGGAGTTGAAAGGGTTTAGGAAACCAAGCTTCTCCTCTCTTTGAAGCTCACGATCATCTCCTCCAAGTTTCCTTTCCAAGCTTGTTATGATTCCTTCGTTATATAAGACACAAGTGGCTCTGATACCACTGTAGGAAAATCCCGGTGTGTACATCACATGCACACGGTGCGGAAAACAAAAATTTTTGTTCCGGGACCTTCCCGAAAGCCAGGATCCATGTGTCTATATAACATTGTCAAATCATAACGACCAAAGGAGACCGTCTCTAACGGTATCTACGCAGAGATTGAAGAACCTAACCGGGACAAACCCTTTGACCCGGGAATAGCTAGAACAAGGGAAAGAGTGCTAGCTCTTACCTTATTCTTGGAGAGCTTAGAATCAACGATGGAGCTTGGAGAAACTTGGAGAAGAAGATGAAGAGTGGAGATGATCGATAATGAGAAGAGAGGAAAAACCCTTTTTCTTTCAAACCCTTCTTACATCTTACACGACCATCATCTTACTCTTTAGTCATCAAATAGTTTTTTTTTCTCATGGCCACTTGTCACCCACGAAGACCATCTTCATTTTTGTCCTTTGTATATTTTGTCTTTAACATTTAAAGACATTAAATGCAAATGGTGACAAGGCTTCTCTCCTTCCACGTAAATGATATATATATATATATATATTAATTAATTACTTAATTAATTAATAGATATATATATATATAAATGCTGAAGTAGTCCAGTCACACTGGGGTCGGTCCTACCGGCCTACCGGTCCCGGTATAGGAAAAAACACCGAAGACCTGTCTCAGCAATATCGATGTCGCGATCTCATTGGGACATATCTCGATCTCATCGGGATCCATTTAATCCTATTGCTCTCCATATATTGGATCTTTGTCCAAAACTATTTTACAAATTCTCCAAATCACTATTATGCGTGTGACCCATTAGGTTCCCGGTTATGTTGGCCACTTAGATTAACACTTAATCTGAGCAAGTCATGAGCGGTATCTAGCAACACATCATGACCCCCAATTGACCGAAAAGTAATTGGTTTGACGAATGAACCTATATTCATCATGAACCATATCACGAACCTTTCCATAGACAATTACTATGCAATTCGTCCTTTCACCATGCTATACCCCACTTGGTTATGAGTATGGGCAAAGTGTCAACTCTTACTAGACTGAGCACGTCAAATCTAGTCCAAATGATATTAGTTCTTGTCCTGGGACTCATTACTTTATATGTCACTGAAGACACTTTTCATGACATATGTACTCCGGCCAGAGATTTCCAAGTAATGACCCTGACAAGAGGCCATGGGTATCATCTTCTGCTATCACAGAAGTGGTGAATCCCTTATTGGCTACTCAATTACCTTCAAATACCTCAAGCTGTACCCAATCACCACCCTATGAGCGACTTGTGTAAGGCAACAAGGAATGGAGTTAAAGCACAGAATCAGTATCCAAGATATCCTTGAATACCTCAAGTCTAAGGATACTTGCACCATTGTTATGATGAGATTATCACTGACATTAGAATAGGACATCCATGTGATGATCTCATAGTAGGTCATCCAATGTACTTACTACCTCTAGTAAGCATTCACATCTCAACTCTAAACATCTCATATTTACAGTTTCTGAGATCCATTGCTTGATCAAATCAAGGAGCTTGAAATGTGCTAGTCTCTCCGGATTACCGATGTCTAGTTTTAGTAATCCTATGACTAGGGATAATTTAGATACTGACATAATTGCACATGATAGGAATCTCAGTAGTATGATCACATTACAATTTCCTTCATGCTATGTCATATATCATGGACTTCATTAATTTGCTCATAGATCAATATCAATTTATAAATGATGAACATCAAATTAATGAAATATGCCTTTATTTATTTATTCATAAAGTATGTACACAACTTTATACAAAACGCGCTAAAGGCGATTGCCTTTAGGGCACTACTCTAACAATTAGCTTGATCATTTCATATGTATTCATGAAGGAGTAGAAGAAAGGAAAGAGATGGTTTCCCTTTCTTATAATTATGTCCCTCCGTAGTATGGCTTGCATCTATGCCCATTGACCTTGAATGCTTCACCCTTTTCATTTTCTAACTCCAAAGCTCCATAGGAAACACTTGAATAACCTTGAAGGGTCCACTCCATCTTGACTTGAGCTTTCCAGGAAATAATCGAAGTTGTGAATTGAACAAAAACACCAAGTCCCCACTCTTGAACTCTTTCTTCTTGATGTCATCATGTCACTTCATTTCCCTTTCCTTGTACAACTTGGCATTTTCATAAGCATTAAACCTTAACTCTTCCAATTCATCAAGTTGTAACAATCTCTTCTTACCTACTAGCTTCCAATCTATGTTCAACTTCCTAATGGCCCAATAGGCTCGATGTTTTACCTCTGAAAGGAAATGAAATGGCTTACCATACACAAGTCTATATGAGTTGTTCCTATGGGTGTCTTGAAAGTTGTCCTATAACCCTATAAGGGTGTCATCTAACTTTAACACCTAATCCTTTCTTGAGGTGCTCACTACCTTCTCCAAAATCTTCTTCAGCTCTCTGTTCAATACCTCCACTTGACAACTGGTTTGGGGGTGGTAAGGAGTTGCTACTCTATGATGAACATTATATCTTTTTAGAAGAGCCTCAAACGGTTTGTTGCGAAAATGTCCCCCTCCATCACTTATAATTGCTCTAGCACCCTAAATTTGTAAAGATCTTCTTGATGAGCTTTTGAACCACTTTGCTGTCGTTAGTTGAAGTAGCTACAACCTCAACCTACCTGGAAACATAGTCAACTCCAACTAATATGTATGTATTACCTAAAGAGGATGGGAATGGTCCTATGAAGTCCAATCCCCACACATCGAATATCTCCACCTCTATGATGTTTGAAAGTGGCGTCTTATCCTACTTTGATATGTTACCCACTCTTTGACACCTATCACACTTTAGCTCAAAATCTCGATCATCTTTGAACAAGGTTGGCTAATACAATCTACACTCTAATATTTAAGATGTAGTCTAGTTAGCTCCATAATGCCCTGTATAAAGTAAACTATGATATTGCATCAAAATTTCAGACATTTCATCTTCAGAATACACCTGTGAATCACAGTGTCAGCGCATATCTCATAAAGTACAAGTTTATCCCAAATATAACAAAAACATTGAAATACAAACCATTTCCTTTATTGATAAGAAAGATTGGAAGGAAGAATACTACTTAAGAGGTAGTTTGCAATATCTGTAAACCAAGGAAGAAAAGGATTATCTACCATCATTAAAGCCTCATCAGGAAAGCTCTCCTCGATTTCCTCTTCTTCTTTATAGTGACCTCCTTCGAGTCTCGAGAGGTGGTCCATTACAACATTTTCTGCTCCCTTCTTGTCTTTAATCTCAATGTCGAATTCTTGGAGTAGAAGTACCCACTAGATAAGCCTAGTCTTGGCATCCTTCTTTGCAAAAAGTTATTACAATGCTGCATGATCTATAAAAACAATGACATGCGAGCCTAAAAGATAAGAATGGAATTTCTCACATGCAAATACCACAATAAGCAACTCCTTTTCCATAGTTGTGTAATTCAGTTTTGTTCCTATCAAGGTCTTGCTTGTGTAATAGATGGCATGCAACCTCTTTTCCTTCTACTAACCAAGGACACCACCAATAGCATGATCACTTACATCACACATAATTTTGAAAGGAAGAGACGAATCTAGCGACGTTAGAATGGGTGTTGATATAAGTGCCTTATTAAACCTATTAATAGCATCAAAACAAGCATCATAAAAAATAAAAGGCACATATCTTTAACTAATAAATGAGTTAAGGGCTAATGATAAGAGAAAAATCCTTAATGAACTGTCTGTAGAAACTTACATGACCAAGGAAGGGTCAGATGTCCTTGATGTTGGTGGGAGGTGGTAGCTTTTCAATTACTTTAGTTTTAGCTTGATCCACTTCAATCCCCTTACATGAGATCTTATGTCCTAATAAAATTCCCTCTTAGACCATGAAGTGACACTTTTTCTAGTTCAAGACAAGATGAGACTCCTCACATCTTTGAAGCACTATGTCTAAATTCAACAAACAATGATCAAAAGAATTTCCTAAGATAGAGAAATCATCCATAAATACCTCCAACTATGGCCATCATGAAATTTTGGAATATGGCAGGTGCATTACATAAATCGAACAACATCCTCCGATAAACAAAAGTCCTATAAGGGCAAGTGAAAATGGTCTTCTCTTGATCCTGTGGGTATATAACCACCTAATTATACCTTAAGTATCCATAAAGAAAACAGTAAAATGTATGGATAACCACCCTCTCAATCGTTTGGTTCACAGTAAAGGGAAGTGAACTTTGTTGGTGGCCAAATTGAGGTTCTGGTAATCCATACATACTCTCCAACCTGTTATGGTCCTAATAGGAATGTAGCATCCCACTCTCGCAAGACCCGAACTCGACATTGATGGTGCTATCCGAGTCTGTGTCTGCGAAGGTGACATGCTACAGCACTCAATCAATCACAAGTTGGTATAATTTTTTTTTAAAAAAACTAACATATGCAGAAGTCCGTTTCCAATGTGGGCCAAATAAATTAAAAAGTCGATAGAATATTGTTTTCAATGCATTACCATCAATGCAGTTTCAATGGTCAATTAGGGCCCAATTTCATTCATAACCCTTTTTAGTTACAAACCAATCCACTTTGGGCCATTGGGGCCCGTTTCAACACACAAAACACATACACTCATTTCCAATTGGCACAAATGAATATAAACAGCCATATCCGCATTTTAATCATTCCCATTACAAAAATTCCTATACATCATCACTTATTACATCTTGAATTAATCAAAACATACTATCTGAGATTAAATGGAATACACTTTATACAAAAATAAGACATATCCCTATGCGCACGCCGAATCGATCCCAACCTCTAACTTTTCCCGTACGTAAAGTCTACCCCGCTGCGAATGGGTATTCTTCTAATTCCTGAAAAAAAATGCAAATTTTGGACGATTTTTTGCAAACTCAGTGAGTGACCATCATCGATGGTTCACCCAGTCACATAAAACAATTCACATTCACTGTCACACTTCACATTCACATTCACATAACCCATCATGTCACATTTCACATTCGCAATCAATACAATTTTCATTCTTGATATTATGCACATGTACATGAGACCCACTTTCCATTTATTACTTTGTTATGATCGAGTGTCTAAACTGTCCCGTACCTATTGGATATCAGGCTCATTGATAACTGTCCCATGTAGGGCTCATTGATAACTGTCCCATGTAAGGCTTATTAACGTTGAGCCTGAGGCTCTGAATCACTATTGAGCTCGAAGCTCATTTTCACTCGTTGAGCGTTAAGCTCTAATCATTGACTACTCTGGTTACAATTACCATTATATTTTATGCATTCATGCAATGAAATGTATCAATCAATTTTTATAGACCCATCCAATAATTTTCCCATGTCATCGGACCTTAGTCCGACATTTAGCATTAAAGCTGAGGAATCACACTCTCATTCACATGCAATTGTGCAGTTAGAACAATTTTAACAATCAAATCACAATCATTCATTGCTATTAAAAAATTATTCAATATATAGCATAACCAAATAAACCATAAAATAAGACCATCTAGGTCTACTCACAGTACGCTCCAGATTAGCATTTGTTTTCATGATCCGGAAACATCTGGATGAGGACGTTTTATCCTGTGTCAACCATATGCAAAACACAATTTGCACACACATTAATAAAACACAATCACATAACCATTCAATTTTCACACATGTATATGTGTAATGTATAATGCATGGTCAATGAAAAATCTCGGGTATATGCTTTACATTCACATCTAATGCCCATTCTCCAATCATGAGTCAATCTTTCTAATGGAACTTAGACTTACATTTCACTTTCATATGATCATTTTAAATTGTCCATTCAAGCTTTACCCTTTGTATGCATCTAGTTTATCATAAGCTTACATCTCAAGAACAATTGATCACTTTATATCATAACTCAATTTTCCGTCATTTCTTTTCTAACCTTATAATAATCCCATAATATCTAAATCTCTTTCATAATTAATCACTTAACACCTATTACTCAACTTCCTTGAATAGCATTACAATCATATAACATTTCCATCTCCATTCCACTCATGCATTTGACACTTTGATTTTATCCATTCGTTTACTAAGTTTTAACCTTCAATTTCAGTTCAAACCTACTATAAATTAGTCCCATAAACTAAGGATCATTCTAGGTTCACTTTAAGACCCATTCAAGGCTTAATTAGGGTCATTTGACCCATGAATGTCCGTTAAACGGACATGCATGTTGGTTAAACGGACCTTTACGGGTCACTTATCAAACTTTGCAAATTTGACCCTCTAAACATCAAAATCTTAACTTTTTTACCTGAAATAGAAGTTGTAGCTCGTGAAGGCTTCTTTACAACCATACCTAGATCATCGCATTCCGAGTTCTATACAAAGAGTTATGCCTCTTGCACTAAAGTATGTTCAATTGAGTTTTATGAAATTCCAGATTTCTAACTCTTCACTTACAACACTCAATTCCTCATGCTTAGCCAATCATTTATAGTTCAATACTCATTATTTATCCACTATTATAACTCAATTTCAGTTCAATATCATCCATAGCCAAGATATGGTCCATGGTTACACATAAACACTCATAACAGGACATATATATACATGCACATTCATCATCAACTTTCATCACTCAGTACTCAATTTAAGTCACAATTAGACACTCTTAAAGACATAATTTGCATTCAATGTCTTCATGGAAAATGTAGCCTTATATCTCTAATTTAACCCAAATCAAAAACCATCCCATTTGGATAACTACATAACAAATGATGACTAGATTACTAAGGCATATCCAGCAAAATGTTCCAACTAGCACATTCCAACCTCTTTAAATACCATTATCAATTTGCCTCTAACCTTTCATCCTAATTCTTCCCTTTTCCAAAACACTATACTTGCCCTTTTCTTTCACTTCCATACCTTATCCAATCCATTCCTAACCCAACCAACAATCCACGTTTTTCTCCATCACAAAATAGAACATGAAACTCCATTTATCAATCAAATTTTCTATACCATTTCTACATCATTTTGACAATCCTTATATCACTAAATCATTACTATAACATCTTATGATCATCAATCATCATATATGTAAAGGTAAGACAATTATTTGCTCATTCTATCAACCACATGCTATCATATATATAAGCACCACTTTGAGATGAATTAACCCATCATCTACACATCTTATTCAACAAATCATGAAGAATAACATGCTACTTACTTGAGTTGGCTTCAAGATCTTCAAACACCATTAAACCCTAACTCTTTCCTCTTCATGATCATCAACTTCCATTGAGGAATAGGTTGGGTCTTTGAGTAGCAAGATGAAAGAGACAAAGAAAATGAAGTAGCAAGTGAAAAGAGAGCAAGATTTCACATTGAAGAAGGTGGGAGAGAGTGAGTGTCGTTATTAAGGAGAGGGAGATGAAGAAAATGAAGAAAATGGAGAGGAGAGAAAGCATTGTCGTGAATAACAAGTGAAAGACCCAAAACATGGTCTTTCACTTAGTAATTTCGTGCATCAACTTGTGGTGTGGCAAGTTCCTTAGGGCTCCATTTGGTCCACTTGCTAACTAGTCCATTTTGTCTCCAATTTTCACTCCAATTGTCTCCTAATTTTCAATGATACAAGTCATTAAATCCCAAAGTCATTTATAAAAAAAATTTCATTGCCATTTGACTCTGAATTCTACTGCTATTCACCGATTGCTCTGCCATTTGGCAATTTTTCCTGGTCCAAAATACCCTAAATTTTAGAAAATTCCCAAATTTTCTCCAAAAATTCTAATTCATGAATAAAACATTCCCATTCAAAATTTAAGACACAAAACCATAAGTCACAAAATATCCAGATTAAAACAATCATTTATACCCAAAAAATGTGAATTGAGTGCATGAACAATGATTTTAATATGTGCAATAATCCATTTCACATGTGTATGCCGATATGATGCATTAGTAGGAAATAAAAGCTTCTTAATCTCACTTAAACTCACATGTCCCAACTTAAAAAGGTCAAAATTGTGATTTGCTATAGTTAACCCGAGGATGTCCATTAAACGGACTTGCATGTCTGTTAAACGGACATAGACTGGCCAAACAATCCAAATTCATCCGAGAAGGTCTGTTAAATGAACCTTCATGTCCGTTAAACAGACATGAAACAACCAAGGTGTCCCAATTCTCCCGAGAAGGTCTATTAAATGGACCTGCATGTCCGTTAAACGGACATGACTCACACAAACCCTTCCTCCAAAACCTCTTCCAAAGTCTCACACCCATTTTACCAACATACTATGCTCTTTGAGCTCACTCGTACCATATTTTCAGATTCCAACCCTTCCCGTGGGAGCGGGATGTTACAATTCTCCCCTCCTAAAAAAATTTTGTCCTCGAAATTCAAATTCGATTGATTAGGAAGGTAGGGGAATCGTTTCCTCAATTACTTCTGTATTTCCCATTTAACTTCACCATTACCGTTAATGAAATCAATCAATCCTTTGCTCATTTCGTCAAATATCACAATAGTTTTCATTGATTTCTCATTAGGTTTCAGATTACTCCCAATTCTTCATTTCCGAAATCAATAACATGTATATCAAAACATAGCCAAGTAACACTGTGTTATCTTTCATTGGTAACACTCACGGATCATAATTCCATACAGGCCATGTTATATCAGGTTTAGCTTATCCTTCTTCCTAACCTGAGCACACCTTGGTAAGGTGATACTCTTAGAGACATTACATTTTTCACTTGCAAATTCATAATTCTTTTGTACTCGTAAGCTCATTTGTTCTATAATCTCGATATGGATCCACCTATTCCTGTCATTTAACCCCTGTTACAAAATTCATTTCACTCATCAATCGCATCTTTGGCCTTTCCTCAATTTTAGGCCCTCTTCTTTTTTTTTCATGCAAGGGCGAATGACTCTTTTTGTCCTTTTACGCCTCAGGCTGCAATCTAATGCTGTCACTAAGTTCATGATTGCTATACTTAAAGTCATTTAGACTACACATTGACCCCATGATTCTATGAGCTCCAAAGTATAAGCCTTTAGCATATCCCCAACAGTTAGGACGGTTGGTAAGACAAACATTCACTTATTTCCACATCAAAATTCATGTTGGGATGTCTATCTTAGGTTGGTACTTGTTTATCCAGTCACATCCTTCTTATTTCATTCACATCGTAGCAATCTTTAATCAAACTAAAATTCAACTTCATTTTCAATTGCTCAGTGAGCCATTTACACATTTCAACTTGAGCCTTCTTTACATATAAAGCTGCTCTTACAAGCAACAGTTCACGGTCCTTTGCTAAGCCCAAAGTTTAACTCATCAATTTATACTTTTTATTGTTCCTAAATTGGGGACCTCAAAATCAACACTTGTGCGATCATTCTTGCATTTTCTATTCAATGTATCATTTTACAGTATGTGCTTTACAAAAAATAACGTACTCATTTGCTTAACCAATATTTGTCAGTAACCCCATTCACTATATCATTCTCATTTTCCATCTTTCCAAACCCAACCATCACATCACATTCATTATACCTATACGGTCTTCAGACTCTCAACACATTTACTATTACAGCACAAGAAGAGGCTTTAATTCACTATGATATCCAATAATCACTTTATGAAGGTCCATGGTTTGCATCTGAAACTCTCATGTCAGTAACTGTAAAATTTCCAAATCCCTATGGTACCATTTCCACTGATGTTATACTTCCTCATAATTCTCGTTACAACATCCGCTATATGGTTTTCATATTATTAATGTTTTTCCTCGGACATTTTTAAAGAACTAATACTAGTAAAAACCACCCTTTAACAATCTCGGCTAGTATTCAACATACAGCGAGTTCTAACAATTTCTCGCTTTGTCATAGCCCTTACTTTTCGTTGAGTCTCCCAATATGCCATGTCCAACTATGCTATAACCCACATTTTATTAAATCAAACTAGAATTCACCTCGATGAAACTCAGCAAATAGCTGTTTGTACCATCCTGATATCTAAGATTTCTTCAAGTAGTCAAATATTTCTTTTACTTTTGAATACCCTTTCGAATACCCTCAAAATGTCATTTGTGGTTATAGTTGCTTCGATCACTTCCATAATACTGTCGGGGCATTGCTATAAATAACCTAAATTTCCTTATTCCCATGAATTGTTATCTTTCACTCTTTAGGACTCTGATTCCTCAATACGATAATAGTATCTCATAATATTTTCGCTTTTTCCCCAATTGACTTCTTTTTTTTTTTGCAATTGATTTTTCTCAAGTCATTCGATTTCCTCTAACTTCACATTGAAGTATTTAACGTCTGTTTATTCTTGCCAATTTCTCCACAAACTACAATTTTGGATTGATTTCATTCATCATATCAAATTTGTCTCTCCCAACATATTTACACAGAATAATACGTGGACCCTTATTCTCTTCATATAAGCAATTTATATCTCGCCAATAATCCAATCACACAATTGGATACTTAACGTCAAACGCAACGCCTACCTTCTCAGTAGCATATTTTACCCCTTATGCGAGAGTCTTCATAAGGATTAGGACTCTACTCATTACTTTAATTCACTTTATATGCCTTTCTAATTTGTCCCTTCATTGATTCCTCTAACATCGAATCATCTGATCCATGTAACTCAATTCAGGAAAATTCTTCTCTAACAGAAAATTTCCTGCTACCTTTTTGTTTCAATAGCACTTTTGATACCACACATCGAATCCTGATCACTGATCAACCTACTGTCTTTACTGCTTCTTAACAACCTTATAAAGATTAATTTATGTCATAACATATATGACCAAAACATTTCTTTTAATCAGGCTCATTGAAGCATTACTCAAATTCTTGACTCAAGTACCTTAGTGTTTATCATCAAAATCATTTCCTCAAATTTAACACCATATAAAGAATAACTTACCAATTGATAGCTTAGGCTAAGAATACCTTAATCTCATTTGCTTCTGGATAACCCTTCCCCTTCTTGCACTTGTTCTCGATTTTGGGGATTAATTCGTGATCGTATCCTTCTTCCTTTTTTCTCAGGTTCATCATATATTCCCTCATTATCACCGTCAATTCATTTTCAAATCAAAATACACACTTTCACGTCTTACTTTAAACCATCTTAGACTTTAAACTATAACACTTCTAATCACCATTATAGTTTCATAATTCCACTATTATTAGATGTGCACTCACCCAAGCATTTCAACTTAGCCTTGCCAACTTTTTCCTTTACCATATTTATTGTCTCATCTTCGAAATTCCCTGATTTCATCATACCTACATAAATTCACAATCAAGTCAGAATCATAGATGCATAATCATATTCTCTCACGAAGGCATACACTCATATCATTATATTCAGACAACCAATTCAAGCCCAATTTCATCCTTTCTAATTCATAAAGGATTTCGTTTTCATCCAACTTTGTTTGTACACTATAAATCTTGCCATTCCCTCTATCAATCCATTACAACATATGCATGCCCAAGCGAGGTTCTGTCTCTGAGAGAGAGTCAAAATTTTCAATTTTCCCAAAACTGTCCCGTGAATGTCCGTTAAACGGACACTCATGTCTGTTAAACGAAAATGACTTGACCAAACTGCCCCTTTCATCTGAGAACGTCCGTTAAACAGATTTCTATGTCCGTTAAGCGGACACACATCAACCTGGGGTATTCTTCCTCCCGAGAAGGTCCGTTAAACGAACCTTCATGTCTGTTAAACGGACATCTATCCTTCACAACCCCCCTTCCTGTTAAGTCTCTTCCAAGTTTCCTACACTCATTGCATCATTAGAAATCCCCATAAACTTTTCAAATTCACCTCTTCTAGCATTAAACCATATTATAACAACTCAAAATCAATTACATTTTCATTAAATCCCCAATTCTCACATTATTTCGTTCATCAACTCACTACCTTTACTATACCATAACATACCTTATTTCTAAGTACCAACCACTTTATACTCACATAATCATTAAGTCAAGTGGATAACCACTTTAAGCACACCTCAACTTATCCTAGTATAACAGTAATGCCATATTCCATAATATAGTCATCAATACAATTATGCTAAATCTTTATCTGTCATGTCTAATCACACACAATTTCTCATTTCACTATATCCAATTCTCCATTCTCTCACATCATAGCATATCATCACTTGCATCATTTCTCTCACTATTGTTATCGGCTGAAACACTAAACTCATACTCATACGTGTGGCTCATATGCTCGACCGCGGATCAGTTACTACTGTCTGCAATAACAAGCCTTTAAAGCATGTAACTTGACACATTTCAGAAAACGCCCATGTAAGATTGTACTTCTGGGCTCTGATACCACATATGTAGCATCCCACTCCCGCAAGACCCGAACTCGACATTGATGGTGCTATCCGAGTCCGTGTCTGCGAAGGTGACATTCTAGAGCACTCAATCAATCACAAGTCGGTATAATTTTTTTTAACACTAACATATGCAGAAGTGCGTTTCCAATGTGGGCCAAATAAATTAAAAAGTCGATAGAATATTGTTTTCAATGCATTACAATCAATGCAGTTTCAATGGTCAATTAGGGCCCAATTTCATTCATAACCCTTTTTAGTTACAAACAATCCACTTTGGGCCATTGGGGCCCGTTTCAACACACAAAACACATACACTCATTTCCAATTGACACAAATGAATATAAACAGCCATATCCGCATTTTAATCATTCCCGTTACAAAAATTCCCATACATCATCACTTATTACATACTGAATTAATCAAAAACGTACTGTACAG
This sequence comes from Erythroxylum novogranatense, assembly GCA_029891385.1. Taxonomy (NCBI): domain Eukaryota; kingdom Viridiplantae; phylum Streptophyta; class Magnoliopsida; order Malpighiales; family Erythroxylaceae; genus Erythroxylum; species Erythroxylum novogranatense. The sequence continues at coordinate 61,232,082 of CM057228.1, read as the reverse complement.
GATTCGTGGAAAACACTTTATACTAAACTAAGACATATCCCTATACAGACGCGAATTGATCCCAACCTCTAACTTTTCCCTGTGTGTAGAAAGTCTACTCCCGTTGCAGAACGAGTATTCTTCTAATTCCTGAAAAAAAATTCAAATTTTGGATGAGTTTTTGCAAACTCAGTGAGTGACCATCATCGATAGTTCACCCAATCACATAAAACAATTCACATTCACTGTCACACTTCATATTCACATTCACATAACCCATCATGTCACATTTCAAATTCGCAATCAATACAATTTTCATTCTTCATATTATACACATGTACATGAGACCCACTTTTCATTTATTACTTTGTTGTGATCGAGTTTCTAAATTGTCCTGTACCTATTGGATATCGGGCTCATTGATAACTGTCCCATGTAGGGCTCATTGATAACTGTCCCATGTAGGGCTCATTGATAACTTTCCCATGTAGGGCTCATTGATAACTGTCCCATGTAGGGCTTATTAACGTTGAGCCTGAGGCTCTGAATCACTATTGAGCTCGAAGCTCATTTTCACTCGTTGAGCGTTAAGCTCTAATCATTGACTACTCTGGTTACAATTACCATTATATTTTATGCATTCATGCAATGAAATGTATCAATCAATTTTTATAGACCCATCCAATAATTTTCCCATGTCATCGGACCTTAGTCCGACATTCAGCATTAAAGCTGAGGAATCACACTCTCATTCACATGCAATTGTGCAGTTAGAACAATTTTAACAATCAAATCACAATCATTCATTGCTATTAAAAAATTATTCAATATATAGCATAACCAAATAAACCATAAAATAAGACCATCTAGGTCTACTCACAATACGCTCCAGATTAGCATTTGTTTTCATGATCCGGAAACATCTGGATGAGGACGTTTTATCCTGTGTCAACCATATGCAAAACACAATTTGCACACACATTAATAAAACACAATCACATAACCATTCAATTTTCACACATGTATATGTAATGTATAATGCATGGTCAATGAAAAATCTCGGGTATATGCTTTACATTCACATCTAATGCCCATTCTCCAATCATGAGTCAATCTGTCTAATGGAACTTAGACTTACATTTCACTTTCATATGATCATTTTAAATTGTCCATTCAAGCTTTACCCTTTGTATGCATCTAGTTTATCATAAGCTTACATCTCAAGAACAATTGATCACTTTATATCATAACTCAATTTTCCGTCATTTCTTTTCTAACCTCATAATAATCCCATAATATCTAAATCTCTTTCATAATTAATCACTTAACAACTATTACTCAACTTCCTTGAATAGCATTACAATCATATAACATTTCCATCTCCATTCTACTCATGCATTTGACACTTTGATTTTATCCATTCGTTTACTAAGTTTTAACCTTCAATTTCAGTTCAAACCTACTATAAATTAGTCCCATAAACCAAGGATCATTCTAGGTTCACTTTAAGACCCATTCAAGGCTTAATTAGGGTCATTTGACCCGTGAATGTCCTTTAAACGGACATGCATGTTGGTTAAACGGACCTTTACGGGTCACTTATCAAACTTTGCAAATTTGACCCTCTAAACGTCAAAATCTCAACTTTTTTACCTGAAATAGAAGTTTTAGCTCGTGAAGGCTTCTTTACAACCATACCTAGATCATCGCATTCCGAGTTCTATACAAAGAGTTATGCCTCTTGCACTAAAGTATGTTCAATTGAGTTTTATGAAATTCCAAATTTCTAACTCTTCACTTACAACACTCAATTCCTCATGCTTAGCCAATCATTTATAGTTCAATACTCATTATTTATCCACTATTATAACTCAATTTCAGTTCAATATCATCCATAGCCAAGATATGGTCCATGGTTACACATAAACACTCATAACAGGACATATATATACATGCACATTCATCATCAACTTTCATCACTCAGTACTCAATTTAAGTCACAATTAGACACTCTTAAAGACATAATTTGCATTCAATGTCTTCATGGAAAATGTAGCCTTATATCTCTAATTTAACCCAAATCAAAAACCATCCCATTTGGATAACTACATAACAAATGATGACTAGATTACTAAGGCATATCCAGCAAAATGTTCCAACTAGCACATTCCAACCTCTTTAAATACCATTATCAATTTGCCTCTAACCTTTCATCCTAATTCTTCCCTTTTCCAAAACACTATACTTGCCCTTTTCTTTCACTTCCATACCTTATCCAATCCATTCCTAACCCAACCAACAATCCACGTTTTTCTCCATCAAAAAATAGAACATGAAACTCCATTTATCAATCAAATTTTCTATACCATTTCTACATCATTTTGACAATCCTTATATCACTAAATCATTACTATAACATCTTATGATCATCAATCATCATATATGTAAAGGTAAGACAATTATTTGCTCATTCTATCAACCACATGCTATCATATATATAAGCACCACTTTGAGATGAATTAACCCATCATTTACACATCTTATTCAACAAATCATGAAGAATAACATGCTACTTACTTGAGTTGGCTTCAAGATCTTCAAACACCATTAAACCCTAACTCTTTCCTCTTCATGATCATCAACTTCCATTGAGGAATAGGTTGGGTCTTTGAGTAGCAAGATGAAAGAGACAAAGAAAATAAAGTAGCAAGTGAAAAGAGAGCAAGATTTCACATTGGAGAGAGTGAATGTCGTTATTAAGGAGAGGGAGATGAAGAAAATGAAGAAAATGGAGAGGAGAGAAAGCATTGTCGTGAATAACAAGTGAAAGACCCAAAACATGGTCTTTCACTTAGTAATTTCGTGCATCAACTTGTGGTGTGGCAAGTTCCTTAGGGCTCCATTTGGTCCACTTGCTAACTAGTCCATTTTGTCTCCAATTTTCACTCCAATTGTCTCCTAATTTTCAATGATACAAGTCATTAAATCCCAAAGTCATTTATAAAAAAAATTTCATTGCCATTTGACTCTGAATTCTACTGCCATTCACCGATTGCTCTGCCACTTGACAATTTTTCCTGGTTCAAAATACCCTAAATTTCAGAAAATTCCCAAATTTTCTCCAAAAATTCTAATTCATAAATAAAACATTCCCATTCAAAATTTAAGACACAAAACCATAAGTCACAAAATATCCAGATTAAAACAATCATTTATACCCGAAAAATGTCAATTGAGTGCATGAACAATGATTTTAATGTGTGCAATAATCCAATTCATATGTGTATGCCGATATAATGCATTAGCAGGAAATAAAAGCTTCTTAATCTCACTTAAACTCACATGTCCCAACTTAAAAAGGTCAAAATTGTGATTTGCTATAGTTAACCCGAGGATGTCTGTTAAACGGACTTGCATGTTCGTTAAACGGACATAGACTGGCCAAACAATCCAAATTTGTCTGAGAAGGTCCATTAAACGGACTTTCGTGTCCGTTAAACGGACATGAAACAACCAAGGTGTCCTAATTCTCCCGAGAAGGTCCGTTAAACGGACCTGCATGTCTGTTAAACGGACATGACTCACACAAACCCTTCCTCCAAAACCTCTTCCAAAGTCTCACACCCATTTTACCAACATACTATGCTCTTTTCACCTTTTTCTTTTTCCATCACTATCATACCTCCCTTGTTGGACCCCGATTTTTAAGTGAAAATAAGAAATATTCAAAAGTGGATGATTGAAATTAAGTTGAAAATCAAGAAATAAAGAGAGAAAGTGTGAGAAGATGAGAAATTGTGAAAAGTTTGACTTTTTGGCCTTTGAGGGTTGACTTTTGATTTAAGCAAAATTTGGTAAAATGATCTACATGAAACTTGTAGATTATGTTAAGAGCTTTCTGTAGCCATAACGTTTGTAATTTTTCGATCTCGGGAGTGAAAGTTATGATCAGTCAAAGTTTAGGTGTGTTATAAGTTGACTTATATTATGGCTGAAGCTTTGACTGGAAAATTTACCTAGTTAGAGGATAATTTAGCTTTGAAGTTCTTCATGAAAATTGAAGGATTTGACTTGATCTTTATTTTGACATAAAGTTTGCAATTTTGCGATCAAGGAATAATAAGTTATGATTTTTACAAGTTTATGTTATGGTTTTAGCATGAATATTAGATGACAGAATCTTTAACCAGAAAATGGACTCTATTAGGAGTCAAATTAATTTTTATGTCCTTCATGGAAGTTGAGGGTGACTTTCTGATCTTCGCATCGATATAAAATATGACATGATTGGACTTTGGAGTTGAAAGATACAAATTTTCAAAGTTGAGTCTTTGTTTAAGGATATATTAATTTGGACAAAATATTTGACTAGAAAAGTGATCAATTTAGAGACAGAATTGATTTTTGATTTCTCATGGAAGTTGTAGAGCTTCCTTTAAGCTTTCCATAGATACGAAGTTTGTTAAACTTGGAGTTAGGGATCAAAAGATATGAATTTTAGAAGTTTTAGAATTAAAAAAAAAATGAAAATTGAAAAGTCCCGGCACTTCTCGCCAGCTTGCCCTCAGGTAAGTAAGGGTAATTTGGTCAATTACTCATCATTTAAATGACATGGCATATAAATGTTAAGCGGGCTTCCGTATGATTCTAAGAATCAAGAAAATTCTAGATGAGAAAAAAAGAAATAAGAAGAAAGAATAAGAGAAGAAGGAGAAAGAGGAGAAGCTCATTCGGCCATGGAGAAGAAGATGGAAGCTTAGGGATTTTTGAATTTTTAAGGCTTCAAGCTTGTTTTTGGAGTAGATTCAAGGGATAAGGATGAAAGAAGGTGGAAGCTTCCTCTAAAGCTCTATAAATCTGAAAATAGGAAGAGAAAGAGGTTAGAGAAATTTTTAAGTTTTGAGTTTTTAGTGATTTGTTGGTTTAGAAATATGGAAAAGGTGATGGGTTTGTGAATTCCGTGATCAATTTTGGAAGATTTCATGATGAATTGATTTAATTTTGGATTTATGTGACTTAAGGTTTAGGTAAAATTTGAGAATTTGAGATTTTAGAAATTCTTGATTTGGAAAGTTTGGAAATATGATGATTATGAATTTCCTGTAGTTAATTTTGAGAATTATGCAAATTATAATGTTGAATTTGGATGATTATGGCTTGGGTTATTTTAAATTGGAAGGAAGAAAGAAGAAATGGTCAATTTAGAGCTTGGAACAAGTTTCTGGCATTAATTCGAGGTGGGTAGCATATTTATATTTTGATTTGTAAGCAATATACGAATTTTCGAAAATTAAAGAAAGCAAAAATGGGATGTTGATAAATTATTGTTTTTGTAAATGTTTTAAAAAAATGTTGATTAATATTTGAAATTATGAGTTCCGAATGATTTTTGAATTATCTGAAAAATTGGAACAATGTGCTTTATGAAATTGTATACGTTTTGATATATGTTTGAAATAAATAAATTGCATTTTTTTATGCATTGGATTGGTACGTGATTAAATTGTTGAATTTCAATTGAATGTGAATTGTCATATGATTTGATACGATTTGTGTATGTAAGTGTGTCAAGTGTGACATGATATAGAAAGATGAAAAATTTGAAAAAAATCAAGATTTTAAAAAGTGCCTTCGGGCAATTCGAACCTCCGTTTTCGCTTATATGTTATGTGGGTTCGGTTAGGTCCCTCTGTGAGTCAGTGCACTGTCTCTATTCGTTTATAGCCTTCTCCCGGCTGCCCGCTAGTGGCACGAAGCTCCGATTTCGGACTCCCTTCACGGCTACACTGGACCGCTATGCGAGAAAGTGTAGTACGTTCTGTTTCGGACCGACTAGGCCATTTTGTTATGTTACATGTTTTTCATTTGTTTTTGTGTGCTGCATTCATGTTTAAAATTGAGAAATAAAAAAGTGGGATTTGTATGAAAAGTTTGAAAAATTGAAAGGTTTGAAAAAACTGTTTGAAAAGTTACAAAGTTTGAAAAAAAATAGCCCTTTTGGCAAAAAGCTTATGAAAAATGATTTCTGCTTGTTTGTCAATTTATAAATGTGTTATCCACTGAGCCGTCGAGCTCTCCCCCCCTTCCATCCCCATCTCCAGGTTTCGAGCAGGAGATTGGATGAAAGAAGGTGAAGACGTTTGGTTCGATTTTGCATCGTCTGTATTTTTTTTATGTGAAATGAGATTTGGATATTAATATTGTTTATGGCTTGAATTGCCGTTAAGTAAGTGATTATGATGTATTTCGAGCATGTATTTCAGAATGTATGAGGATTATGAATTAAAGTATGAGAGTGTGAAATTGTATATGAAATTGTGTATGAGTTTGGAAATGAGATTGAATTATGAGACTAATAGATTGAATTACAATTATGAAAGTGTTTTAGAATTAGGTTTGCGTTTGTGTATGCTGAGATCCCGGAAGGAGGGTCCGGTGGATTTTGATGTTTGTATATTTGATTGGGAATTTTAGAAGTGTATTTTGAACCCTGCGGGTTTTGGGTTAGTCAAAGGCACCAAGTATCTTTTGAAATTTTGGTTAAATGGGTATAAAAATGAGATCTGGGATTTGTATGGATATGTAAGAATATGATTCAAGTATCGAGATTTGCATGAGATTGAATTTCCAAAAGTGGAAATTCATTGTATTTTGATTTGCTTACGTTCGAATAAAGATGAATATAAGAAAAAGAAAGAAAAGAGAGAAAAAAAATTTACACCGGCTTTTGGATAGTCTAGGTATCCAGCGCGATTGTTTTTCTTCGATAATTGTTCTCGAATGTCGTATATGTTCTGCTTGAATTTGTCTCCGCCATATGTTTTGATTTATCCAATTTGTAGTTTGCTTCCGTATTTTGGTAATCGTACTTTTTTTCACATATGTCTCCTTTATTTCGATTTGTTCGATTCGATCCGCTTTGCTATCCGATCTGTTTTCGTTTTCGTCTTTGGTTTCGTTTTTCGTTTCGTGTTATCGAATGCTTTGATTGACGATTCGAAATTTCGATGCAAAATTTCTGTTTCCATTTGCTTTCGTTTCCTTCCCTTTCTGCTTTTCCGGTTGGGATCCGGTCTTCGGATCGAGTCCCAACATCCCTTTTTAGGCACACACTTTACCAGACTCATCCACTCACTATCTGAAATAGGATAAATAATCCATGCATCCAATAGCTTTCTGCATCCAATAGCTTTATTAACTCCTTCTTTACAACCTCTTGTATGATTGGATTTAACCTTTTTTGTCGTTCTCTCACAGTTTTACACCTTCTTTTAGGTTAATCCTATGCATCACCATATAGGGGCTAATCCCTCTAATATCAGAAATTTTCCACCCCATAGCTCTCATCCTTTTCCTAATGGTCTCCACCACTTTTTGTTCTTGCTCAATATCTAATTGTTTCGAGATAATGAAAGGTAGGGTATGGTTTTTACCTAAAAAGGTGTATCTCAAATGAGAAGGTAAAGGTTTAAGATCTAAAGTGGGGGGCTCAATAATGGAAAGTGATATAGGTGTATCTGTTCTTTTTAACTTCTCTAACTCAACTTCCTCACATAAATCCTCTCCTCTCACACTCTCATCCTTGTGTACTTCAGTAACTTCTTTGTCAACCTCCTTCACACATTCATCCACACCATAATCTTCATACATGCATTACCGTCCATTGGCTTCTTCAAAGATTTAGATATATTAAACTCAACCTGCTCATCACCAATTCTTAAAATAAGTTTTCTCTCATGCACATCAACTAATTCCCTACTAATATTCATAAAAGGCCTACTCAAAATCAATGGAAAATTTTTATCGACTTCAAAATCCAATACCGCAAAATCAATAGGAATAATAAATTTATCCACTTTTACTAACACATCTTCTACAACTCCATATGGTCTCTTGATGGATTGATCCACAAGTTAAATCAGCATGGATGTTGGCTTGACCTCTCATAGTCCCAACCTGAAAATAGACAAAGACATCAAGTTAATACTTTCACCTAAATCACATAAGCATTTGGAAAATTTAAAGTCACCAACAACACATAGAATTGTAAAACTCCCTCGATCTTGTAGTTTTAAAGGCATCGTGCTTTAGATAATCGAACTATAATTCTCTGTCAAAGTAACCGTCTGATTGTCCTCCCAAGTACGTTTGCGTGTCAGTATGTCCTTCAAAAACTTTGCATACTTGGGCATGCACTCCAAAGCTTCCACCAATGACAAGTTAATCTGAAGCTTCTTCAGTTTCTCCAAAAACTTGGAAAATTAAGTGTACACCTGATGTTGTCTCACCCTTTATGGATACAGAAGTTTAGGTTTGTAGGGGTGGTGGTAGGTAAGGCCTCTCTTCTTCTTCCTTTTCTCAAATATCCTTGCATTTTCCTTTTTCTTAGTGATCCTTTTTCACACTTGGTTCCTCCATCTGCTTGCCACTTTGAAGTGTGATGGCCTTCAATTATTCCCTTGGGTTGGCCTCGGTATTGCTTGGTAAGCTACTTGTACTTCTAAAAGACATAGCATTAGCAAGTTGATCTAACTGTACCTCTAAGTTGTGGATGGAGGCATGGTTCTTCATAATTTGATCAAACTTTGGCTCCATCCTCTTTTAATTTTCCTCCTAGCTCAAAAACATCGTCTTTTGTTTTTCTTCTTGATTTGCCAGTTTGGACCCCAAAACATCCATCCATTTGTCCATTTTGTTGTCCGAAGATCCAAGTCTGTCTTACTAAAATCCTAGAGGTCCTTTCAGTTTTGCTTGACCACCTACATTGTTACTACTCTAAGAAAAATTTGGGTGAATTTTTTGCCTGGGATTATAAGTATTTGAGTATAGATTGTTACTTCATTGTGGTTGGCCAAAGTAACTTACCTATTCAGAACTACTAGCTCCCAATAAAAAGCATTCTACTGTGCAATAATTTTCTTACCTGCATAACTCACACTGTGATTGCATAGCTTTGGCTGTAGATAAAGGTGGTCTTTGCATGTTGCTCAACAGCTTGTTGAGGGCAGTGATCTATGCCTACAAAGTGATAACAAAGTCAATTAGGATCATACCTTTTTGCTCCTTCTGCCCCTGTCTACTCCTCTCGTTTGACCACAAACAATTGTTGCTTGCCAATTCTTCAAAAAATTCATGCACTGCATCGATAGTTGTCCTCATCAAAGATCCTCCTATAGCTGCATCTATGGTCCCTCTTGTGCTATGATTTACACCATTGTAGACTGTTTGCATGAGGAATTTCCTTGGAAGATTATGGCGGGAACAACTTCTTTTTAGTTATTTAAATCTCTCCTAAGCTTCATATAAAGACTCCCCTTCGCTTTGTTGAAAATTTATGATTTCCTTAATGATCCTTATTGTCTTGGTCAATGGGAAGTATTTAGTGAGAAATGCCTGGACTAGCTATTCCCAAGTATTAATCTGCCTTGAGTTGAGTGAATTGTACCACGCCTTTGCCTGATCTCTCAAAGTGAAAGAAAATAGTTGCAACCTCACGGCATCGTCAAGTATCTCATTAAACTAGAAAGTGTCGTATATCTCCAAAAAATTGGCTAGATGGGCATTAGGATCTTCATTGGACAACCCATAGAACTGCACACTGCTCTGAAGAATGTTGAGCAATGCCATCTTGATCTCAAAATTGTTAGCTTAAATCACTAGCCTTGCAACTCCTTGAGGACTGAATCCTAGCCTTATAAAGTCCATCACTGTCCCCTTCTTCTACCATATTAAGGTGTATAATGTTTTGGTGCTTCGCTCTTCTCAACATTCGTTTGTGCATTGTCAAATCTATTAACTCTTCATCATAAAATTTAGTATTTCTTCGCATGTTGCTTGTGTTCATGCTCTTACAAAGACACAAGGAAAAGTATTAAAAACTCGTAAATCAAAGTAACCCAAACTAAACAAGATGCTAAACAATTAATCCCCCAGTAATGGCACCAAAAAATTGTTGAATGCAAAACACACTTCTAGTCTTATACTCAAAACCGCAAGTATACGGGTCGTACTTATAGTTGAAAGCAGATATCAATCCTATGAGGATTGTGCTTAGGAACCACTTAATTCAGGTTGATCTTTGTTTAAGAAATTGTTTCAATCAAATTAAAAAAAAATAAAATAATGATAAGCTAAAAGTATCAGGGAACAATGCAACCCAAACTAAAATCGTAAACTAAGACTTGGAGAAAATCAAGATTAAATGTTAGGACTTGTCATTATCCCTATTTGCTCCCCTCTGATTAATTGATTCAATTTATGCTTGACCTAAGATTTCCTAAATTTCTAACTACCCTCTCTCAAGATGTAACTAAATATCACTAGTTAAATAAATTAGAAGTAACTTTGGGATCTCTCGATATGGAAAGCTTTTCCTAAACATTCAACTAGATATGAAGCTATCCTATCGGCATCGTATTGACCTATTGAAATCTCTTCCTAATAAATCAATAACTTATTATTTATAGGTCTATTAATTGATAACTCTTGTTGAACAATTAACACAAATTACCAAGCTCACTCTCAATTTACTGCAAGGTTTAAACACAATAAATAACATGAACATGTATATCATTAAATCAATAACCAAAGGTTCACAAAAAGTTCAACAACAAACCCTAAAATTTGTTTTAGTCAATCATAATATCCATAACATACCTAACAATCAAATAATCCATGATAAACATCTTAGAAGAGAAAGAAATTGAAATAATATTGGATGGGGCAGCTCCTCCTCTTCTTTGCCCAATCAGTAAAATCTAGATGATGGGGTGCTCTTTGTCTAATCAGGAATGAAACCTTTAATCCCCCTATCTCTAGGCTCTCAATCTATCTTTTGGCTCTAGGAAGCAAGTTGCACAACCTTCTAACGGCTCTTAGGATTCTATGTCTTATAAAGTCACGAAAACCTTAAAAAATATATGAAACTCGTGTGTCTCTTCAACTTCCAGTTATGGGAGTTAGCTTAATAGAAACTTTCTCTATAGATTTCTCACGATCGTGGAAAACATGCCCTTATCCACAATCGTGGGTTCTTGTTTTTCAACAACTTCACTTCTTTTCTCTTCTCCTAGTCCCTAGCTCAATCACAAAGTTGTCTACCCTCCATTCCTACACCAAAATGATCAATTCCTACCCTAAACCAATATCAAACACAAAAGAACAACCATGAAGAAAAAATAAACAAAAACATATAAAACAAGTCCTAAAATACAATAATATTAACCTATCATGCTAGAAACACATACCAAATACTTAGAAAAACACATACTAATGCACAACTATCAGTCTCACATAAAGAATGAGTTAAAGAGAACAAATATATTTTAATCTAGTTGGACTTAAATGTAAAGTTTGAGAACCATTATGATTAAATATGAGATATTTAATAGACAAAGATCAATGTGAGATATTGGATCTTATTTGATCATAATTGGTATTTAACTAGAATTATTTGTAACTTAAATTAAAGTTTAATTAAAATAAAAATTTAATTTCAAATAAATTACTAAAATATCCCAAACTTACTATAATAGGCTTAAGCTCTAATAGAGCTAGTATTTCTTGCTTAAATCTTTTTATAAGAGTTACAGAGTTTTCTCATCTTGTTATATGGATAATGTTAGAGAATGGATACTTGTATGGGTTCGATGTTTGAGGTGGATTGATTTCAAAAACGGTTTGATAGATACGACACGAAAATAATCAAGCTTTAGAATAAGGTAGGAATTAAGAATCACGCTTCATTGTAATTTATGTGTTAATAATTTTATATAATTAAAATGATCTTTATTTTTTAGAAATCAAAATATGAAAAGCTTCATAAATATTCTGCTGCAATTAAGATCAGATCCCATCTTGATTTCCCAATAATGGTATCAAAGCAGATTTTAATTCTATAGTTGGATTAAATTGTTTGATTATTATTGATCTTAAATTTTGTAATTGGAATTAAAGTTCTAAAAATTAGATTTTAGATATTATTAATTTTAATATAAAAGTTTAGATTGAAATTTCAGAAAAGGCAGCACCTCTACCTCTCTGAGCAGATTGATGGTAGTGTTACTAACACTCTGGTGGTTGCTAATTATGAGGTTATAAATCCTAGATTCGCTAGTAAAGGGTCATATCTTAGTTTAGTTTCGACAATCAAGGGTCAAGCTCCAAAGAAGAGAGGACATAAACCTAAGGACGAGAACGAACAATAGCAATAACTGAGTGCAGTCAACATGAAGGATAGGAAGTAATTTAATAGTCGGTAATAACAGTAGCAGTGTCAGGAAGGTTCTTGGTGTCTAGGGTTTGTGACTTAAAAATATTAGGGTTTCCTAAAGTGAAGAAGAGGAGTGTTCAAAAATAGGTTTAGGAAATGGTGTGTTTAGATACATGGGGATGCTTGACAATAAGAACGGTCTATCCTAAGGCTAGAATGAGTAGTGCTTGGGTATAAGGATAAAAATATCCTAATCTTAGCATAAGGTCTGTTTGGCATAATAAAGTAATCCAATCCTTAGTTTTGAGTAGAGTATTCTAAGGCCTATCCCATACATAAATTTATTTTTTTTCAAAAATCTAAATATCAATTCAAAAATTAAATTAATTATTTTTAAATATGATTAAGATTAATAATTAAATTGATTCCTATTTAAAATTTTAAAAAGTTGTTTCTAAAATTACAATTAATTATTTTCATTAGATTATAATTGATTAATTAGATTCCTAAAGAGTTTTCGAATAATTATGAAAGATGTTTCTTACTTAAATTTATTTATTTCAATATGATTGAGATAAATTAAATTTATGACCTTATTTGTTTAGAGAAATATTATTTAATTTATTTAGAAATTGTTTCTTTATTTATGAATAATAAGTTTTGATTTATTAGAAAAGCAATTTTCTTAGTCAAAATTTGAAAAGTGTTAACATTTATTAATTAAGAAAATGAGCTTTCTTTAATTTTTAAAATATTTTCTAATTTATTAAGGAAAGATTTTCTAAGAAATCAATCTCTATATAAATAATACAAAGAACTTTCTTAATTAAATTTGAAAAGTGTTTTACTAATTTTAAAAGTATTTTAATTTTAATATTAGAAAATAGATTTTTGTTAAGGAAAAGTAATTTCTAACTAGATTAGAAATAGTTTCAGTAATTGGATTAGAATGTGTTAATTATATAATTTTAAAAGGAGTTTTCTAAATTATAACAAATAAAAACATAATTTATTGAAAATTATTTTCAATAAAATTTTGTTGAAGGAGCCAAGATAATGGGAAATATTTTCCAAATGGATTTGAAAATTGTTTTTATTGGACCCCAAACTTTTCTTAGAAGATAGAACTATTAAACGAGAAATTGTTAGTGATTAGTCATGTGTAAAGAAAAAGGAGAATTCTTCAATTTGAAATGAAGTAGAAATATGGTTTAGTTACAGGATGGGTTATATGTGAAATGTTGGAAGTTATAAGATAGAAAATATAGTTGAAACATGTTCACCGAGCATGCTTTGGTGTTTTAGCCATAACTTTTTCTCTAGTTATCCAAATGAGATGATTTTAATTTGGAGTAAACTAGAGACAAAGGGATACAAATTGTCTTATGAAAACTGTGGAACAGGAGAGAAAAAATATGAGAAGAAGAAGAAGGAAGAAAATTTGTCAAGGTAAGTTCATATTTTCTTCTTGCTTTGTTAGAGAAGGATTTAGAGAGAGAAAGGTGTTTTTGTGTAGAGAATGAAGGGTTTGTGTTGGAAGAAGATGATTTAAGAGAATCCATTTGATTTTAAAGTTTCTAAACTAGGTTTTGGTCTTTCTAACCTAGATAGACCATGGGTAAGTTAAGGTTAAACCCAATTTTGTATTTATTTCATTTTTGTGTGATTTTGAAGCTTTATAAATTTCTATAGGAATATTGTTTTGAATGTAACCTTGGTTGTTTTAGAAAACCAAGAAAATCGTATTTAAGAGCAAGAGGAAGGGTACAATTGAGTTTAGATTTTCAAGAGAAATAAGGTAGGTAATGTAGTTACGGTTGTTATGAAATTGAGCAAATTCTTGCCTATATGTGTATGTTGATTGCTTGAATTTCACTTGTTTGTGAATGTTGGAAATTGATTGATGATTGATGACTATGTTATACCTTGAAAAAGGTTATGATATTTGTATAAATGAAAAGAAGAAAAAGAAAAAAGAAGTATGAGACTATGAATTGTGATTGATTGAATTGGGCATGAATTTGTTTGTGATTAGGCAAGAAAGGAACCCGTTTTGTTAGTTATGTACACATCAAAATAAAGCCTTCTCCCGATTGCCCACTTGCGGCATACGAGATCCAAAAAGTGGACTCGTTTCGTTGACGGTGTAAACTTTGGTTTCTCTGTTTTGTTCCACGAAACCCTCGAGCCATTTGTTTGTGCATTTGCATTTTGATATGTTAAGTTATGATGTAATTTGTGTGTTATGCTTTGATGATACTTTTCATCCAATATGTTTTATGTGATAATGTATTAAACCATGAGTTGTGAATTGGAATTGTGAATGTTGAACTTACATTGCTAGATTATGATAAGATGAATATGCCTATATGAATAGACGCATATATGTTTGATTGCATGGCTCGTTGCCAATTGCTATAAATATATTAGCCACTAAGCTGTGTAGCCACCCATCATTTTTCCCTCCTCAGGTGCAGAATGAGAAGGTTAGCGATCTTGACAAGGCAATTGGACAAACTCTGAGATAGTTAGATTTTGCACTAAGCTAGTTCGAATACTATTGGATAGCTTATTAAGCATTCCAAACATTGAGCATCCAATTGTATTTGTATTAAGTTTGTGATGTGTATGTTAATATGTAAATAAAGCTTGTTCAAATATTTACTTTACTTAGCAATAAGAATGGGAAATTGAGGATTTCCTTTTATGTATGATTATGTTATTTTACAGGTTGAGTATAAGGGTGATGGAAGTGGAATGTGTATGTGCATATTCTTCTTCGTTGAGATTACAAATTGTTTTTAGTTTTAAAATAGCATGTTAGAGATTTGGAAAGGTTGTACGGAATGAATCATTGGAGGTGAGATTCAAGAGTTTAATAAAAAGTACTTAGTAGTCGAATTGATATGAAGAGATATTTCATTTGGAAAGTTTTTTATAAATATGGAAATTGTGTTCTAAACTTAAGGGAAAAACTATAGTGATCTAGGTAGAATTATCCAATGTTGTCTTCATGAAAGTTGTAGCTTATCTTTCTAGATTTCCAACGATATGAAATATGAAATTTTTGGATATTGGAGTTAAGGGATATGATCATTATAAGTTGTGATGCTGCACAGGATGCATATAGGATAGCTATAGTGAAAGATGAGAATTGGTTGTATGTGATGAACCGATTGAGATGAGATTGGGGAGTTTAATGCAATAAATTTGGTAATTGAATGTTTAAGGACTGATATTTCATTAGAAAAAGTAAATTTGGGAAGGTTATGAGTGAACATGGTGTTAGAATGGATGTAGGAACTATTGGAAAGGCTTGTGTCACATATGTCTATTAGACAGACATTAGGTCCGTTAAACGGACCTTCTCAGGTCTAAAAATGGCCCCAGCCCAGTGCATGTCCTTAAAATAGACATTATGTCTGTTAAACGGGCCTTCTTGGGTGTAGAAAGCACTTCCAAGCCTGTCTATGTTTGCTAGGCAGACATACACAGGACAGCTAGAGTAAATTGCAATTTAACCATTTTAAAGACAAAATCTCGCTCAAGTTCTTCCTAAAAGTTGTATATTAAGAAGTGATCTACGTAACTGTCCTAAAATGACCTTATTCTGATATCCCTAGTGAAAGTTATTCCAGTTATCCCAAGATAGGTACAATATGAATAAGGACATAAACATGTTTGATTCTTTTGGCCATAACTTCATCATCCAACCTCAAAATGAAGTGATTCTTAACCAATAAAGTCTTAAAACATTTTTCTATCTCTCTATAAAAATTAGCTTATATTGGTGTTGATTTGAAAAAGATTGACGGAGAGAAAGTGAGTGAATCGATTGGAAGAGCATGAATTGGTTTTTTTTACTGAACATGCTTTAGTATTTTAATTATATCTTGATCTGTAGAGCTTTGAATGAGATGATTATTATTTCAAAATAAACTAGAAGCATGGAGATACAATTATTTTGAAGAAGTCAAGTAGTGATTTGGGCTTCTAACTGGTATGGGCTCACCCCTTTGTGGTTTGAGATGTTATAAGAATTGGATGAAATGATGATGGCTCAGGAGATTTCATTGAAATAACCCTACAGGGAAATACGCTCACGTCTTATGATATTTAGAATGATAGTTGGGCTTCCAAAATGGGGTCCTAAATCTTGTGGTATCAGAGCTTAGGCTTTTGGGTTCCTGGGCTTAGAATGCATAGTGTTATTAATTGCTATGCTATGTGACTACTTGTTTGCATTGTGAATTGATTGATTGCTTTAAGTAACATGCATATCACGCATACATGTAAAAACTAAGATTCAAAATGAAAGTAAGTTAAAAAGATAATGTCTTATTAAAGGGGTAAAATGCCACCTCATAAAAGAACATAAGGAGTTTTTTAAGGAGCTGTTGGACCTGATTCCTTACCATTAGAGAAGGGTATTGACGAGTATAGAATCCTAGTAATTGCAACTGCATGAGTCATATGTATGAACTTTCATTAAGAGCTTAGACTATTAGAAACAATGAGAAGAATGGTGTTTTTTCAGAGTGTAAGATAAGGAAAGTTGTGTATATTTAGAAATAAGAAATATTACGTGATCCAATATGTTAGTCATAGATTCAGTATTTGTAGTTGTATCAGCGAATTTGGTAACAGAATTTTGTTGAAGATATGTACTTGAATTGATATGGATGTGAAAATATTTTCATGAATTGACTGAAAAAAAAATAGAGACAAGGTGAAAACGACAAGATTTAAAGCTTACAAGCAAAGTGGAATTGAAAGGTTAAACTCGGAAGTTATGATTTAGTATAAGATTGTGTTAGTGAATTTTAGATCAGAATTTTAAGATGGCTACGCGTCTATAATTCTAAGTTGATTAAGAATGTATGTATGGAAAATGAAACAAATGATAGTAATATATGTAGAAGTCCTCGAGGATATGTCAACCAGTTATTATGAGTACATATTTGATAATGTGATTACATTGGTGAATAATGTGATTGAGTACATATGAGATTTATATTTGGATATGATATAGGATGTAATCTATGATCCCTATAGTTAAAATTATGAGATGAATCAGAGTAACGCGATGCAAGTATGGTATAGGTGATTATGCTGAAAAGGTAACTACTATAGAGGAGTAATTTTTGAATAGTCGTAGAATATTCAGAGGTTGTTCAGAATCAATTGCAATAGATGTATGATTAGTATGAGATATAAATTGGTGATCTGTCGAAATTAATTTTATATATAAGATGTAATGATCTTGATGGTACATACCAAAATATAAGAGTAAACAAATATACCTCCTATTTCATTGAGTTTTATTATAAAGGATATTTTGATCATGTAAAGCGCGATCAAAATTGAAAATTATTGAAATATCATGAATAGTTGAAATTGATCGTATTGAGGTGTTAAGAATGGCTAAAACAACATTGATAATGATAGCAATTGATTGATAAAGATTGCAAGAATAGTATAGATGATAGTAGCAAGAAATCTTCTTTCGAAGAAGAACATTGAATTAGGTTAAGCAGATCAGATATTTTATAATAAGAATGATCAATGAAAAAGCAAATCAGAAATGAATATGTAATGAATTAGAAGTGAATATTGGACTCATATCTCTAGTGGAGACTCAAGCATAAGAGGTAAATTATGCTATTGAGAATGTATGTATTTTGCTTGATGTAAAGTATCCAACTACGTAAGTGGATTTTTTGGAAATTGAGATAGCACTGTTGCTAATGTAAGGAGAACTTAGATCCACATTATATTCTATGCGAATATGCACAAGAGATATAAATTAGATTCTGATGAATGTGTTACCAATATAGGAAGTTAAGCTGCAAATAAATTGAAATGTGCAGAGAAACTAGAATGAATGAGCAAATATTAGAATAAGTCAATGTAAAGTATGAGGAAATATAAAGAATGGAGAAAATCATTTAAAAAAGGTAAGTCAATTAGGAATTTGAAAATAATTTGAGATAATGTTACCTCATCGAGGAATTAGTTACTTAAGGAATTACGAGAACTAATCATAGGCATATGGAGCTTTGGAAATATTTGTTTGAGTAACAAATGCCCCAATAGTACTACAGTATTGAAGATTAAAGCGATCCAAGAAAAATTTGATGATACATTAAATGTATTTCAAAAGTTGAGAAGAACAATTTGAATACTTGAGGAAAAAACATGTAAATCATATGAGTAATGAAAGTAAAGAGAATTTTGAGGAATTATACCAATGTTAATTATATCGTTTGAATTTGGAAATTTTATAGTATACAATGATGTCGTACAAGAGATTAGGATAAAAATCCAATGCAGCATAATAAAGTGATTTCATATGCATGGAGACAATTGAAACCTCATGGGTTGATTATCTAATACACGAATTGAAACTTACTGCAATAGTGATTGCTTGAAAGTGAGAGACATTATATGTACAAAACCATCTTGGATATATATAAATATACAGATCATTAAAGTTTAAGGTACTTATTGAGTTGAGAGAATTGAATACGAGATTGAGACAATAGATAGAAATACTGGAAGATTATGATTATACAAATGAGTATTTCCCAGTAAAGTTAGTGTTGTATCTGATACATTAAGCAGAAATCCCAATAGTAGTGAAGCATGAATTTAGATATTGAGGTTATCAAATCTAGTGCAAAAAAAAAGGAACATAGAATGTGGAGTTGAATTTTGGTCAAATCAAAGTACTATTTGCTGTGAAATTGAAGATCAGTTTCATATGGAAGGATTAACAAAGCCCAAATTGAGGATTCAGAAATTGAGAATCTTATTGAAGAATTGAAAAAAAGATTTGAATTTCAAGTTTGAATTAGAAAATGATGTTTTGTGATCAAAATGAGAAGTATGTATACCCGATAAAGAAGATTGAGCAAAAAAATTACTAGAAAAGGCACAAATAACAACTTAAGCTATACATTCTAGTAGGAATGCGCTGAAACAACATTTAACGGTTGAGAATGTAGACCCAAGTGATTGAATGTTTGAATTTGCCAACGGTCTTAACTGCTAAAGATATGCTTAAAGCTTATGTTTTAGAGTTCATAGGAAAATGAGATAAGTGTACAGTTTTGATTGACTTTAAACATTGCAATCATTATCATAGTGATAACATTAAAATACCGTGCGGCGTTATAAAAGAAAAGAGTTGTCTGCCTCTTTATTTGGATAAATAGGGCCAAAGATGGTTAAAGGCTAGAATTGATTTGAGAAATTGCTGATAAGTGAAATTGATTTGTTAAAAAAAATGAATCGAGAAAAATGAATGAATTAGGTGGATTAACATCAAAGGTATGGAATACAATGAGATAGACTTGAGAGTTAAGTGTACTGACACTATAGAGATGTGAACTATGAAGCAAAGGATGAAATGTTTCTAAGAGTATGTGAAATATAGAGATGTGAGTCAATTGAATATGGTCATTTGGAAGAAATTATTCAAATTAAGAAGTTACTTAGGAGACTGAGGAAAACATATGACAACATTTTCTCCATTTGGTTGATCACTCAGATAAGAATTTCGAGGACTAAATTCTTTAAGGGGGGAGAATTGTTGGACCTCAAACTTTTCTTGAAAGTTAGAACTACTAAATGAGAAATTGTTGGCGATTAGTCATGTGTAAAGAAAAAGGAAAATTCTTGAATTTGAAATGAAGTAGAAAGATGGTTTAGTTACAAGATGGGTTATATGTGAATTGTTGGAAGTTATAAGTTGGAAAATATAGTTGAAACATATTCACTGAGTATGCTTTGGTGTTTTAGCCATAAATTTTTTTCTAGTTATCCAAATGAGATGATTTTTAATTTTAAGTAAAATAGAGACATAAGGATACAAATTTTCTTATGAAAACAAGTTTTAATTCAGTCTATATGAATTTCAATTTTTGGATGGAAGTTGAGTATAAAATATTATTTCAGCATAAGAACCGTCCAAAAATTTTTAGGGTATAACTTTTAAAATTTTAAGCCAAATTGAATGATTTTCATGTCATTAGAAAATTAATATAATGAGGAACATTTTTATAAAAGGAAGTGTTATCAAATTCCTTCTAGATTTTGGAAGGATTTAGTTAAGGAGTTAGAAGTATAAGATGTTAGTTTTAAAGACAAAAGGAGGGCATAATGGGAAGGACAAGATAAAGGAAGGGTAAAAGTGGGAAGGACATAAAATGTGGCTTGAATTAGAAGAATAAGAGTGGAAGTCGTGAGAATAAGGAAGAAGAAGAAGAAGAAAGCAACATGAAATAGAGAAAAGAAGGAGAAAACCGTGGAAGAAGAGAGAAGAAATTTGGGAAGAAGAAGAAGGAAGAAGATTTGTCAAGGTAAGTTCATCTTTTCTTCTTGTTTTGTTAGAGAAGGAGTGAGAGAGAGAAAGGGGTTTTTTTTGTAAAGAATGAAGGGTTTGTGTTGGAAGAAGATAATTTAAGAGAACCTATTTGATTTTAGGGTTTCTAAACTAGGTTTTGGTCTTTCTAACCTAGATAGACCATGGGTAAGTTAAGGTTAAACTTAATTTTGTATTTATTTCATTTGTGTGATTTTGAAGCTTTGTGAATTTCTATGGGAATATTGTTTTGAACGAAACCTTGATTGTTTTAGGAAACTAAGAAAACCCTACTCACGAGCAAGAGGAATGGTACAATTGATTTTGGATTTTCAACAGAAATAAGGTGGGTAATGTATTTATGGTTGTTGTGAAATTGAGCTAATTCTTGGGAATGTGTGTATGTTCATTACTTGAATTTGGCTTGTTTGTAAATGTTGGAAATTGTTTAACGATTGATGACTATTTTATACCTTGAAAAAGGTTATGATATTTGTATAAATGAAAAGTAGAAACAAAAAAAAGAAGCATGCGACTATGAATTTGTGATTGACTGAATTGAGCATGAATTTCTTTGTGATTGGGCAAGCGAGGAACCCGTTTTGTTGGACCCCGAACTTTTGATGTTAATTAGAAATATTAAAATGAATATTAATGAGAAAGAAATTGGTGAGACAATCTATGAATTTAAGAAAATTTGCTGAAATTAAGAAAAATTTATGAGAAAAGAATTGTTTAGTTTTGAGGACTTTGATATTTGAATGAATTTATATGGATTATGAGAGGAAAGAGAATGAGTTAATTGAAATGGGAGTGGAAAATCAAGAAATAAAGAAAGAAAGTGAAAGAATTTGAAAAAAATTTAAAAAAGTTGACTTCTAGAGATAGAAAGTTTGACTTGAGAGAGTTGACTTTTTGTTTGAGGCAAAATTTGAGAAAATTGTCTTCTGAAAACTTGTAGTTTATGTCAAGAGCTTTCTGTAGCCATAAAGTTTGATATTTTTCGATATCGGAAGTGAGAGTTATGATCAGTCAAAGTTCGCTTGGAGTTTGACTTTTTGATTTAGGCTAAGTTCGAGAAAATGATCAACATGAATATTGTAGCCTCTGTCGAGAGCTTTTTTGTGGATATAAAGTTTGCTATTTTTCGATGTCGGGATTGATAGATATGATTTTCTGCAGATATGCTTTGTTTTGAAAATGCTATTAAGTATAGATTTGTGTGTTCTATGCTTCGAGGCCACTCGTCGTATGGATTTAGTTTGAATTAGAGTAAGTGGTCTTCATGAAAGTTTTATATGATGTTTCTATCTTTCCATTGATATAAAGTTTGCAATTTTTCGATATCGGGGCTAGGAGTTATGAGCGATTAAAAATTGGAAGTCGTTTAGGAAAAGCTGTTTTGGACAGAATCTTTGATTGAGTTTCCGACCTCTTTCGAGACCTAATTTGATTTTGAGTTCTTCAGGGAAGTTGTAGAGTTTCCTTTGATCTTTCTATTGACACCAAATTTGTAAAATTCTGAGTTCAGGATCGAGAGATATGATTTTTGAAAAGTTCGGTTTTGAAGTTCCGATACTTTGTTTTTAATCCGATCCCTTTTGTAATCTTTTGCTTATAATTCCTTTGTCCGACATCCGATTGATTTGATTCTCAAAGCGTTGGATTCCTAAGACAATTAATTCCATTTTTATGAAGAATTATGATTTTTAGGAGATTAAATGGAAAGAGATTGATTGAACCTAAGTGAGAGATTTGGTTATAGGTTATAAGTTGGATAATTTTCTGAACATGATTCAGTATTTTGCGAAATTCGGGAGTTGTACAACTCTGATTGAGTTGATTATTAAGGCCAAATAAAATTAAGATATGGGGCTACAAATCATGTGAAGGGATCAAAATTTAATTTCATCCCTAAGATTGTTAATTTCTGGACTGAAGTTATGTTAATGTTCAGTCTCGGATTTTGTGAAGGTCCGATAGTATTTTGGCTATAACTTCTTCGTTTCTGATCCGAATTGAGCGCGGTCAGTGGCGTTGGATTTGTATGATCTAGAGGAACAATTTTGAAGAAGAAAGTTTATCCAAATTATTTCTTTTAGATTCTTGAAAACAGGACGCAAGTAGTCAGTTTTTCAAAATCCTGTGTAGGGGCAATGGTGGAAGATTGCTTAAATGGAGGGGCAATTGGGTAATTGGCCGCTCATTAAATGAAACTCACCTATGGCTGTCGTTTTAAACAAAATAAAGCCACAAAGATTGGCTGGAGAATCACGATTATTCTTGAAACAAAAGAAAAGAAGAAGGGAGAGGAAGAAATGAAGAAGAAGAAGGAGAAGCATGGACGGTTATGGAGGAGAAGAAGGAAGGTGAAATTTTCGATTTTTCTCGATGATTCTCAAGGGTTTTCGTTTGTTTTCAAGAGGGAAACATGAGGAAGATGATGGAAGCTTCATCTTGGGAGAGAAAAAATACGAAATTTAGAGAGAGAAGGTAAGAGCAATCCTTTGAACTTTGAGTTTTTCTTGAACTTTTGGTTTAGAATCATGGAAAATGATATGGGTATGTGATTTATGAAAGCAATTTTGATGATTATGCCTTAGGTTGTGTTTAATTTTGGATGGAATGAATGTCAAAGTTTGAAATTTGGGAGTTTTTGAAATTGTTGCTTTAGATTGCTTGAATTAGTGATGAATTTGAGATATCCTAAGTTAATTTTGATGTTTATGCTTTAGGTGAAGTTTAATTTGAAAATTGTAAATTGGGGTTTAGGCCAAATTGGAAATTTGGGGATTTTGTAAATTAATGGTATAGAATCATCAATAATAGTAGGAATTGGTGAAATATGAAATCAATTTTGAAGAAATTGTGATTTATGGTATTGAATTTGTGTAAATTGGTTTAGGTCACTTTTGAAAATTGGGGATTTTCAAAATTGGAGATTGAAGTAGCTTGAATATGTGAGGAATTGATGTTTTCTAAGCTCAATTTGAGAAATTAAGTTAAATATGATCTTGAATTTGATTGAATTGGTTTAGGTTCAATTTGGGATTTGGGGATTTTAGAAATTAATGATGTACATATCTTGGAATTAGTATGAATTGATGACTTATGCATCAAATTGAAGGATTAAGTTATTTATGAGATTGAATTTTGATGAAATTGCTTTAGGGAATGTTAAATTGGAAGAAAGAAGGAGACTTTGGAGCAATTGAGGCACAAAGCAAGTTGTTAGCATGGATATGAGGTGGGTAGTATATTTATATTTTGATTTATAAGCTATATGTGAATTTTTGAAAATTAAAGAAAACAAAATTTGATTTTTGATAAATTATTGTTGATAAAAATGTTTGAAAAAGGATGTAAATGTTTGAAATTATGATTTCGAAGGGTTAAAATGAGTTTTAGAAAAATGCAAGAATTATGAAATTCATGGTTTTCAAATTATTTGATTTATGATTTAAATGATTTAAAGAATTAGTGCATATATTGTGATGAATTTGATGAATATGTGATTTAAGTGAATTGCATTCGATTTGTTATATGAATTCATGTGGATATATGTTTGTGTCATTTATGACACATTATGATGATATGATATGAAAAATTTAAAGAAAATTAAGATTTTTGAAAAGTGCCTTCGGGCAATCTGAAATTCTGTTTTGCTTATGTGCTATGTGGGTTTGGTAGGTCCCTTGTGAGTCAGTGTACTGTCTCTACTTGTTAAAGCCTTTTCTCGGCTGCCCGCAAAAGGCAATGGAGTTCCGATTACGGACTCCCTTCACGGCTACACTGAACCGCTATGCGGGAAAGTGTAATACGTCTGTTCACATTACCGCAGGATCGCTTTGCGAGGCAAGACGATCATCTGTTAGGACCGAAACCAAACCATTTTGAAATGTTATGTGCTTTTTGCTTTTGTTCATATTTGTGATGCATTGAAAATGTGTTGTATTCATGTATGCATGATTTGGAAAGATTTGAGAATTTGAATGAGAAATTGAGCTTTGAAATCGAGAAATTTTTGGAAATTAGTAATAAAGAATTTGAAAATGTGGAAAGTTGAAGAAATAAGTTTTTGTTGAAAGATTTGCAAAATAACAAATGTTTTGAGAAATGTTTTGCTTATGTTTCAATTTATAAATATATTATCCACGAGCTTCCGAGCTCACCCTCCTTTCATCCCCAATCTCCAGGTTTTTAAGCGGGAGATCGGATGGAAGACGAGCATGACCTCAGTCCAATTTGTGCTTGTTCGTATTTATGTGTAAAGTTTGATGTTCGTATTGGATTTTATGGATGGTTAGAAAGCCAGTAAAGTGTATTTAGTCCGAATGTAAAGAATGTATACAGTTATGCTGAAAATGAGTATGAATTGAATTTATGATATGTGTAAGTAAATTATGGAGTTATATATGAATTGAAATGTATGTGAATGGATTTGCTCGTGGCCAGTAAATGTATATGATTGTATTGTGTTAGGATTGAGACTTTTGAAGTGTTAGGTATAGAATTGCGTTTGTTTCTGCTGGGTTTCCGGACAGGAGGTCCGATGATGGTTGTTAAGGTTGGATGTGATTTTGTGATTTTAGAAGTGTGTTTTTATTATTGCAGAATTTTTGGGCTGTCAAAATAAAGCCGTTATGCTGCCGAAATTTCAGTAAAATGGGTAAAAAGGGTTTAAAAATGAATGTCTAAGAAAATGATTAAGAAGTTAGTTTGGTAAAGATGAGATTTGCGTGATTAAGACAAATTATATGAATTGAGTGTTATATGAGGATAAATTTCCAAAAAGGAAATTGTATGGTTTGAATGTGATTAAGTAAAGAGAAAGGGAATGAATAAGAGAAAGAAAAAAAAATTATTATACCGGGTTTGGATAGTCTAGGTTCCCAACGTGAATGTGTTTATGTGTTCTTGCTTGTTCTCGGATGTCGGCTTCGTTTGTTAAGTATCGATTGTTTCCAATTCAAAATTTTGATGCGAAATTTTCGTTTCTATTCACTTTCATTTCCTTCGTTCTTCGTTTTTTTCGGTTGGGATCCGGTTTCCAGATCGGGTCCCAACACGTTTAATTAGTCACGTGCAAGTCAACATAAAGCCTTCTCCTGGCTGCCCGCTTGCGACATACAAGATCAAAAAATTGGACTCGTTTCGTTCACGATGTAAACTTCTATTTCTCCATTTTGTTCCATGGAACCCTCGAGCCATTTGTTTATGCATTTGCATTTTGATATGTTAAGTTATGATGCAATTTGTGTGTTATACTTTGATGATAAATTTCATTCAATATGTTTTATATGACGATGTATTGAATTATGAGTTGTGAATTAGAATTGTGAATGTTGAACTTACATTGCGAGATTAAGATAAGACGAGTATGCCTATATGAATAGACACATATATGTTTGAATGTGTGACTCATTGTCAATGGATATAAATATATTGGGCACTGAGTTGTATAGCTTAACCCATCATTTTTCCTTCCTCAGGTGCAGAATAAGAAGGTTAGCTATCCTTGCAAGGTAATTGGACAAACTCCAAGATCGTTAGCTTTTGTACTAAACTTGTAACACCCCACTCCTGCAAGACCCGAACTCGACATCGATGGTGATATCCGAGTCTGTGCCCTGTGATGGTGGCGTGCTACATCACTCAGTCTAAACTCAATATAAACTTTTTTTTTGACAACATACATATACACTAGCGAAAAATCATTAATGAATATAATCACCAGTAATTTCAATGGCCACAGGGGCCCTTTTTATAAATACAAATTATTTCCGTCTGTTGACTTTACAAATTGACCTAATCGTTAAAACAATAATTTAGAAAAAAATACAAATTCTATCAGAAACTAATGCAGACGTGAACTGATCCTGACCACTTCTCTCGCTCACTAAAAGATGCTATAGGGGATTCTTCTGGGTCTTGAAAAATAATTGCAAATTTTGGGTGAGTTTTGCGAACTCAGTGAGGTAACCATCGTCGATGGTTCACTCAATTCATGCAACACATCATGTCACATATAATTTACTCACTTTGTTGCATATTTGATCACACTTCACAATTGCACTTGAGCATAGACAATTTATATATTTCATTCGATTAGACATACATAACCAAATGAATTCATGCAACACTCATGCACAACACAGTTGTTTCATAATTCACAGTCACTCAGCTAGTTAATCATCATCGATGGTTCACTCAGTCACATAATACACTTTACATACATCTAACTTTATTTCATAATGCACATTCACCAAATTTTCACATTCACACATTAACAGAAGTCCACATTCATATTTTTCATATTTGACACATGCATATGAGACTAACTTTCTATTTATTATTTTGTTGTGACCGAGTGCCTAAACTGTCCCTTGTAGGGCTCATTAATATCTATCCCTTATCTGTTGGTGGATACAGGGCTCATTAGACATTGAGCCTGAGGCTCTGAATCACTTATGAGCTCGAAGCTCATTTTCACTCGTTGAGCTAAAGCTCTGGTCGGTGGTAACTCTGGTCACAACAGCCATTATGTTTCATGCGGAACTCATACATATCACAGTTATTTTATAATCTCACATTTAGAAGTACACATGATTGTTATCACATCAGTATAAGGCATCTTGCCTTTCATTCAATCAAAAGGATTAAATCAAAAGCATATGACGTGTGCATGTAACACTTTTACAATTTATTTTGGTGTTGTGACCGAGTGCCTGAACTGTCCCTATAATGGCACATTAGTCGTTGAGCCGGAGGCTCTGAAACTGTCCCAAAGAGGGCACATTAATCGTTGAGCCAGAGGCTCTAAAACTGTCCCAATGAGGCATATTAATCGTTGAGCCAGAGGATCTAAAACTGTCCCAATGAGGGCACATTAATCGTTGAGCCAGAGGCTCTAAATCACTGTGGGGCAATAGGCCCAAATGTAAACGTTGAGCTTATAGCTCTCGGTGGCTGCTCCGGTCACAACTGTCATTATCTGTTTATGCATTCATGCATGAAATGCATATGCCATAATTAATCACATTTGTATGCACGTATAACACAATCAATTAACCTATAAGTGCCACAATTAACATTTATGTATCACAAATAATCACATGAATCCAAATTAGTCATATCATAGGCAAGTAGTTCACAAATTCATATACCCATAACACTTCTATGTCATGTCTCCCTAATATACCGGACCTTCTGTCTGGAATCCACAATCAAACACAATCCTACCATTATTCTCCATAGAATCATAAACAAAGAATTATAAGAAATTAATAATTGAGAAACCATCTAGGTCACTCACAATAGCTTCCGCGCTAACGCAAGGAAGTCTCGGCAACGTCGGCTGGCTGACTTTCCAAAAGCGCCTCTATCACAAGTCAAAAACTCATATTTTACACATTGTCTAATCAGAAATATTTAATAATGCACATGTAGCAATTGAAAAGTATGTACTATGCACTTTCGTGACATTCCCGGCAGTATCTAAAAATATCCCGTCACAGCCATTCCTCAATATCAGAAACTCAGTAGACACTAAAATCATTCAATTTGTCTCAGAAATCGCAAAGGTATTCTCCAAACATATACGAACTATCCTTATGTCGAAACTATATTTTACACTCAACTTACATTCAAAATTAAGAACTTTTAAAGACTGATCCTACACTTCACTTCTTCATAAAACGTGTAGACCTTTGTCTCTCGTTTACAACAAATAAAAAATTATCTCATTTGGACAACTACATCAACATTTATGGCTAAAATGCCAAAACATATCTGTGCAGAAAAATGGGTCCTCGCCGCGGAGAAAGGAAGCTGGTCGTGGTGAAGGTTGAGCTCGCCGCGGAGAAAGGAAGCTGGTCGTGGTGAAGGTTGAGCTCGCCGCGATGAGGGCACTAGCGTGCACTGCGGCGTGGTCGCTTGCTTGCACGCCACGACGTGCACGCTTGCGTGCGCCGCAACATTCTCATGAGTATGTCGCGACGTGCGAGCCCAAAAAACCTCCCGAAACTTGATTTTTCAACTTACTTCAATCAAATTCTTCTCATCTTTCAAAATATATGTTGGGCCCCGATTCACATTAAGCATGTTTTATTTTATTCTGAGGATTAGTTTGCTAATTTCCTTTTAATTAGAATAATTTGGGAGCTTTAGTACTTAGTTAATAGAAATTAATTGGAGGATTTAGTTAAAATTAGAATTTTAATAAGTTGGTAGAATTAAAAAGAATAAGATGGAGTTAGGGTAAATTAGGAAGTTTGCTTAGGTTTTAAGGCTTAAGGTTTATTAAGATGGGCTTTTAGCCCATTTTACATGATATTAAATGTCATTAAATGAAGAAAGGAGGGAATAAAATGGTGATGGTTGTGAATTAAGAGTGGAAGCCATGAAAGTTTTAAGTTTTAAGAAGACTAAATGAAAACTACGTAGTTTTGATAAAAGGGCTTAGGTTTTTAAAGTTTAAGACACAAGTTCCTTATGTTTTCTAGAAAACACACGAAACTTACACGGAAAAGAGAAAGAGGAGACTTTCGGTGGAGATAAGAAGAAGAAGAAGAAGAAGAAGAAAAGTAAGAGCTTTGTCTTATTTTGCTTTAGAAAAGGGAACTAGAGTGATTTTTAAGAAGAAAGAGTAAGAGGAAGAGTTTAATCTTTCCTTGGAAGAAAAAAGAGAATTTCGTGGGTTTCATATAGGTAAGGGGAAATTTTGAAAATTTTGAAGTTTCTTGATGGATTTTAGGTTTAAATAGCTTAGTTAAGGTATGAGTAAGGTTAGATAGATGTTAATTCAAGTTTTCCTAGCCTTAAAATTGTCCAATTTTGATATCCTATGTTCTTATGGGATAATTATGCTTAATGAAGGTGAAGTGAGGCATTTTGAGGAAGAGCCAAGGCAAATTGTCCATCCTACAAGCTAAGGGAATTTAAGGTGGGTGATTTCTTAATACTTGAGATAATAGGCCTATTTAAGTTTTAGAATAAATGTAAAATAATGCTTTCCAATGACTTTGAATCTTTGTATAGATTACTCTTTGTTATATTTTTCATTTGTATGAGATGTTCCTTTGATTGTAAATCATGTTAGAAATCATTTGTATAATGTTTCGTTATGTGAAAAAGACTTGAATGTGTGATTTCGGAAAAGATTTGCTAGTTCGGTCCAATCATGCGAAAGTGATTTTTGAAATGGCCAATTACGGGTAATAATTTCAAATTATGTGAATTATGTGCTTTCTTTGAGTTTAGGGTGATCCCGTCCGAGTCAAGTGCACCTGTCTAACCATAGGCTTCTCCCGCCTGCCCGCAAGTGGCACTGGAATTCCTTTCAAGGATTTCCATCAGTCACGGAATGTGTAGTATGTTCCGTTTCGGATCCACCCGAACCACTGTGTTTGTGAATTTGTGATTTGCTAGGTTACTTTTGTGATATGTTAAGTTTATAAATTGTTCGAAGTGCTAAATTCTGTGAAAAGATTTTTAAAGTGAAATTTCTTTTATTAATGTGATATTGCTTTGAACATGAAAGAATGAATAACAGTTTTTGCTTATATTCTCATTTATTAAGTTATTACCCACGGAGCCGTCGAGCTCACCCCCCATTTCTCCTCCACAGGTATCGAGTGAGAAATCGAGTCACCGCATCGAGATTGAGGCAACTCCGATGCATTTTGATTTTGAAGTCATGTTTTGGGAAATCAAAGCAATAGCTTGTTCTTTGTACTTTTACTTTTGTCATTTTGGGATGTAACCGGGCTAAATGCCCTTTGAAGCTTTGTATTGACGTGTTTTCATGTAAATATAAGGGTTTTGAAGTTTAAATGTATCTTATGTATGTTTTGTAAGAATGTATTGTTGTATGGTTGAGAATGACCAAAAAGGAAAGAATGAAATCATATGACTTTATGGATTGGAAAGGAGTAGATGCTTAGGAGTGAGATTACCTTATGGTTTGAGAAATGTTTAGAAGCCTAGGAGTGTGTTGCTGCCATTAGATATTGAGTTTTCATGCAGGTTGATGAGTTGGAATGAAGATTTTTGGCTAGAGCATTTTTAGGGGAAGTGCTGTCCAATTTTTCCTAAATTGGACAGCAACTTGTTTTGAGTTTTAGAGTATCTTAGAGTGAGATTTTCAATGAGATGCCTTCTTGAATATTGTAGTGCATGATTAGATCTTTCCAATGACATAAAGTTTGTCATATTCGGACTTAAGATGAAAAAGTTATGAGAGTTGAAAGATTTCAGCTACTGTTGATGAGGGCTGAAATTTTGCAGCATCTTTAGAAGGCTTTTTCACCCTCTTATAGGCTTATCTGGTTTTTTCTTTCTTCATGAAAAATATAGATTATCCTTCTATCTTTAAAATGAGGTATGATTTGCAATCATTGGAGTTAGGAATAAAATATATGAGGTTGGGAATGTTGATGATTCTTTGTTCATTGTGCCAAATTACTGTTCCATTGGTTTTTCATTTTGACTGAAACGTTAAGTGTGTTTTTATCTCCCTTAATGACCAATTTAATTTTTTCACCCTTCACGAAGTTTCTAGATCCTTTCTTTATCTTTCCAATGAGGTAAAATGTGACATTTTTTGACTTGTGAGCTAAAAGATATGAATTTTCAAACTTTTAGCATGGTGTAGGAAGATTTGAGTTTGGGCTGAAACTTTAAAGCAAATTTTGACCCTCTTAATGACTAAAGTAGTTTTTAAATCCTTCTATGAAGTTGTAGAGCTCCCTTTTACCTTTTTATTGATACCAAATTTACGAATTCTAGACTTCTGGAGCAAAAGTTATGATGTTTGTAAATTCTGAAATTTTCTTGCAAATCTAGATTTCATCCTTAGACGTGGGCACGTCTAGTCTCTAAACCTCTTATACGTGCCCTCGCCTAATCTCTGAATGTCCTCCTCTCACTCTTTTGCTTGTAACTTTTTCGTTTGGCCTTGGATTCACTCGATTTTCGAAGCATTGGGTTTCTAAAAAATTTTTATACAGAACAATCATAGCCTTTCGGTATTTATATCAATCTCCTAAGTCTCATATTCAACTCTTTCTGACTCAATAGATATTTGAGACTCTTGTGATCTGTAAAGATCCTGGTTTGCACTCCATACATGTAATGCCTCCAGATCTTCAAGGAAAAGATCACAACTGCTAACTCCAGATCATGGATCGGATAGTTCACCTCAAATTAAGGATTAAGAGATTGTGAGATTGAAAACAGATCTAAGTGTCAAGTTTAAATGAGAAGAAGGGTATAAGGTGAGTGAAACAAGAAGTATGAAAAATCAATAACGATGCTTGAGTTGAAAGAATTGAATATAAGAATGAGGTAATAGATAGAATTATTCGAAGGATTATGATTGTATAAGTACTATACTGGTAAAGCTAATGTTATGATTGGATGCATTGAATAGAGAATTTAATAGCAGTGTGTCATAAATTTGGATATTGAGGTTATCAAATCTAGTGCAGTAAAGAGTGTAAAATGTGGAATTGAATTTTGGGCAAAATGATTAGTTACTGAAAGTTTAGATCAGTTCATATAAACCAAGACCAAATTGAAGATTCAGAACTTGTAAATTTTACTAAGAAATTAGAAATGAGTATGAATTTTAAGTTCAAGTAGGAAAAATGATACTGGGTGATCGAGATAAGAAGTATGCGTACTGGCAAAGATGATTAAGCAAAGAGACTGTGAGAAAAGTACAAATGGTGATTTAAGCTATACAGCCTAGAAGAAATATGTCAAGTGACTGAAAGTTTGTATTGTCGACGTTTTTAACTGTCAAAGATTTACTTAAAGTTTATAGTTTAGAGTTTGTAGGAAAATGAGATCAATGTATAGTTTTATTTGACCTTAAGCATCATAATCGTTGTCATAGTGTTTTCAATAGAATACTGTATGAGGAGTTAGGTGATAGAAAGAGTCATCGCTTTCGTATTATGATGAGTAAGGCCTAAAAATGATTGAATGTCAGATCGATTGGAGAGGTTATTGATAAGTAAAGTCAATCAGTATAAGATATGAAATACGGGAGATTGACATAAGAGTTACATGAACTGAGATTAAAGTGATGTGAATCAGTAAGTGAAAGCTGAATTGTCTCGGAAGGTATTACCTTGCTAAGGTGTACTCAAGTTAGGAAAAAGAATTCGTTAAGCCGCTATGAATTGGGTCGTATGAAATTTTTATGAGTTAGTGCTACTGACAAAAGATGACTTGGATTCAAAATGTGATATACGTGAGTATGTTCAGGAAATATTGATGTGATAAGATTAGGGTGTTATCGCCACATAAAATGAAAATTGTGAGTGATCTGAAGCATAAGGAGGAACTAGTTAAGAAAGTGAACGACCAACCTCGAATTGAATGACCGAGTGAGTCTTCTGAATACTATTCTTTGAAAGAAAGTTTTCGAGTGATGAAGTTAAATGAGAAACGGAGGAGCATCCTGCACTCCTAATAAATCCGATAAGAATTTCGAGGATGAAATTCTTTTAAGGGGGGGAGAAATGTTGGGCCGCGATTCGCATTAAGCATGTTTTATTTTATTCTGAGGATTAGTTTGCTAATTTCCTTTTAATTAGAATAATTTGGGAGCTTTAGTACTTAGTTAATAGAAATTAATTGGAGGATTTAGTTAAAATTAGAATTTTAATAAGTTGGTAGAATTAAAAAGAATAAGATGGAGTTAGGGTAAATTAGGAAGTTTGCTTAGGTTTTAAGGCATAAGGTTTATTAAGATGGGCTTTTAGCCCATTTTACATGATATTAAATGTCATTAAATGAAGAAAGGAGGGAATAAAATGGTGATGGTCGTGAATTAAGAGTGGAAGCCATGAAAGTTTTAAGTTTTAAGAAGACTAAATGAAAACTACGTAGTTTTGATAAAAGGGCTTAGGTTTTTAAAGTTTAAGACACAAGTTCCTTAGGTTTTCTAGAAAAAACACGAAACTTACATAGAAAAGAGAAAGAGGAGACTTTCGGTGGAGATAAGAAGAAGAAGAAGAAGAAGAAGAAGAAGAAGAAGAAAAGTAAGAGCTTTGTCTTATTTTTCTTTAGAAATGGGAACTAGAGTGATTTTTAAGAAGAAAGAGTAAGAGGAAGAGTTTAATCTTTCCTTGGAAGAAAAAAGAGAATTTCGTGGGTTTCATATAGGTAAGGGAAATTTCGAAAATTTTGAAGTTTATTGATGGATTTTAGGTTTAAATAGCTTAGTTAAGGTATGAGTAAGGTTAGATAGATGTTAATTCAAGTTTTCCTAGCCTTAAAATTGTCCAATTTTGATATCCTATGTTCTTATGGATTAATTATGCTTAATGAAGGTGAAGTGAGGCATTTTGAGGAAGAGCCAAGGAAAATTGACCATCCTACAAGCTAAGGGAATTTAAGGTGGGTGATTTCTTAATACTTGAGATAATAGGCCTATTTAAGTTTTAGAATAAATGTAAAATAATGCTTTCCAATGACTTTGAATCTTTGTATAGATTACTCTTTGTTATGTTTTTCATTTGTATGAGATGTTTCTTTGATTGTAAATCATGTTAGAAATCATTTGTATAATGTTTCGTTATGTGAAAAAGACATGAATGTGTGATTCCGGAAAAGATTTGCTAGTTTGGTCCAATCATGCGAAAGTGATTTTTGAAATGGCCAATTACGGGTAATAATTTCAAATTATGTGAATTATGCGCTTTCTTTGGGTTTAGGGTGATCCCGTTTGAGTCAGGTGCACCTGTCTAACCATAGGCTTCTCCCGCCTGCCCGCAAGTGGCACTGGAATTCCTTTCAAGGATTTCCATCAGTCACGGCACATAACCGCTTCGCGGAAATGTGTAGTACGTTCCGTTTCGGATCCACCCGAACCACTGTGTTTGTGAATTTGTGATTTTCTAGGTTACTTTTGTGATATGTTAAGTTTATAAATTGTTCGAAGTGCTAAATTTTGTGAAAAGATTTTCAAAGTGAAATTTCTTTTATTAATGTGATATTGCTTTGAACATGAAAGAATGAATAACAGTTTTTGCTTATATTCTCATTTATTAAGTTATTACCCACGGAGCCGTCGAGCTCACCCCTCATTTTCCCTCCACAGGTGTCAAGCGAGAAACCGAGTCACTGCATCGGGATTGAGGCAACTTCGATGCATTTTGATTTTGAAGTCATGTTTTGGGAAATCAAAGCGTTAGCTTGTTTTTTGTACTTTTACTTTTTTCATTTTGGGATGTAACCGGGCTAAATGCCCTTTGAAGCTTTGTATTGACGTGTTTTCATGTAAATATAAGGGTTTTGAAGTTTAAATGTATCTTATGTATGTTTTGTAAGAATGTATTGTTGTATGGTTGAGAATGACCAAAAAGGAAAGAATGAAATCATATGACTTTATGGATTGGAAAGGAGTAGATGTTTAGGAGTGAGATTACCTTATGGTTTGAGAAATGTTTTGAAGCCTAGGAGTGTGTTGCTGTCATTAGATATTGAGTTTTCATGCAGGTTGATGAGTTGGAATGAAGATTTTTGGCTAGAGCATTTTTAGGGGAAGTGCTGTCCAGTTTTTCCTAAATTGGACAGCAACTTGTTTTGAGTTTTAGAGTATCTTAGAGTGAGATTTTCAATGAGATGCCTTCTTGAAGATTGTAGTGCATGATTATATCTTTCCAATGACATAAAGTGTGTCACATTCGGACTTAAGATGAAAAAGTTATGAGAGCTGAAAGATTTCAGCTACTGTTGATGAGGGCTGAAATTTTGCAGCATCTTTAGAAGGCTTTTTCACCCTCTTATAGGCTTATCTGGTTTTTTCTTTCTTCATGAAAAATATAGATTATCCTTCTATCTTTAAAATGAGGTATGATTTGCAATCATTGGAGTTAGGAATAAAAATATATGAGGTTGGGAATGTTGACAGTTACTGTTCATTGTGCCAAATTACTGTTCCATTGGTTTTTCATTTTGGCTGAAACGTTAAGTGTGTTTTTACCTCCCTTAATGACCAATTTAATTTTTTCACCCTTCACGAAGTTTCTAGATCCTTTCTTTATCTTTCCAATGAGGTAAAATGTGACATTTTTTGACTTGTGAGCTAAAAGATATGAATTTTCAAACTTTTAGCATGGTGTAGGAAGATTTGAGTTTGGGTTGAAACTTTAAAGCAAATTTTGACCCTCTTAATGACTAAAGTAGTTTTTAAATCCTTCTATGAAGTTGTAGAGCTCTCTTTTACCTTTTTATTGATACAAAATTTAGGAATTCTAGACTTCGGGAGCAAAAGTTATGATATTTGTAAATTCTGAAATTTTCTTGCAAATCCAGATTTCATCCTTAGACGTGGCCACGTCTAGTCTCTAAACCTCTTAGACGTGCCCTCGCCTAATCTTTGAATGTCCTCCTCTGACTTTTTTGCTTGTAACTTTTTTGTTTGGCCTCGGATTCACTCGGTTTTCGAAGCATTGGGTTTCTAAAAAAATTTTATACCCCTGTTTAGTAAAATGAGAGTGTCAGGTTTTGGTCGGACTTTACGGATAATATTTAAGAGAGTCAATTACTTGACGGTTTCGAATATATTTCCGTTTTCAGGCGATTTTATGAGTTATAGAGATCCGATTGAAGCAGTTTTTGATTCTAATTGACCTAGAGATATGGAATTTCATTTTAGCTTATGAATCAGATTTAGTAATGGGCCCTAAGTAGAATCATTTTATTGGATGATAATTAGAGTGAATTTATCAAGTTTTGTTCGGATGACGTTAAATTACGTTCGATTTGAGGTTTCTTTTGTGGTGAGGAATTCCTCCCTCGTGAGATGCTAGTCTA
Source organism: Erythroxylum novogranatense (assembly GCA_029891385.1). Taxonomy (NCBI): domain Eukaryota; kingdom Viridiplantae; phylum Streptophyta; class Magnoliopsida; order Malpighiales; family Erythroxylaceae; genus Erythroxylum; species Erythroxylum novogranatense. The sequence continues at coordinate 61,195,696 of CM057228.1, read as the reverse complement.
GATGTCACAGGGGACATCGGGCACGCGACTCACCGGGGAGGGTTTCCAACAATATAAATCATCTTAATCCTAAAACATCACTTATACTTCATTTTCAACTCATTTGAACACAATAAAATCAACAAAACATCACAAACCAACCTTGATCATAAATCGAAAAACCACACATTTTCTTTAACCCATTTTACACTTCTAACACATAAACCCCTCTTAACTAACATCAAAACATGTTTTATTCAATTGATCAAGAGGGATGATACTTATACTTACTTGATTTTGCTTCTAAATCGTCAAAGATTTCCAAAGCCCAATTTTCCTTCTCTTCTTCTTCTCCCACGACATCTTCCTTCCTCTTTAAACAAAAACCCTAACTTCTTCTTTTTATACCTTTAGGAAGGGGAAATGTCCATTCTACCCCTTCCTTTAAACCTTAAGTCTTAAAATCTTAAGTATCATGCTCAATTTGCCCTTATACAATATTCTTATAACCTTACTACTTCAATTTAGAAATTTAAACTCTTAGGGACTGAATTGAAATTCAATTCCTTCAGATAATTTGCAGATCCATGTTTCTAGTTTATTTAGAAATAAACATTAACTTAATTGGATCTCTACAGATCACGAATTTCTGATCAGACTGAACCATGTTCAGAAAATATCCCATTCAAACACTTTCAATACAAAGTAATACAACCTTAACTTCAGAAAATCATTTCTTTCAATCCCGATATCGAAAAATATCAAACTCTAATGCGACAGAAAGTCATCAACATATTCTACAAGTTTCATGAAGATCAATGTCTCACATTTCAAATTCACCCACTTTCATTATATCTTTCATACCTATCAACTTCCATTTCAAACAATTTATTTACTTTGATTTTCATAAACCTCTCCAAATTTTGATGGCTTATGATAAAATAAATTTCCTAAATCATGTCATTAATTGTAGTATCAACTTGACAGTCATTTTCAATACCGAAAATCTCATCGGTACCCACTTAGCAATTTTATGTAGAATACATATAAATCACTCCAATTCAATTCTTTTCAAACACATATACTTTACATTTTTCACCAAAATTACACTAATAGAGACATATGCCGGGAAATGTCACGAATGCATGTACAATCATGTGCATTTGCAAAAATTACCATTCATATCCATATAGAGGCCATTTTATGCATGAATATACCGAGATAAGTGTACACACTCACAACCTGACCCAAATTTACTATTTTATCCTTCCCATCGGTGATGGGATGTTACAATTCTCCCCTCCTAATAAAAATTTCGTCCTCGAAATTCATTTAGATACAGAATAAGGTAGGGGTACTGTTATCTCATACACTCTTCTATTTCTTATATCATCTTTCTATTCGATGCTTCCTTTATAACATCCCAATTGATGTTATCAATAGGTCTCTTAATTCTCTGTTTAGATATCATACTTCTTCAATTATGCCCTTGAGGAGTTTCAGAATATTCGACTCAATACTTCCAGTTTCAATGCCCCATATATTGGATTAAAACAATCCTAACCATAAAATCACTTATAATTCCATAGTCCATTTTTGCCATCATTTGATATGGATCACTTTCTGTCACACCTAGTTTCCCTTATTACCTTGTACCTTATCGAACTACGCATCGGTATTAGTACTCTGAACCTTCACATCTTTCTCTATATAGTCACAACTTCTATGAAATCCACCAAAATCCATTCATCTTTCAAAAGCACTTTATTCAGATTTTAAAATCATTTCACTCACTAATGGTATCCCAAATTTGCTCTGACTTTTACTCAGGTTGATCGACTCTTTTTGTTGTCTCACCCAGAAAATGATGATTTTGCCTGTAGTCACTTGCACTATACATTATATGCTGAAATATTCCAGACGTAATTGCCTCATACCTTTCTCCAATAGTCCAGGTTACAAGGAACTCAAACGTATAATCACTCAGGTCGACATTCTTAGCTGCCAATCGCTCTTTTGAGGTCCACTTCCTAGGACCTCTCTTTCTTAGGTAGTACACATATTTTATGTCATCATAATCCTCAAATCCACAATTTTGGGCTTTCCTAATTCCTTTTTACAAAACTGATATTATTTTTTTCATAATTAATAAATTTTCCTTTTTGCTCCACTTTAACTCGTCACTATACCCTCTTTATTGCATTGATTAAGGAACCTAAATCCACATATGTGGTACTCTGCTATGCAATGCTCTATTCGATACTGTTGATTGGAACATTAACTTTCTTAGGACAGGTCCCTCGACACAATCCTTCAATCTTTTCCAATTCCCGTCTTTCTTTAATCTCTACTAATCTGTCTATGTAGGTAAATCAAAATTCCAATCCTTCAAACCCATTACTAGCACAGCATCTTTCAAGACATATATCCAAATTTAGCTCATAGGACTACAATTTTCCCTAAGTACACAAAATCAACTTACTATTGTAATAGATTGTATCTCAAACTCTCATGGGAACTTGTCATAGATAGAAAAATCGTGAATTCCTCAAAAATTATTTTTACTATCCTTCTTAATGCAGCTACATATATTTCGTACATTTTTTTTGTTCAATATAATCATAGTCTCTCATTGATATCATGTTGCTTGTTAATGCCAATAGATATAACCTCAAACTCATTGTGTTCATATTTAGATCTTGTAATTCCCTGAGTAACTAATTCCGCAATACCGTAGTATTATCACTTGCCATCCTCTATTTGTCATTAAATTTCTTTTTTATTTTTCTTTTTCTTTTTTCTTTCTCGATGAATTTCATCAGTTCTTTCAATTTCCCGATGATTCCACATTGATTTATGCCAATGTCTGTTCATTTTTACCTGATGGTCCCCACATTCCAATCTTTCTGCAAACAGAACTTCCTGTGTTGGAAAACCCCATTATCAGAGGTAATTTGTGGTTCTCAAACATATTTCCCCAGCCTATGATGTGGACCAAATTTCACCTTACATTACCTAGAATGTCACCTCGAATTGCTGAAATCCTCTTAAATAGTTGGATACTTGACATGAACAAAATATATAAATTCCCGATACCTTTTCTGATCCTTATGTTCGAGTCTGTTCTATGGATGTAACTCAAATATTATCATCATTTTTTTCACAACTGTTCCAGGAGACCTGTCATCTTATTTCAAATTATCTCAATTGCGTTTGTCAGTTCCTATCTGAATCAAACCTGATTAACTCAAGCGGGAGGCCTTAGACCTCTATAGAAGAATTACCAGATTCCATTGTGAAATCGAGAGAAGAGCTTATGATCTCTACTACTGATCATAGAATCATTGCTCATAAAAAAAATTACTAGGCTTCCTTACCCTATCTCCGTGATTTCTTAATACCAACCTCGATATTGTTTATAACTCCTTGTCAATCACCTCTTACCCATAAGTACTTATTGTTCATTCTTACTACTTCAAGAAAATCACTTTCAACATTTCATATTATCTTAATAAGATCAATTTGTATCATGACTCCAATGGTCAATACATCCTCAAGAATAAGACTCAAAGAGGCATTACGCAATTTCTTATACTCTACACCCCGATATATACCATTCCAAAACCCTTACATCTTATTTAAAGATGTATTTATATCAAGTAGCCACGTAATCACATTCGCTAATGCTACTTACATTTTCTATCCTTGTTCCTGCCCATAATTGGGGTTTACCATATGATTTGGAGGCCCATATCATGCCCTGCACTCTTTCCTCACATTAACACACACATTGACAGCGATTCTTTTTCAGTTTTCCAATATTTAACTCTTCTTCGTATACAACATCTCATCATAATCATTGAATGGACATTTTGAGTGTCTTCACTCTTTTCCTTTGAGTTATCATCTTTTTCATAATCGCATGCATAAATACAATTCAAATCAAAGCGCATATCTAATTGTCTCCATCCTAACACATCATGTGTCACGTTTCATCACGCGTAAAAATCATATTCTTATTATTTCATCGGCCATGTATATATTATCAATCCATTCAGAATTATAAATGCAGAAGTATCAAGAAATGTAATCTCATTCTCACAGACATATTATTACGCTAAATCATAACTTTTATCACATTTCAAATCCAAGTCTAATTGAGTTGTTTCTTTTAACCAGCTTGAACACTTTAATCTCAGCTTTTTCCGCTTCTTCCTAACAATATCTTCACTTACGATACAATATATTCCATCATACTCACATCAACACAAATACAGTGAATATATATCTGCCTTTTTCTCATTTCCAATTATCCCCATTTTATTGGACATAAACGTCAGAATCATAAATGCCTAGTCATCCCTAAGCTTTTGATCAAACATAGATATATTCTTATGCTAAATCATAACTCTTATCACTTTTAACCGATATTCTTCTCATGTCCAAATTTGGCCTCCCTAGGCTATCACAAATTTCGTTTTCTTTCAACTCGATTTATACACTTTAAGTCTCATTATTCATTTTGATATCGCTTCTTTCTCAAATCAGCTCATGCCAATGTCTTGAAATTCATATCTCATTCGAGGGTTTGTAACCACATTATCCATTTTTCTTTTCCCATTCCTAATTGCTCAGAAACCTTCATTGGCTCATATTCTGTCATATAGTCACCTTTCTCACACTTAAACACTTAGCACATGTTCATGCGTAGGACTCATACCCATACAACTCAGACTCAGGATCAGTTGCTACAATATGCTTTGACATGACTTTAATACATGTGACTTAACCCTATATTTCATAAAATGCCCAGATAAATTTGTACTTCTGGGCTCTGATACCACCTAAATGTAACACCCCACTCCTGCAAGACCCGAACCCTACATTGATGGTGATATTCGAGTCCGTGCCCTGTGAGGGTGGCGTGCTACATCACTCAGTCTAAACTCAGTATAAACTTTTTTTGGCAACATACACATACACTAGCGAAAAATCATTAATGAATATAATCACCAGTAATTTCAATGGCCACATGGGCCCTTTTTATAAATACAAATTATTTCCGTCTGTTGACTTTACAAATTGACCTAATCATTAAAACAAAAATTTAGAAAAAAACAAAAATACAAATTCTATCAGACACTAATGCGGACGCGAACTGATCCCGACCACTTCTCTCGCTCACTAGAAGATGCTATACGCCCATTGCCTAACAGGGTATTCTTCTGGGTCCTGAAAAATAATTACAAATTTTGGGTGAGTTTTGCGAACTCAATGAGGTAACCATCGTCGATGGTTCACTCAATTCATTCAACACGTCATGTCACATATAATTTACTCACTTTGTTGCATATTTGATCACACTTCACAATTGCACTTGAGCATAGACAATTTATATATTTCATTCGATTAGACATACATAAGCAAATGAATTCATGCAACACTCATGCATAACACAGTTGTTTCATAATTCATAGTCACTCAGCGAGTTAACCATCATCGATGGTTCACTCAGTCACATAACACACTTTATATACATCTAAATTTATTTCATAATGCACATTCACCAAAATTTCACATTCACACATTAACAGAAGTCCACATTCATATTTTTCATATTTGATACATGCATATGAGACTCACTTTTTATTTATTATTTTGCTATGACCAAGTGCCTAAACTGTCCCTTGTAGGGCTCATTAATATCTGTCCCTTATCCACTGGTAGATACAGGGCTCATTATACGTTGAGCCTGAGGCTCTGAATCACTTATGAGCTCGAAGCTCATTTTCACTCGTTGAGCGAAAGCTTTGGTCGGTGGCAACTCTGGTCACAACAGCCATTATGTTTCATGCGGCACTCATATATATCACAGTTATTTTATAATCTCACATTTAGAAGTACACATGATTGTTATCACATCAGTATAAGGCATCTTGCCTTTCATTCAATCAAAAGGATTAAATCAAAAGCATATGACGTGTGCATGTAACACTTTTACAATTTATTTTAGTGTTGTGACCGAGTGCCTGAATTGTCCCTATAAGGGCACATTAGTCATTGAGCCAGAGGCTCTGAAACTGTCCCAAAGAGGGCACATTAATCGTTGAGCCAGAGGCTCTAAAACTGTCCCAATGAGGGCATATTAATCGTTAAGCCAGAGGCTCTAAAACTATCCCAATGAGGGAACTTTAATCGTTGAGCCAGAGGCTCTGAATCACTGTGGAACTCGAGGCCCAAATGTAAACGTTGAGCTTATAACTCTTGGTGGCTGCTCCGGTCACAACTGTCATTATCTGTTCATGCATGAAATGCATATGCCACAATTAATCACATTTGTATGCATGTATAACACAATCAATTAACCTATGAGTGCCACAATTAACATTTATGTATCACAAATAATCACATGAATCCAAATTAGTCATATCATAGGCAAGTAGTTCACAAATTCACGTACCCATAACACTTCTATGTTATGTCTCCTCAATATACAGGACCTTCTGTCCGGAATCTACAATTATTCTCCACAGAATCATAAACAAAGAATTATAAGCAATTAATAATTGAGAAACCATCTAGGTCACTCACAATAGCTTCCGTGCTAACGCCTGGGAGTCTCGGCAACGTCAGTGGGCTGACGTTCCAAAAGTGCCTCTATCACAAGTCAAAAACTCATATTTTACACATTGTCCAATCAGAAATATTTAATAATGCACATGTAGCAATTTAAAAGTATGTACTATGCACTTTCGTGACGTTCCCGGTAGTATCTCAAAAATTCCCGTCACAGCCATTCCTCAATATTAGAAACTCAGTAGACACTAAAATCATTCAATTTGTCTCAGAAATCATAAAGGTATTCTCCAAACATATACGGACTATCCTTATGTCGAAACTATATTTTACACTTAACTTACATCCAAAATTAAGAAATTTTAAAGACTGATCCGACACTTCACTTCTTCATAAAACGTGTAGAACTTTGTCTCTCGTTTACAAAAAATAAAAAATTATCTCATTTGGACAACTACATCAACATTTTTGGCTAAAATACCAAAAGATATCTGTGTAGAAAAAAGGGTCCTCGCCGCGGCGGAAGGAAGCTCGCAGCGGCGAAGGTTGAGTTTTCCGCGATGAGGGCACTAGCGTGCGCTGCGACGTGGTCGCTTGCTTGTGCGCCGCGACGTTCGCATGAGCACGTCGCGACGTGCCAGCCCAAAAAACCTTCCGAAACCTGATTTTTCAACTTACTTCAATCAAATTCTTCCCATATTTCAAAACATAAATCATCTTAATCCTAAAACATCACTTATACTTCATTTTCAATTCATTTGAAGACAATAAAATCAACAAAACATCACAAACCAACCTTGATCATAAACCGAAAAACCACACATTTTCTTTAACCCATTTTACACTTCTAACACACAAACCCCTCTTAACTAACATCAAAACATGTTTTATTCAATTGATCAAGAGGGATGATACTTATACTTACTTGATTTTGCTTCTAAATCGTCAAAGATTTCCAAAGCCCAACTTTCCTTCTCTTCTTCTTCTCCCATGGAATCTTCCTTCCTCTTTAAACAAAAACCCTAACTTCTTCTTTTTATACCCTTAGGAAGGGTGAAATGTCCATTCTACCCCTTCCTTTAAACCTTAAGTCTTAAAATCTTAAGTATCATGCCCAATTTGCCCTTATACAACATTCTTATAACCTTACTACTTCAATTTAGAAATTTAAACTCTTAGGGACTGAATTGAAATTCAATTGCTTCAAATAATTTGCAGATCCATGTTTCTAGTTTATTTAGAAATAAACATTAACTTAATTGGATCTCTACAGATCACGAATTTCTGATCAGACTGAACCATGTTCAGAAAATATCCCATTCAAACACTTTCAATACAAAGTAATACAACCTTAACTTCAGAAAATCATTTCTTTCAATCCCGATATAAAAAAATATCAAACTCTAATGCGAAAGAAAGTCATCAACATATTCTACAAGTTTCATGAAGATCAATGTCTCACATTTCAAATTCACCAACTTTCATTATATCTTTCATACCTATGAACTTCCATTTCAAACAATTTATTTACTTTGATTTTCATAAACCTCTCCAAATTTTGATGGCTCATAATAAAATAAATTTCCTAAGTCATGTCATTAATTTATAGTGTCAACTTGACAGTCATTTTCAGTACCGAAAATCTCATCGGTACCCACTTAGCAATTTTATGTAGAATACATATAAATCACTCCAATTCAATTCTTTTCAAACACACATGCTTTACATTTTTCACCAAAATTACACTTATAGAAACATATGCCGGGAAATGTCAGGAATGCATGTAAAATCATGTGCATTTGCAAAAATTACCATTCATATCCATATAGAGGCCATTTTATGCATGAATATATTGAGATTCATGTACACACTCACATCCTGACCCAAATTTACTATTTTATCATTCCCATCGGTGATGGGATGCTGCAAAGCTAGTTCAAACACTTTTGGATAGCTTATTAAGCATGCCAAACATTAAGCATCCACTTGTATTTGTATTAAGTTAGTGATGTGTATGTTTATATGTAAATAAAACTTATTCAAATATTTAGTTTGCTTAGCAATGAGAATGAGAAATTGAGGATTTTCTTTTGTGTATGATTATGTTATTTTACAGGTTGAGTATGATGGTGGTGGAAGTGGAATGTGTATGTGCATATTCTTCTTCGTTGAGATTGCAAATTGTTGTTAGTTTTAAAATAACATGTTAGAGATTTGGAAAGGTTGTATGGAATGAATCGTTGGAGGTGAGATTCAAGAGTTTAACAAAAAGTACTTAGTAGCTAAATTGATATGAGGAGATATTGCATTTGATAAGTTTTTATAAGTGTGGAAATTATGTTTTGAACTCAAGGGAAAAACTGTATCGATCTAGGTAGACTTAGCCAAAGTTGTTTTCATGAAAGTTGTAGCTTGTCTTTCTAGCTTTCCAATAATATAAAATATGAAATTTTTGGAATCGTAGTTAAGAGATATGATCATTATAAGTTGTGATGCTGCACAGGATGCATATAGGACAGCTATAGTGAAAGATTAGAATTGGTTGTATGTGATGACCTGATCGAGATGAGATTGGGGAGTTTAATAAAATAAATTTGGTAATTGAATGTTTAAGGAGTGATATTTCATTAGAAGAAGTGAATTTGGGAGTATTATGAGTGAACATGATGTTAAAATGGATGTAGGAACCATTGGAAAGACTTTGGAGGGGTTTGGTTGTTATATATGTCCATTAAACGGACCTTCTTAAGTTTAAAAATGCCCCCAGCCCAGTGCATGTCCATTAAATGGACCTTCTTAGGTCTGGAAAGCACCCCTAAGCCCGTCAATGTTCGTTAGGCGGACATGTATGTCAGTTTAACAGACATACACGGGACAATTACAGTAACTGGCAAATTTGACCCTTTTAGAAGCAATATCTCACTTTGAGTTCTTCATAAAATCGTGGATCTAGAAGTCCTCTTCAAAACTGTCCTAAAATAACCTTAATTTGATATCTTTAGTGAAAGTTATGCCAATTGTCCCAAGATAGGTACAATATGATTGAGGACATAAACATGTTTGATTCTTTGGCCATAACTTCATCATCCGACCTCAAAATGAAGTGATTCTTAAACCAATAGATTCTTAACACATTTTTATATCTCTCCATAAAAATTGGTATCCATTGCTATTGATTTCAAAAGACTGACGGAGAGAAAGTGGGGGAATCGATTGGAAGAGCGTGAATTGGTTGTTTTACTGAACATACTTCGGTATTTTAATTATATCTTGATCTTTAGAGCTCTGAATAAGATGATTATTATTTCAAAATAAACTAGAGGCATGAAGCTATAATTATTCTGAAGAAATCAAGTAGTGATTTGGGCATCTGACTGGTATGGGCTCACCACCTTATGGTTTGAGATGTTGTGAGAATTGGATGAACCGATGATGGCTAAGGAGATTTCATTGAAATAACCCTAAAGGAAAATACACTCATGTCTTTGATATTTAGGATTTTTGGACTTCGGAAACAAAGTCCAACAATTTTCAAATCAAATTAAATTTCTCTTTAGAATAGGGAATTAATTCGTTAGGAATTAATAAGTCCAATCGAATTTAATTTTTCCAAGAAGTGGAAATCTTATTTTAGATTATAAAGATCAATAACTTGAATCAAATGAAACTTGATATTATGTATATAATTTGATTATGAGTACTTAACTTGTGTAATATATTTAGATGTTTGATATATATATATACATATATATATATATATATATATATATACACACACACACACACACACACACATATATATATATATATATATATATACACATATATATATATATTAGATTCATGTTAAAATTGTATGTTTTATATGTATGATATTTTACATGCAATTTTGTGTTTGATGAGACAAATGAACTTAAATTCCATATTAAAAGATTAAATACATGTTTTGAACATGATTGTTGCCTTCCATTATTATGAGAATTTAGAGGCAAGGTTAGGAATAATTAACAAATCTAAGAGTCATATGAGATGTGATTGATAAAATTGTTATCTTCCTAATTTAAGTTTAGCTAGTTTGAATGGGATCCTAGCCCACTCAAAAAATTATAGTAATCTTTTCGAATAGTAAAGAGGGTTATTATTTTGAATAAATTAGTGAGTCCTAATCTCATTTGGTAATCATGACATATAATTAATTACTTGCTTTTCTTACATTTATATTCTATTATGAGTGGAATTTACCTTGTTTAGTATAGTTAATACTAAGTGGACCTAATTTCTTGGATAAAGGCTGTGTTTGAGAAGAGTTTTGATGTAACATCCCACACTCGACGGGAAGGGTAGAATAATAATTTGGAAAGGGGGTGAGAGTGATTAGGACTGGTTGGAAATTTTCTTGCGGATTTTAATTGTGAACAGTGAAATTGTGCACATGAAAAAAAAACTGTACATGCATTCATGACATTCCCGGTATTTGTGCCTAAATGAAATTATGTTGTGCATAATGTAATAATTGTGTTGGAAAAATTATTTGGCATGCTTCTTTGTGTGTTTTCTAATTTAAGAGAATTTTAGGAATTTTTCTGGAATTTTCCAGGAAAACTTTCCGAACCAAAAAAATCGCCAAGTGGCGAACCGACTGGTTTTCGGAACCGAAAATTTTGGCCAAATGGGACTGGACTATTGGGTACACTATTTTGGGACCGAAATTGGGACTTTTGGCAATGACTTAAAGATGTAATTTTCTAGTAGGATTATTTGGTCAAAGTTTGTTAATTGAACTTTTGTCTTTTTCTCATAAGTGACAAGTGTGTTAAAGCATTTAATGCTTGTATTTAGCTTGGACTTGGTCTTCTCATTCACGACACTTCTTCAATTCATTTTTAAAAGGGAAAGAATGAAAAACAAATGAGTTACTTCCTTCTTCCTTCATCCAACCGAAACCTTCATCTTCTTCTTTCTTGGTTTCTCCTTCACTTTGGTTTAATTGTTACTCTCCTTCAACCTTAAGTAGTTCTTTTCATGCCATACAAGCTTAAACCCTTTTGCCTCCCTATGGTGAGTTTCGTGTGTGAGAGTGGTGTGAGTGGGAGTTTATGATTTTGAGTATTAAGTGAAGGATTGAAGGATTGGAAACTTAGTGAGGTAAGACTATGCTTTAAGCTTTGATTAGTCATTAGTGCATGAATTGGTAGTTAGATGCATTAATTATGATTTATTGTACATTAATTCCATGAGACTTGTGGTTTAATTGTTTGGGTATGAGTTATATTTGTGTGAGGATGAACGATGAAGGTAAGTGTCAGAGGTGTTGTTTGAAAGTTTGAATGGTTTGAAATGAATTTTGTGATTCAAGATTAGTGGAAACAAATGAACATTTATTGTGTGGTTGCTGCCATGGTTGTGATTAAGTGATTGAGTGGAAGATTGGATGACATATTGGCTGAATGAGTGATTAAAGTGAAAGTTTATTGATGTAGGAATGATGTTAACATGAAAGGAAGTGGTTTAGGTCTAAAAGCTGAAAAAATGGAATGTGTATTAGTGTCAATGTTTTTGCCATAAATAGATTTGTGGGTAAGCAATTAAGGTGAGGTTTGTTTTAAATTAAAATTGAAACATTTTGCTACATTTTATATGAAGGAAGTTCTGCCCAATTTTGATGAGAAGAGTGGTGAATTTTGCTTTACAAGTGACATATAGGAGTTGTGTGAACAGTATCCAAGATTTATAACCTGAAACTTGGATGCATTTTTTTGGATTGAATTAGGGTGAATTTTTGGAATTGGTCTTCATGAAAGTTGAAGCCTAATCTTGTTATATTTCCATTGCCACTGATTATGCAATTTTTCGATATGTATGTTTGGAGTTATGACCTGTTGAATGTGGGTTGGTTATGTGCATTATGTTGGAACCTAGCCCTAAATGTAGGTTTTGTGAGTATTGTGCTTGGAAGCTAAATTAGAGATTTTTTTGATTCGAATTGGTTCAAGTGATCTTCTGGAAAGTTGTATAGGAAGAAATTATCTTGAAAATGAGATATAGCATGTTAATTTGGGACGTAAGAATTGGGAGTTATGAATTTTGAAAGACTGGACCTAAGTTAGGTCATTGACTAGTGATCAGGGCAGCCACTTGCATGACAGTTTTGAGTTAGTTAATGATAGAATTTGTCTTTAAGCCCTTCATGAGAAGTGTAGTATTTTGTTTGATCTTTTCATGGGTATAAAGTATGCATTTTTTTTGACATTTGTGCAAGGAGTTATGATTTTTAGAAAATTGCTATCCAGTTTGGGTGATTTCAGTGGACAGAATCTTTGTTTAAGTTTTTGACCCATTTAACAATTGAATTTGGTTCCATGTTGTTCATGAAAGTTGTATGTCATGTTTTGATCTTGCTTTTGAACATAAATTTTACAATTTTTGGCAAAAGGAATGAAAATTTATGAGTTTTGTAAAATGGTATACTGGGTTGAGAAAGATTGTGAAGGCAGTAGCTGTGATTGCATTTTTGACACCCTTAGAGGTGGATTTAGTTTTTGTGTCCTCATGAAACTTGTATAGCTCTCTTTTCTCTATAAAATGGACATCAAGTTTGTCCAATTTGAAGTTTGGAGTAGGGAGTTATGCCCTGTGGAAGTTGGGATGTCGGAGGAAGTGTTTTTCAGATTTGCCATTGTAGTAGCGTAAGTCGACTAGAATTCTTAGGCAAGTCGACTAGAAACATATATTTTTCCTTCTTTTGCTTATAACTTTTCCGTCCGACATCCGATTGACCTGATTCTTGAGGCATCAGATTCGTGACTTATTGAATTTCATTTTATGAGAAATGGGGACTTTTTGGAGGTGAAATTAACGTGGGTTAGGGCAATTGGTTTCTGGTCATTGTTTTATTAATTTTTAGACTTATAGAGGTCCGAATTGAGTAATTTCGGTGCCGTTAGATTTCTAATGTTTTAGACGGAATTTTGTGATGGAAAATTTTGGATTAACGCCGGGAATATCATGAACATGCATTGTACACATTTTAACTGCCACATGTGCATCATTAATTAGTTCTGATTGGACAATTAGTAATGTTTATCTTCTCTGATCATATTAGAGGCACATTTGGAGCGTCGACCTACCGACGTTGCAGAGACTTCCTGGCATTAGCTCGGAAGTTATAGGTGAGTGACTGAGATGGTTTTCTCTCAATTTCTCTAAGTTCACTGTGGAGATAATGGTGGGATTAGTGATTGTGTTTGATTCTGACTGTATTCTGGACGGATGGTCCGGTGGATTGGGAGATCTGACATAGAAGTGTTCATGATGTGATAATTGTGAAATTGCTTGCTATTACTGTGGTCAATTGCTTGCTATTCATGTGATCAATTGTTTTGTCTCTGATGTGACACGTTCACTGTATGTGATTCATTGACTGTGAAATTGGACATATGCATTTCATACAAAAAACCACATGAACTGATAATAACAGTTGTGACCGGAGCAGCCACCGATAAGAGCTACAAGCTCGACTACTGAAAAAGAGCCTCGAGCTCGAAAGGGAGTAGTGCATACCCAGAGGGCTCTCCTACCCCTAAGACGCATAGGAAGTAGTGCATACCCAGAGGGCTCTCCTACCCCTAAGACGCGTTTAACGCTTAATGAGCCCTATATGGGACAGTTCAGGCACTCGGTCACAACAAAGTAAAAATTGGAAAAGTGAGTTTCATATGCATTTGATTGAATATCTGGATTGGGTGAAAGGCGTAACGCCTTATACTTGTGTGACAGCAACCATGTGGAATTTCTGAGTGTGCTACTGTGAAATGATCTGTGAACTGCTTGAGTACAATTACATGGTCCTTTTGAATGTGTTAGTGTAAAATAATCGGTGATATACTTGACTGTTGCATGAATTGAGTGGACCATCGATGATGGTTCCTCACTGAGTTCGCAAAACTCACTCAAAATTTGCAATTATTTTTCAGGCCTTGAAGAATACCCCGTTAAACACGGGAGTATGCCCACTGTATACAAGTGAAAGATAAAGGTCGGGATTAGTTCGTATCTGCATTAATGTCTTGTAAATTTGTATTCTGCAATCTCTGTAAAAGGATGCTTTGTATTCATAGTGGGCCCAATTTGGTTGTGAAGTTTTTGTACATTTAGTGGCTATTTTTTTCAATTATTGTTGAACGTTTGTAATGACTGAAAATGTTTACGAATTAACGTGGGCTCAAATTGTTTACTGTTTTCCGCGCGTATGAATGTATTCAAAATTAAAAGGGGGGTTATACTGAGGTTCATCTGACTGATGTAGCATGCCATCCTCGCGAGGCACGAACTTGGATATCACCATCGATGTCGGGTTCGGGTCACGCGGGAGTGGGGTGTTACATTTAGGTGGTATCAGAGCCCAGAAGTACGATTTTATTTGGGTATTTTTTTTGAAACATAGGTCAAGTTGCATGCATTTGAGTAATGTCGTTGCAGACCATGACTACTGATCTCTAGTCTGAGTCTCACGAGTATAAATCCTACGTGTGAACATGTGTTAAGTGATTAAGTGTGAGCAAAGTGAGGATGTATCAGAATGTGAGCCTATGAAAGTGTATGGGCAATTAGGAATGGGAAAAATAAAATAAAATAAAATGGATAATGATATCTATATTGTACTGTGGTTATCAACCCTCGAATGTGATATAAGTATGACTACATTGGCATGGGCTGATTGAGGAAAGAAATGATATCCAAATGAATAAGGGAATTTAAAGTGTCAATATTAAGTTGAAAGAAGAGGAAAATTTCTATAGCTTGGAAAGGTCAACTGTGGATATGAGAATCATATTGGTTAAAGTATGCCTATGTGAGATTAAAAGTTCGGGATGATTAGGTAATTATAGTTCTGACTTGTATATTCGTGGGGATAATTGGAAATGAGCAAAAAGTACATAGTTCGATCAGGTAGATATGGATCCACTACATTTGTGTTAGTGTATATCAGAGATGATGATATCGAGATTGTAATGAGATCGATATTGCACCGTAACATTCTACCTTTAAATGAAAGAGAGAAGTGAGTAGAAATGGTGAACCTAAAGTGTATAGATGAAATGAAATGAACTCGTAAAACGGTTATGATCATGAGCGCATGAGCTTGGAACCAAAATGGGTATGCGAATATTGTGCTAAGAGTTTGTAAATCAGTATAAGGGGATAGTAGGGGAAAAGGAAGGCCGGAAAAGTTAGACCCCGAACTTTTGATGAAAATTAGAAATATTAAAATGAATTTAAGTGAGAAAGAAATTGATGAGAAAATTATGAACTTAAAGAAATTTGATGAAAAAAAAATTATGAGAAAAGAATTGTTTAATTTTGAGGACTTTGATATTTGAGTGAACTTATATGGATTATGAGAAGAAAGTAGACGAGTTGATTGAAATGAAGTAAAATAGCAAGAATTAAAAAGAAAAAGTGTGAAAATTTAAAGAATTTAGAAAGTTTGACTTTTGGAGATAAAATATTTGACTTGAGAGTTGACTTTTTGATTTTAGGAGAATTTGAGAAAATGATCTTCTGGAAACTTGTAGATTATGTCAAAAACTTTCTGTAGCCATAAAGTTTGATATTTTTCGATATTGGGAGTGAGAGTTATGATCAGTCAAAGTTCGCTTAAAGTTTGACTTTTTGAGGAAAAAGTTGACTTTTTGATTTAGGCAAAATTCGAGAAAATGATCAACATGAAAATTGTAGCCTCTGTCGAAAGCCTTTTGTGGACATAAAGTTTGTTATTTTTCGATGTCGAGATTGAAAGATATGATTTTCTGAAGATATGCTTTGTTTTGAAAATGCTATTAAGTATAGATTTGTGTGTTCTATGCTTCGAGGCCACTCATCGTATGGATTTAGTTTGAATTAGAGTAAGTGATCTTCATGAAAGTTTTAGATGATGTTTTTATCTTTCCATTGATATAAAGTTTACAATTTTTCGATATCGGGGCTAGGAGTTATGAGCGATTAAAAATTGGAAGTCGTTTAGGAAAAACTGTTTTGGACAAAATCTTTGATTGAGTTTTCAACTTCTTTTGAGACCTAATCTGATTTTGAGTTCTTCAAGGAAGTTGTAGAGCTTCCTTTGATATTTTTATTGACACCAAATTTGTCAAATTATGAGTTCGGGATCGAGAGATATGATTTTGGAAAAGTTCGGTTTTGAAGTTCTGATACTTTGTTTTTAATCTGATCCCTTTCGTAATCTTTTGCTATAATTCCTTCGTCCGACATCCGATTGATTCGATTCTCGAAGCGTTGGATTCCTAAGACAATTAATTCCATTTTTATGAAGAATTATGATTTTTAGGAGATTAAATGGAAAGAGATTGATTGAACCAAAGTAAGAGATTGGGTTATAGGTTATAAGTTGGATAATTTTCTGAACATGGTTCAGTATTTTGTGATTTTCGGGAGCTGTACAACACCGATTTAGTTTTTTCTTAAGGGAAAATAAAATTAAGATATAGGGCTACAACTCTTGTGAAGGGATCGAAATTTAATTTCATCCCTAAGATTGTAAATTTCTGGACTGAAGTTATGTTAATGTTCAGTCTCGGATTTTGTGAAGGTCTGATAGTATTTTGGCTATAACTTCTTCGTTTTAGATCCAAATTGAGCTCGGTCAGTGGCGTTGGATTTGTATGATCTAGAGGAACAATTTTTAAGAAGAAAGTTTGTCCAAATTATTTCGTTTAGATGCTTGAAAACAGGACGCAAGTAGTCAGTTTTTCAAGTTCCTGCAGGGGCAATTTTGGAAATAGGCAAATAAGTGGTGGGCAACTTGGTCATTTGTGCCCCATTTTAATGACATGGCAGAACACCATATGAGCTGTCGTTTTTCACTCCAAAATCACCTGAAAGACACGAAAATACAAGAATGGAGAAGAAGAAATGAAGAAGAAGAAGGAGAAGCATGGACGATTATGGAGGAGAAGAAGCAAGGTTTGATTTTTTATGGGTTTTCTTAGAGATTTTCATGGTTTCCAAGAGGAAAAGGGAAGAAAGAAGATGAAGTTACCATTGGAGCTTAGGAATTTCGAAAATCTAGAGAGAGAAAGAGGTAAGAGAAATTTCAATCTTTGAGTTTTTTTCTTAAACTTTGGTTTAGAATCATGGAAAATGATATGGGTATTTGATTTATGAAGTCAATTGTGATGATTATGCCTTAAGTGAGATTTAATTTTGGTTAATTGAGTTATTAGGATTATGTCAAATTTTGAAAATTGGTTGAGGCCAATTTTGAAAATTGGGGATTTTCAAAATTGGAGATTGAAATAGCTTGAATATGTGAGGAATTGATGTTTCCTAAGCTCAATTTGAGTAATTAAGTTAAATATGATATTGAATTTGAGTGGATTGGTTTAGGTGCATTTTGGAATTTGGGGATTTTGAAGGATTTTGGAAATTCATGATTTAGATAGCTTGATTTTATGTGGAATTAGTGTTTTCTAAGTTTAAATTGATGAATTATGACATTTATGAAGTTGAATTTGGATTAATTTGGTTTAGGAAATTTTAATGTGGAAGAAAGAAGGAGGCTTGGGAGTAATTGAGGCACAAAGCAAGTTGTTAGCATGGATATGAGGTGGGTAGTATATTTATTTATTGAATTGTAAGCTAAGAATGTGATTTTGAAAATTAAAGAAAGCAAAATTTGATTTTGATAAATTATTGTTGATAAAATAGGTTGAAAAAGGTTGTAAAAGTTTGATATTATGATTTTAAAGGGTTAAAATGAGTTTTAGAAAATGCAAGATTTATGAAATTCATGGTTTTCAAATTATTTGATTTATGATATAAATGATTTAAAGAATTAGTGCATATATTGTGATGAATTTGATGAATATGTGATTTAAGTGATGATGTGAATTGCATTAGATTTGTTATGTGAATTCATGTGGATACTGTAAGTGGTAAGTCGACTTGTACTATGTGTAAGTCGACTTACACATGTTCGGTACCGATAAGTCGACTTGTTCATTGGATAAGTCGACTTATTTAAGGTCGGTACTGTTTATTTGTGCCCTAAAGGCAATCCCTTTAGCGCGCTTTTATTCAAAGTCGTGTAGCACTTTATGAATAAATAAAGAAAAGGCATTATTCATTAATTTGATATCCATAAACATTGTTTATGAATTGATTGGATCTTTAATCGAATTAATGAAGTCCATGATATATGACATAGCATGAAGGAAATTATGATGTGTTTATACTCCGAGATTCCTATCATGTGCAATTATGTCAAGATGTCGAATTCTCCTAGTCATAGGATTAATGAGACCGGACATCATTAATCCGGATAGACTAGCACATGTCATATTCCTGATTGGATCAAGCAAGGATCTCGAAACTGTAAATATGAGATATTTAGAATTGACATGTGGATGCTTACTAATGGTAGTAAGTTCATTGGATGACTGCCATGAGATCATCACATGGATATCTTATCTAAGTGTCGTTGATAATCTCATCATAGCAATGGTGCAAGTATCCTTAGACTTGAGGTACTCAAGGATATCTTGATACCGATCCTGCTTTGACTCCATTCCTTGTTGCCTTCGGAGGTAACTCATAGGGTGGTGCTTGGGTACAACTTGAGGTATTCAAGATAATTGAGTAGCCAATAAAGGATTCACCACTTCGGATTAGCGTAAGAGATACCCGTAGCCTCTTGTCGGGATCATTACTAAGGTCTGGCCGGCAGATGTATGTCATGAAGAGTGTCTTCATTGACATATAGAGTAATGAGTCCCGTGACAAGAACCGATATCACTGGGCTAGACTCAGTCTAGTGAGAGTTGACACTTTGACCATACTCATAACCAAGTGGGGTATAGGATGGTGAAAGGACGAATTGCACGGTAATTGTCTATGGAAGGGTTCGTGATCTGGTTCATGATGAATACATCAAACCGATTACTTTCCGGTCAATTGGGGGTCATGATGTGTTGCTAGATACCGCTCATGACTTGCTTAGATTAAGTGTTAATCTAAGTGGCCAACATAACCGGGAGCCTAAAGGGTCACACGCATAAGAGTGTTTCAGAGAAACTGTAAAATAGTAATTGGACTGAGTTCCAATTATGGAGAGCATTAGGATTAAATGGATCCCGATGAGATTGGGATATGTCCCGATGAGATCGCGACATCAATATTGCTAAGAAAGGTTTAGAGTCGCTTTCAAAGATCGGGGTCTGAGAGGTCGGTAGGACCGACCCCAGTGTGACTGGACCACTTAAGCAATTATATACATATATATATATATGATTAATTAAATAATTAATTAATTAATTATCATATATATATGGACATGCACGTGGAAGGAGGAGGAGAAGAAGCTTTATCTTTAAGTTTAACTTTATATATATATATATATAAAGAGAAAAAACGTGGACAAGCTTCCACCATAAGATTTTCTACATGTCTTTTAAAGAGTTAAAAAGACATAGAATAGGGAGAGAAGTGGTGATGGCCGACGGTTTTGGTGTAGGGAGAAGATAGAAGACTTAAAGGGTTAGGTTTTTCTAAAGGTTGAAAAGGTTTCAACTCTTCTTCTCCATGGTCATCATCGTTTCCTCTCCTTCTCCAAGCACATGGTCCAACGTTTCCTTCAGTTCTCCAGGACAGAGGTAGGGTCTAGCAGCCTTTAATCTGTTCTAGCTATTCCCGGGTCAAAGGGGTTTGATCCGGTTAGATTTTCTGATCTCTGCGTGGATCACCTTTAGAGATAGTCTCTTTTGGCTATTTAGGTTGATGTCTTCATACGGATACCTGGATCCTGGGATTCGGGAAAGTCCTGGGAACAAAAATTTTTGTTTTCCGCTGCCAGTACATGTGATGTACCTCCCGGGATTTTCCTACAGTGGTATCAGAGCGTCTGGTATCCCGTATGAAGCTATAACCTAAGCAAGATCAGAAACCCTAATGGAATTTGCTGTTGATGCATGCTATCTGTTCAGATTTTGAATTTATATTGTGATATGATTTTCAAAATTTTTCTGCCCAGAATTGTTCATAACATGTTAGAGAATATGTCTATGAATTTTGAGAATTTATCGATTTGATTTGATATAGTTTTGCTAATTAATTCCCTAAGGTTACAGATGCTGTTTTGTGAAATGATTCTGGAACAGGCATGAGTATAAAATCGAGAATAAATTATAGAAAAATGGTTTTTCGGATTTTCCTTCACCTACATGTCTCTAAGATGTTGGTGAATGTCTGTGAGAATGGAAATTGGATTTCAAGGTGATTGGATATTTATTCACGAATTTATTCTATGCTGTTGGGAATTGCTGTGCTGATGAACACAGATTTTGAATCGGTTTTTTTATTTAGGTTGACTGAGTTTTTGATGGCCTAAAATCCTGAAAAAATTCATGTAGCATGTTCTGAACATGTATTAACCTATATAAGTTTCTCATGATTTATTGAAATTGTTTCATTGATCATTTCGAGCAATGTACAGAACTGGACAGTTTTGTGAAAATTGTTGGGACTGTTTTTCTTGGCTTGATTGAGTGTGCTTTTTCAGTTCCAATGCCTTGAACAATTTTTAATGTGATTAAAAATGTGTTATCTTGATGTAGTATGATTGCCAAACTGAATTGCTTGAAGTTGCTTTTTCAAGAATTTTTGGATGCCTAATTGATCACAATAGCGTCTCGTTAGCATGTTGCATTATCTTGTTTGTTTTGACCGTCATATTTTTTATGGCATGTGCTGAAGTAAATTTGATAATGTATGTGCTAGCTAGAGATGCTTAGGTTGATAATTAGGGTGTTCCTAAATTATTTGGAAATTAATGAGTTTTGACTCATTTCAAGCTTTTCATATAGTTTGACTATTTAAGGCTTTCATGGTTCAATGAATTGTTCATTGATACATCAACTTACAGATATTACCCTAGGTATAATGGTATTGTGAATTGGAATTGCATTAATTGAGGAATTAGCCGATTAGAGATTTTAGTAAAATTCCCTGGATAAGTCGACTTATATGGGACATAAGTCGACTTGTTCGCTTAATAAGTCGACTTGTTTTCTGGATAAGTCGACTTGTTTGAAGAATAAGTCGACTTGTTCAAGACTTGTAAGTCGACTTGTTCATGGGCAGATGACAAAAGTCGACTTGTGTCATACAAGTCGACTTGTGTGTGGGCAGAAGCATAAGTCGACTTGCATTTGATGAAAGTCGACTTGTGGCATGCATAGGTTGGATGATGGATGATTATAAGGATTGATTCAATGTGATTGATGAAACCTAAATCATTCCATATAGTCCTGGTGACTATAATCCTACGGCTTGGAGAAGAAGTAGATGAGACCCGAAATCCCTCCTCGGTATATGAAAACTAACGCCTTCCATTAATATGGTAAGAACCAGAGTTCTTATAGGGTTGGGTTGTTGGGTAAACCCAAGCTCACTCTATACGGATATGTTCGAACCATGAAAATAAGATTTTCGGATTAATGGGTTGGTTTTCACTGGAAGCGTTGGTTTGTTGAGTAAACTCAAGGTCAACGTGGACAGAGGCGAAATTGGGTAGCATACATCAGATGTATGCGCATCAAAGAGTTGATACCCAATGTAAGTGCATACATCAACAAGTTGATAGCACTGATCGATAGTTGTGTCTAAGATGTAATTGGTATATCTGATACCTCCCGAGACATAAGGTGGCTTGTTGGGTAAACCCAAGGTCATTCTTAATGTCGGTTATCGATGATACAATTGGTATGACCGATACCTACCGATTGACCTAAGTTGTGGCTTGTTGGGTAAACCCAAGGTCACTCTTAGCAATGTCGGATATCGACCCACTAGACATTATGTCACTTTGTTTCTCCGGATTCAGTAAAGAGGGTTATGGATTCTAGAAACTAGTGGGAGCCATTTGCATGTCATGCAAGTCCTTATGATCATGTAGGCATTTCTATTCTATCATTCCTTCTCTCTATCGCTAGGTTGATTGAAGAAGTCTTTCGGGTGAATTTTCGCTCTCATTCGGACCAAATTTTCTTGATTGGTGAGGAATCGAGAATTGTTCTTAGATCCGAGGAACGGGATACGCCCTAGATGTTCCACTACCAACAGCACTCTCTTGTCGATGCTTCGATAAGGATCGAAAGCATATTGTAAGCATCTAAAGGATGTTGATATGGATACTTGCTTTATGCTTGCCTCGATGTCACTAGAGTCGCAGGAGCAAAGACGAGTCCATGGATGCTCACTCTATAGTATTTCATCTTAGGGAGCTGTTTGATGAGTAAGCTCGGTCTGAAAGGTTCGAGACCTCAAGGCTTCTCTTCATCACAAAGATGGCTCTAGGGACATCTGCTGTCCAGGTTTCCCTGAAGATGAATGGCTATATTGAGAGATTGGCCGTCTTAGGATTTGTAATGGATTATGAGTTAAGTAGAGACTTAATTCTAGTTGGATTGTCTGATGGTTATTCACAGTTTGTGATAAACTATCGGATAAACCAAATATCCACAACAATTCCTGAGTTGATCAATCTGCCAAGACAAATGAAAGAGCTATCAAGAAGGATAGCAAGTGTTAATGGTGGATGCTTCTTCTTCTAGTTCAAAGAAGAAAAAGGCCAAGAAACCAAATGGAAGTGCCATCAAAGAAAAACCAAAGATTCTGCCCCAAAAGGATTTTGCTTTCATTGTGGCAAGTCTAGCCACTAGAGGCGAAACTGTAAAATCTATCTGGAGTTCTTGAAGCAGTAGAAGGCATCAGATGCCTCTACTCCTTCAAATATGTTTGTCATTGAGGTTAATACTATTCCTGATCCAAACATATCGGTATTTGATACCGGATGTCGCTCATACATATGAAATGATATGCAGGGCCTTAGGAACAGTAGACAGCTCATAAAAGGAGAACTAGACCTTCGTGTAGGTAATGCAGCAAGAGTTGCTACATTAGTCGTAGACACTTATGTCTTGTTACTCCCTAGTGGGCTTATATTCAAATTGGATGATTGACATTTTGTACCTGTTTTAAACAAAGAACATATTGTATGTTTTATGTTTAATTAGAGCTGGTTTCCATTGGACTTTTAGTAACAATGGTTGTTATATTAGTTGCAATGGAATGCTCTATGGTACTGGTACATTATGCAATTGAATTGACATATTAGATATGTCATATCCAGTTCTGAATGTCAATGACGCGGGAAGAAATAATCGAGATAATTTAAAATCTACTTACTTATGGCATTGTCGGCTTGGCCATATAAATGAGACACGCATCGCTAAGCTCCATAAGAGTGGATGTTTAGGGTCATTTGATTATGAATCATATGACACATGCGAATCTTGTTTATTAGGCAAGATGACTAAGTAATCCTTTAAAGGAAAGGGTAAACGAGTGAATGGAATATTAGACCTAATACATTCGGATGTATGTGGTCCGATGTCCATCCATGCCAGAAGTGGTTGTTTTTACTTCATTACTTTTATCGGTGATTATTCACGATATAGGTACCAGATGTCGATGAGATACAAATCAAGCATTTGAAACGTTCAAATAATTCAGAAATGAAGTAGAAAACTAACTTGGTAAAAGTATGAATACATTACGATCTGATCGTGGTGGAAAATGCTTAGACCAATAGTTTTTGATTATCTCAGAGATAATGGGATTTTATCTCAGTATACTCCACCTTACACGCCATGAAGACAATGGTGTGGTTGAAAGGAGAAATCGAACCTTGTTAGACATGGTGCGATTGATGATAGGTTTTGCACAGTTTTGGGAATATGCGCTCAAGACAGCTGTTTACTTGCTAAACAGAGTTCCATTAAAGACAGTTGATGTTACTCCATATGAGATGTGGACTAACTGAAAGCCCTATCTTTCTCATCTGAAAGTTTGGGGTTGTCCTGCTTATGTGAAGCGGACACAGTCAGATTAGCTTGATGCAAAATCTGATAAGTGTTTGTTCGTAGAATATCAATTCTACCTTGCTGAGGAACAAAAGTTGTTTGTTTCCAAGCATGCTGTTTTCTTAAAGAAAGAGTTTCTTTTACAAGAGGACAAGGGAGCAAAGTTGAACTTGGAGAAGTTCAAGATGCTCGAACAAACATAGATCAATCGTCAATCAAATCAGAACTCATATAGATGAGGTAACAGTTCAACCTTCTATTACACACAATTTACAGAGGTTAAGTAGGATACGACCGTTCCCGAGAGATATGAATTTCGTAAGTGAACAGAATGGCGTATTGCTCATATGAGATGATGCGCCTACTACCTATGAACAGTGTTCAAAAGTTCGTAGTCCGGAACATGGCTTTGTGCCATGAAATCAAATGGATTCCATGTATGAAAACCAAGTATGGACTTTGGTTGTTACACGAAGGGATAAAACCCACGAGGTGCAAAGGAGTTTTCGAAGAAAACCAACATGGATGGTAATTTGATTAACTATAAAGCAATGCTTCTGGTTAAAGGATTTCGTCACAGACAAAGAGTTGACTATGACAAAACCTTCAGCCCCGTAGCAATGCTTAAATCCATTAGGATACTCTAGCTATTGCCACTCATTATGATTATGAGATATGGCAAATGGATGTGAAGACGACTTTCACGAGAGGAAATCACCCGAGGATGTGTATGACACAACCAGAGGACTTCACTTCCATCGATGATTTAAAAGGTATGCAAGCTTCAGAAATCCATGTTTGGATTGAAGCAAGCATCCAGGAGTTCGAATATCCGTTTTGATGAGGTACTCAAAGAGTTTGATTTCTCACAAAATTCGGATGATCATTGTGTGTATAAGAAGGTTAATGGGACTGCAATCGTATTCCTTGTGTTGTATGTAGATGACATACTGTAACTAGGAAACGATGTCTCTATGCTGCAATCAGTTAAAATTTGGTTGTCCAATCAATTTGCGATGAAAGACCTTTGTGAAGCAACTTATATCTTAGGGATATAGCTTTATAGAGATAAATCAAAAGGTTGCTTGGTCTTTCACAATCATCGTACATAGATGAGATGCTAAAGAGGTTTAGCATGGAATAATGCTATGTACGAGGCCCGATGTATCGTATGCTCTAAGTGTTACGAGCAGATACCAATCGGATCCTGGTGAGGGTCACTGGGTGGCAGTTAAGAATATCCTCAAGTACTTGCGAAGCACTAAGGATGTTTTCTTGATCTATGGAGATGAAAATCTCCAAGTGAGCGGGCATTCAGATGCTAGTATTTAATCTGATAAGGATGATTCTGAATCACAATCAGGTTATATACATTCACACTAAATAGCGTGGCGGTCAATTGGAAAAGTTCCAAACAAGAGAGGACTGCTGATTCATCAACCGAGGCAGAGTACATTGCCGCATGAGATGCGCAAAGGAAGCGGTTTGGATCAAGAAGTTCATTACTGAACTTGATCTGGTCCCTAGCTATGATGGGCCCATAGGATTGTATTGTGATACAATGGGGCTAGTGCGCAGGCAAAGGAACCAAGGTCTTATCGACGATCCGAACTCGTACTTCGCCGATTCGGGACATCATTAGTCGAGATGATATCCTAATAGAGAGAATTCCCACAGAGCAAAGTGTTGCTGTTCCGTTGACAAAGCCATAGTCACAGGAGAATTGTGATTCTCATGGACTCGCTTATGGTATTAGATACTAAGGCGATTGGCTTTAGATCAATTGGGAGATTTGTAAGTGGTAAGTCGACTTGTACTATATGTAAGTCGACTTACACATGTTCGGTACCGATAAGTCGACTTGTTCATTGGATAAGTCGACTTATTCAAGGTCGGTACTGTTTATTTGTGCCCTAAAGGCAATCCCCTTTAGCGCGTTTTATTCAAAGTCGTGTGCAGACTTTATGAATAAATAAAGAAAAGGCATTATTCATTAATTTGATATCCATAAACATTGTTTATGAATTGATTGGATCTTTAATCGAATTAATGAAGTCCATGATATATGACATAGCATGAAGGAAATTATGATGTGTTCATACTCCTGAGATTCCTATCATGTGCAATTATGTCAAGATGTCGAATTTTCCTAGTCATAGGATTAATGAGACCGGACATCATTAATCCAGATAGACTAGCACATGTCATATTCCTGATTGGATCAAGCGGTGGATCTCGAAACGTAAATATGAGATATTTAGAATTGACATGTGGATGCTTACTAGCGGTAGTAAGTTCATTGGATGACCCGCCATGAGATCATCACATGGATATCTTATCTAAGTGCCGTGATAATCTCATCATAGCAATGGTGCAAGTATCCTTGACTTGAGGTACTCAAGGATATCTTGATACTTGATCCTGCTTTGACTCCATTCCTTGTTGCCTTCCGAGGTAACTCATAGGGTGGTGCTTGGGTACGACTTGAGGTATTCAAGATAATTGAGTAGCCAATAAAGGATTCACCACTTCGGATTAGCGTAAGAGATACCCACGGCCTCTTGTCGGATCATTACTAAGGTGGCGGCATGTATGTCATGAAGAGTGTCTTCATTGACATATAGAGTAATGAGTCCCGTGACAAGAACTGATATCACTGGGCTAGACTCGGTCTAGTGAGAGTTGACACTTTGACCATACTCATAACCAAGTGGGGTATAGGATGGTGAAAGGACGAATTGCACGGTAATTATCTATGGAAGGGTTCGTGATGAATACATCAAACCGATTACTTTCCGGTCAATTGGGGGTCATGATGTGTTGCTAGATACCGCTCATGACTTGCTTAGATTAAGTGTTAATCTAAGTGGCCAACATAACCGGGAGCCTAAAGGGTCACACGCATAAGAGTATTTCAAAGAAACTGTAAAATAGTAATTGGACTGAGTTCCAATTATGGAGAGCATTAGGATTAAATGGATCCCGATGAGATTGGGATATGTCCCGATGAGATCGCGACATCAATATTGCTAAGAAAGGTTTAGAGTTTGAGCTTTGAAAGATCGGCCCTAGAGGCCGTAGGACCAATTCAGTGTGGACTGGACCGCTAAGCAATTATATACATATATATATATGATTAATTAAATAAATAATTAATTAATTATCATATATATATGGACATGCACGTGGAAGGAGGAGGAGAGGAAGCTTTATCTTTAAGTTTAACTTTTTATATATATATATATATAAAGAGAAAAAACGTGGACAAGCTTCCACCATAAGATTTTCTACATGTCTTTTAAAGAGTTAAAAAGACATAGAATAGGGAGAGAAGTGGTGATGGCCAACGGTTTTGGTGTAGGGAGAAGATAGAAGACTTAAAGGGTTAGGTTTTTCTAAAGGTTGAAAAGGTTTCAACTCTTCTTCTCATGGCCATCATCGCTTCCTCTCCTTCTCCAAGCACATGGTCCAACGTTTCCTTGACTCTCCGAGCAGTAGGTAGGGTCTAGCGCCTTTAATCTGTTCTAGCTATTCCCGTCAAAGGGTTTGATCCGGTTAGATTTTCGATCTCTGCATGGATCACCTTTAGAGATAGTCTCTTTTGGCTATTTAGGTTGATGTCTTCATACGGATACCTGGATCCTGGGATTCGGGAAAGTCCTGGGAACAAAAATTTTTGTTTTCCGCTGCCGGTACATGTGATGTACCTCCCGGGATTTTCCTACAGATACGTGCTTGTGTCATTTATGACACAATATGATGATATGATTTGAAAAATGTGAAAAATCAAGATCTTTGAAAAGTGCCTTCGGGCAATCTGAAAATTTCGTTTTGCTTATGTGCTACGGGGGTTTGGTCAGGTCCTTTGTGAGTCAGTGCACTGTCTCTACTTGTTAAAGCCTTCTCTCGGCTGCCTACAAGAGGCAATAGAGTTCCGATCATGGACTCCCTTCACGGCTGCACATGACCGCTATGTGGAAATGTGCAGTACGTCCTGTTAAGGATCAAACCAAACCATTTAATGTGTTATTGTGATTTGTGTTGGATGCCGCGGTATAACCCGCAAACACACGCTGCAGTATAACCTGCAAACACCTACGGGTGGGGTGTGGGGTCCAACATCAAACCATTCTGTTATGTTATGTGGTTTTTGATTTTGTTTATGTGCTATGTGATGCATTCATGTTTAAAGTTGTGCATGATTGGTAAAAAGTTTGAGAATTTGAGAAATGAGAAAGTGAATTTTCAATCATGAATTTCGGAAACTGTTTATGAATGTTTTGGAAAATTTGAAAATGGGTTTTTGGATAAATTTCCGAATGGGAAATGTTTGAAAATTTTGAAAAGATAATTTTCGCTTATGTTTCAATTTATAAATATATTATCCACGAGCTTCCGAACTACCCCCCCTTTCATCCCCATCTCCAGGTTTCGTGCAGGAGATCGGATGAAAGAGTATCAAGACGTTTGATTCGATTTTGTATTATTTGGATTTTTGTGCAAATTGACATTTTGGTATTAAGATTGAATATGGCGAATTGCCATGTATGTATATGATTTATGAAGTTTGTATGAAATTGTGTATATTAGGTTGATGTAAAAGAATGAAGAGGTCGATGTACGGATTTTGAATTCTGTGATTGTAAATGATTTTGGAAATTGTATATGAAATTGTGTATGATTTTGGGAAAATATATTGTTAATTGATATGGGTATTTGATTGAAGTGTTTAGATCTAAGATTGCGTTTGTTCTTTGGTGTTTGGATTTGGACGGGAGAGTCCGATGATTCAGATTTTGTGATATTAGAAGTGTATTTTGCCTTTGCGGAATTTTGGGATAGGATAAATGCAATCGTTATCTTTGCAAATTTTCGTTAGAAAATAAATTGAAAATGAAGAGAAATAAAATTTAGATGTATGAAAGATGGATTTATGAGATTGGTATTAATGTTAAGAAGTTTATTATGATTTGAGTGTGATTTGGGATTTGTATGAGTATCCAAGCATATGATGATTTTGTATGTAATGAAATAAAGTGATTAAGAATGAAAAGACAAGGAATAAGAAAGAAAAAAAGAAATTTATATCGGATTTCGGAATGGTACGTCTTAGGGTTTCCAACGCGATTATTTTCCTATGCTTCATGTTTGCAACGGATGTCGATGTTTGTTCAGGTTGATTAATTCATTCGCTTTGTATTTGATTCGATTCGCATTCGATTCCGAATTCTGTTCGTTTTCGGTTTTCGCGTTCCGGTTGGGATCCGGTTCTCGAATCGGGTCCCAACATAGATGGTATCAGAGCCAGGTTTTATGATCATACTTGGGCGAAAGTGTTTGTTTCGAGTTTTAATGAATATGATTGCATTAGTGAGAGAGTGATAAAGATGGAAATGGTATTTCATGCATGATGTGAAGAACCTAGTGGATTGTTTGATTAAGGTGATGAGTGATGATTAATTAGAAGAAAGTGTTAAGAGAAATTGAGAGGAGAATTTCATGATGAAATGGGAAGAATTGATTTTAGTTATACATGTGTGAGTCGAATTAAGAAATACTTGAAGGATAGGATTAACTGATATGAAGGATTTTAGAAATGTGTTAATGAAATTGAGATTAGAATTTTAATGAATTTGGATGAATTATTTTCGAATATGCATATGTGAGATGCAATTAAGGGATACTTGAAAGATGAGACAATTTGAGTTTATATCTATATATGTAAGGCATATTGAATTGTGGATATAGTGAAATGTGGTGTACTTGATATAAGAAGTAAGTTAAGAATGTGTATGATGAGGAAATTAGATAAGAAAAGTGACTATGATCTTTTGGAAAGAAATCAGCTAAGAGAATGTGTTACTTGATGATTTACTACGTATGAATTTCGAGGACGAAATTCTTTTAAGAGGGGGAGAAATGTTGGACCCCGAACTTTTGATAAAAATTAGAAATATTAAAATGAATTTAAGTGAGAAAGAAATTGGTGAGAAAATTATGAATTTAAGGAAATTTGATGAAAAAAAAAATTATGAGAAAAGAATTGTTTAATTTTGAGGACTTTGATATTTGAGTGAACTTATATGGATTATGAGAAGAAAGTAGATGAGTTGATTGAAATGAAGTTAAATATCAAGAATTAAAAAGAAAAAGTGTGAAAATTTAAAGAATTTAGAAAGTTTGACTTTTTGATTTTCGGAGAATTTGAGAAAAAGATCTTCTGAAAACTTGTAGTTTATGTCAAGAGCTTTCTGTAGCTATAAAGTTTGATATTTTTCGATATCGGGAGTGAGAGTTATGATCAGTCAAACTTCGCTTGAAGTTTGACTTTTTGAGGAAAAAGTTGACTTTTTGATTTAGGCAAAATTCGAGAAAATGATCAACATGAAAATCGTAGCCTCTGTCGAAAGCTTTTTGTGGACATAAAGTTTGCTATTTTTCGATGTCGGGATTGAAAGATATGATTTTCTAAAGATATGCTTTGTTTTGAAAATGCTATTAAGTATAGATTTGTGTGTTCTATGCTTCGAGGCCACTCGTTGTATGGATTTAGTTTGAATTAGAGTAAGTGATCTTCATGAAAGTTTTAGATGATGTTTTTATCTTTCCATTGATATAAAGTTTACAATTTTTCGATATCGGGGCTAGGAGTTATGAGCGATTAAAAATTGGAAGTCGTTTAGGAAAAACTGTTTTGGACAAAATCTTTGATTGAGTTTTCAACTTCTTTTGAGACCTAATCTGATTTTGAGTTCTTCAGGAAAGTTGTAGAGATTCCTTTGATCTTTTTATTGGCACCAAATTTGTCAAATTCTGAGTTCGGGATTGAGAGATATGATTTTGGAAAAAGTTCAGTTTTGAAGTTCCGATACTTTGTTTTTAATCCGATCCCTTTCGTAATCTTTTGCTATAATTCCTTCGTCCGACATCCGATTGATTCGATTCTCGAAGCGTTGGATTACTAAGACAATTAATTCCATTTTTATGAAGAATTATGATTTTTAGGAGATTAAATGGAAAGAGATTGATTGAACCAAAGTAAGAGATTGGGTTATAGGTTATAAGTTGGATAATTTTCTGAACATGGTTCAGTATTTTGCGATTTTCGGGAGCTGTACAACTCCGATTGAGTTGTTTCTTAAGGGAAAAGAAAATTAAGATATAGGGCTACAACTCTTGTGAAGGGATCAAAATTTAATTTCATCCCTAAGATTGTAAATTTCTGGACTGAAGTTATGTTAATGTTCAGTCTCGGATTTTGTGAAGGTCCACTAGTATTTTGGATATAACTTCTTCGTTTTAGATCCGAATTGAGCACGGTCAGTGGCGTTGGATTTGTATGATCTAGAGGAACAATTTTCAAGAAGAAAGTTTGTCTAAAATGTTTCGTGTAGATACTTGAAAATAGGACGCAATTAGTCAGTTTTTCAAGTTCCTGCAGGGGCAATTTTGGAAATAGGCAAATAAGTGAGGGGCAACTTGGTCATTTGTGCCCCATTTTAATGACATGGCAGAACACCATATGAGTTGTCATTTTTCACTCCAAAATCAGCTGAAAGACACGAAAATACAAGAAGGGAGAAGAAGAAATGAAGAAGAAGAAGGAGAAGCGTGGACGATTATGGAGGAGAAGAAGCAAGGTTTGATTTTTTATGGGTTTTCTTAGAGATTTTCATGGTTTCCAAGAGGAAAAGGGAAGAAAGAAGATGAAGTTACCATTGGAGCTTAGGAATTTCGAAAATCTAGAGAGAGAAAGAGGTAAGAGAAATTTCAATCTTTGAGTTTTTTTCTTAAACTTTGGTTTAGAATCATGGAAAATGATATGGGTATGTGATTTATGAAGTCAATTGTGATGATTATGCCTTAAGTGAGATTTAATTTTGGTTAATTGAGTGATTAGGATTATGTCAAATTTTGAAATTGGGGTTTTGTCAAATTGATGCTTTATGTGGCTTGAATTAGTGATGAATTTGAGATATCCTAAGTTAATTTTAATGTTTATGCTTTAGATGAAGTTTAATTTGAAAAATTGTAAATTGGAGGTTTAGGCTTAATTTGAAATTTGGGGATTTTGTTAATTAATGGTGTAGAATCATCCATACTAGTATGAATTGGTGAAATATGAAATCAATTTTGAGGAAATTGTGATTTATGATATGGAATTTGTGTAAATTGGTTGAGGCCAATTTTGAAAATTGGGGATTTTCAAAATTGGAGATTGAAATAGCTTGAATATGTGAGGAATTGATGTTTCCTAAGCTCAATTTGAGTAATTAAGTTAAATATGATATTGAATTTGAGTGGATTGGTTTAGGTGCATTTTGGAATTTGGGGATTTTGAAGGATTTTGGAAATTCATGATTTAGATAGCTTGATTTTATGTGGAATTAGTGTTTTCTAAGTTTAAATTGATGAATTATGACATTTATGAAGTTGAATTTGGATTAATTTGGTTTAGGAAATTTTAATGTGGAAGAAAGAAGGAGGCTTGGGAGTAATTGAGGCACAAAGCAAGTTGTTAACATGGATATGAGGTGGGTAGTATATTTATTTATTGAATTGTAAGCTAAGAATGTGATTTGAAAATTAAAGAAAGCAAAATTTGATTTTGATAAATTATTGTTGATAAAATGGGTTGAAAAAGGTTGTAAAAGTTTGATATTATGATTTCAAAGGGTTAAAATGAGTTTTAGAAAATGCAAGATTTATGAAATTCATGGTTTTCAAATTATTTGATTTATGATATAAATGATTTAAAGAATTAGTGCATATATTGTGATGAATTTGATGAATATGTGATTTAAGTGATGATGTGAATTGCATTAGATTTGTTATGTGAATTCATGTGGATACGTGCTTGTGTCATTTATGTCACAATATGATGATATGATTTGAAAAATGTGAAAAATCAAGATCTTTGAAAAGTGCCTTCGGGCAATCTAAAAATTTCGTTTTGCTTATGTGCTACGTGGGTTTGGTCAGGTCCTTTGTGAGTCAGTGCACTGTCTTTACTTGTTAAAGCCTTCTCTCGGCTGCCTGCAAGAGGCAATGGAGTTCCGATCACGGACTCCCTTCACGGTTGCACATGACCGCTATGCGGAAATGTGCAGTACGTCCTGTTAAGGACCAAACCAAACCATTTAATGTGTTATTGTGATTTGTGTTGGATGCCGCGGTATAACCCGCAAACACACGCTGTAGTATAACCTGCAAATACCTACGGGTGGGGTGTGGGGTCCAACATCAAACCATTCTGTTATGTTATGTGGTTTTTGATTTTGTTTATGTGCTATGTGATGCATTCATGTTTAAAGCTGTGCATGATTGGTAAAAAGTTTGAGAATTTGAGAAATGAGAAAATGAATTTTCAATCATGAATTTCGGAAACTGTTTATGAATGTTTTGGAAAGTTTGAAAATGGGTTTTTGGATAAATTTTCGAATGGGAAATGTTTGAAAATTTTGAAAAGATAATTTTCGTTTATGTTTCAATTTATAAATATATTATCTATGAGCTTCCGAACTCACCCCCCTTTCATCCCCATCTCCAGGTTTCGTGCAGGAGATCGGATGAAAGAGTATCAAGACGTTTGATTCGATTTTGTATTATTTGGATTTTTGTGCAAATTGAGATTTTGGTATTAAGATTGAATATGGCAAATTGCCATGTATGTATATGATTTATGAAGTTTGTATGAAATTGTGAATATTAGGTTGATGTAAAAGAATGAAGAGGTCGATGTACGGATTTTGAATTCTGTGATTGTAAATGATTTTGGAAATTGTAAATGAAATTGTGTATGATTTTGGGAAAATATATTGTTAATTGATATGGGTATTTGATTGAAGTGTTTAGATCTAAGATTGCGTTTGTTTGCTAGTGTTTGGATTCCGGACGGGAGAGTCCGATGATTCTGGATTTTGTGATATTAAAAGTGTATTTTGCCTTTGTAGGAATTTTTGGGATAGGATAAATGCAGCTGTTATGCTGCCGAATTTTCGTTAGAAAATAACTTGAAAAAAAAGAAAAATAAAATTTAGATGTATGAAAGATGAATTTATGAGATTGGTATTAATGTTAAGAAGTTTATTATGATTTGAGTGCGATTTGGGATTTGTATGAGTATCTAAGCATATGATGATTTTGTATGTAATGAAATAAAGTGATTAAGAATGAAAAGACAAGGAATAAGAAAGCAAAAAAGAAATTTATACCGGATTTCGGAATGGTACGCCTTAGGGTTTCCAACGTGATTAGTTTCCTATGCTTCATGTTTGCAACGGATGTCGATGTTTGTTCAGGTTGATTAATTCGTTCGCTTTGTATTTGATTCGATTCGCATTCGATTCCGAATTCTGTTACTTTTCGATTTCCGCTTTTCGGTTAGGATCTAGTTCCCGGATCGGGTCCCAACAGGAAATTCCTACTAATTGTGCATCAGAAAATTCTAGATTGGTTGAATATATCTTTATGGAAACTGAAATAGTAAATGGATGGGTAAACAGATAGAGATGCAGTGTATCTGTATCAATGAACGTAATATTTTGCCGTGTTTTGGGTGATGTGTCCTCGAATGTATCATGGATTGTTTGAGGAAAATAAATAGACAAGTAGCAATAATGAGATGACAGTGTTTAGCCAAGTTCATATGACCTTAAAAGGTCAAGCTTGCACGTTAATGATATGGGAATAAAACTATGTGAACTGAAGTTCAATGACAAGTGGAAAATGAAACAATGATCGTGTTAGATGAAAAGAGCTATCGCGTATAGGTTGAATCACCTTTGTGAGTATACATTGGTTAGTGAGTTCACCATGATTAGTGAAACAATTGAGCTTATGTGAAAAATGTACGTGGAATTAATAGAGGAAGCGATTGGTGATTTATTGAATAAGTGCTACTTATAGTTCCTATAGTGTATGGTTTATAATGGGTTAAAGTAAGACATAAGAGCACTTAGCGTGCTCGTTTGGGAGGAAATTTAAAAATGTTAGATGATATATCATATGTGAAGAATTTGAGAAAGAAGAAGGATACGTTTATGGCAAAATTCCTCTATTCATGGATTGGCACAAACGGAAAGGAGTTTTGTGGAATCCTGAGTAGTATAAGCTACTAATTGGTTTCAGGATGAGTCGAAATGACCTTTGGTGGTGTATATACCAACGTAGAAAATAGTTCGTTGATGAGAATTTCGTGAACGGTATCAATGATTGTAGCAAGACAAGTTACTAGTGGTCACGACGGGAACAAATCGAAAGTAAGTATGTACGAAATCAAAAGTGAAATGGAGTGATGTCTCAAGAGGAGACTCAGGCATATCAAGTGGAATACTCCTGAGATTATAGGTATTGTGAAAGAAATTGTTTAGTGCCTCACAGAACCTTAGTGCAAAAGATGTTTCGATCAAGCTATAGCATAAAATTGTTCTTATAGAGATAGTGAGTATAGTTGAACTTGATTTTCTTGAGATATTACAAAAAATGTTGGGTGGTCGTAAATTGGATCTAAGATAAATAATACCAAACCACGAAGCGAAATACTCAAATGGAGTGGAATGTATGGAAGTACAACGAATGATTAGGCATTGGCATATGTCGATGTGAATTAACAGAAATCGAATGAAAAGAGAAAATTTGTAGAGACAAGAAGTCCTAGTGGGACACTGAAAATGACGTGAAGTAATGTTACCTTCATAAAGGGCTTGCAAATAAAGTAATCGTGGACCCAATGAAAAATGTGAGTGATGTCTGTTGAATTCGACCATACCCCAATAGCAAGTGATGCGAGGTAAGCAAATGGTAGTAATTGATGACTATGATCATAAATGGAAAGTAAAAAGAACTATATGAATAATTGAGGAACTTGACACTGATGATAAGCATACCCTTGGAGATAGGGCAGTGTGTGCTGAAGTTTCACATCAGAAAGTATGAGAAAATATGTTGGAACGGTATAATATGAATTGAGTTGATGTTGATAAATGGTATTGATGCTACGATCGAAATTATTTGAAGCCTTATGTTAAGGCATTTCTATAATGTATACATTGTGTAATTTTAAGAAAAAAAAATGCACAAATGAATACTATACTGGTAAAGGTCGAGTGTAGTCTAAAATAGTGAACAGACCATTCTGAAATGAGCAGAACAAATGCAGATATTGGGGTTTCCGAAGCTAGGACAATGAAGAAGGAAAAATGTCAAGTAGAATATGGGGTAAAATGAAGTGTTAATAGAGTATTGAAGTTTTAGATTTAGTTTTGTTGGAAATAGGTAAATTTCCAGCAAGAAAGTTTAAGAGTTTAGGAGTCAAAATGGTGAGTCCCATAATGAATTTGAACGTTTGAGTGAAATCGGAAGAACGATATTTGGTGATT
Source organism: Erythroxylum novogranatense (assembly GCA_029891385.1). NCBI lineage: Eukaryota > Viridiplantae > Streptophyta > Magnoliopsida > Malpighiales > Erythroxylaceae > Erythroxylum > Erythroxylum novogranatense. The sequence goes on along the minus strand of CM057228.1, from coordinate 61,158,825 downwards.
TAAAGAAGAAGTATGTGTACCCGGCAAAAGTCATTAAGCAAAGGAATTGTTAGAGAAGCGTAAGTAACAATCGAAGCTAGACATCCTAGTGGGAAAACGCGAAGGGTGTATGTTAGCTACTATGGGTATAGAACGAAGTGATTATATGATTGAATTTCCAACAGGGAAAAGTGCTTAAGGGTTTTGGGCTTCATAGGATTATGACCTTGTTATATAGTTCTGATTGACTATAGGGATAACAATGGTGATCGCAATAAGGGATTGTACACTCTTGTATTACACTGAAAAGTGCCTAACAAGAGTCAAAGACCATATGTGATTTGAGATTGTGATGAGTGAAACAAAGGAAAGTGACTCATGAAAGATGAATGGGTTAGATGAGGTGGAACCGGATCGGAAAAATGTAATAAAATGCATATATGAATAGAGTGCGTGAACACTAAAGAACAGTGAATTGTCAAAGGAGAGAAGAATCTGAACTAAGAGTCAATGAGATATGAAGAATAAATGAGTTAGGTGAAGTAACACCTATTATAGCGAAATGGATATAAGTGTCACAGTATTGGTACCAAAGGAAAGTGAAGTGTCAAAGACGAGATGGAGTGTTTTTATATGTATCACCTTGGCAAGGTGTACTCAGAATTGAAAATAAAAATAAAAATAAAAAATAAAAAATATCAAAGAAGCTATATGAATTAGCCTGCATGTTGCTGGTGAAAAAGGTATTGGATTGATAAAAACGGAATAAGTGAATAGGTTCGGAAATAATGTTCTGATCCATAGCATACGAAAGAAAGTTGGTGTCCACTCTGAAACAGTAAAATGAGATAGTTACGATAGTGAGATAGCCAAATAAATAAATGAAAGACTTCTTGAGTCTGTCAACTGTGATCTTTCAGAAAATGAGTAATTGAGTGATGAGGTGTATGGGACATATAGGGGCTTATGACCAACGATCATATTCTACCATATTGAACCATCGATTGAGAATTTCGCGGACGAAATTTTTATTAGGAGGGGGGAGTTGTAACATCCCACACCCGACGGGAAGGGTGGAATAGTAATTTGGAAAGGGGTGAGAGTGATTAGGACTGATTGGAGATTTTCTTGCGGATTTTAATTGTGAACAGTGAAATTGTGCACATGAAAAAAAAAACTGTACATGCATTCATGACATTCCCAGTATTTGTTCCTAAATGAAATTATGTTGTGTATAATGTAATAATTGTGTTGGAAAAATTATTTGGCATGCTTCCTTATGTGTTTTCTAATTTAAGGGAATTTTAGGAATCTTTCTGGAATTTTCCAGGAAAACTTTCCGGACCGGAAAAATCACCAAGTGGTGAATTGACTGGTTTTCGGAACCGAAAATTTCGGCCAAGTGGGACTGGACTATTGGGTACACTATTGTGGGACCGAAATTGGGAATTTTGGCAATGGCTTAAAGATGTAATTTTCTAGTAGGATTATTTGGTCAAAGTTTGTTAATTGAACTTTTTTCTTTTTCTCATAAGTGACAAGTGTGTTAAAGCATTTAATGCTTGTATTTGGCTTGGACTTGGTCTTCTCATTCACGATACTTCTTCAATTCATTGTTAAAAGGGAAAGAATGAAAAACAAACGAGTTACTTCCTTCTTCCTTCATCCAACCGAAACCTTCATCTTCTTCTTTCTTGGTTTCTCCTTCACTTTGGTTTAATTGTTGCTCTCCTTCAACCTTAAGTAGTTCTTTTCATGCCATACAAGCTTAAACCCTTTTGCCTCCCTATGGTGAGTGTCGTGTGTGAGAGTGGTGTGAGTGGGAGTTTATGATTTTGAGTATTAAGTGAAGGATTGAAGGATTGGAAACTTAGTGAGGTAAGACTATGCTTTAAGCTTTGATTAGTCATTAGTGCATGAATTGGTAGTTAGATGCATTAATTATGATTTATTGTACATTAATTCCATGAGACTTGTGGTTTAATTGTTTGGGTATGAGTTATATTTGTGTGAGGATGAACGATGAAGGTAAGTGTCAGAGGTGTTGTTTGAAAGTTTGAATGGTTTGAAATGAATTTTGTGATTCAAGATTAGTGGAAACAAATGAACATTTATTGTGTGGTTGCTGCCATGGTTGTGATTAAGTGATTGAGTGGAAGATTGGATGACATATTGGCTGAATGAGTGATTAAAGTGAAAGTTTATTGATGTATGAATGATGTTAAAATGAAAGGAAGTGGTTTAGGTCTAAAAGCTGAAAAAATGGAATGTGTATTAGTGTCAATGTTTTTGCCATAAATAGATGTGTGGGTAAGCAATTAAGGTGAGGTTTGTTTTAAATTAAAATTGAAACATTTTTCTACATTTTATATGAAGGAAGTTCTGCCCAATTTTGATGAGAAGAGTGGTGAATTTTGCTTTACAAGTGACATATAGGAGCTGTGTGAACAGTATCCGAGATTGATAACCTGAAACTTGGATGCATTTTTTTGGATTGAATTAGGGTGAATTTTTGGAATTGGTCTTCATGAAAGTTGAAGCCTATCTTGCTATCTTTCCATTGCCACTGATTATGCAGTTTTTATATATGTATGTTGGGAGTTATGACCTGTTGAATGTGGGCTGGTTATGTGCATTATGTTGGAACCTAGCCCTAAATGTAGGTTTTGTGAGTATTGTGCTTGGAAGCTAAATTAGAGATTTTTGTAATTTGAATTGGTTGAAGTGATCTTCTTTAAAGTTGTAGAGGAAGAAATTAACTTGAAAATGAAATATATCATGTTAATTTGGGATGCAAGAATTGGGAGTTATGAATTTTCAAAGACTGGACCTAAGTTAGGTCATTGACTAGTGATCAGGGCAGCCACTTGCATGACAGTTTTGAGTTAGTTAGTGATAGAATTTGTCTTTAAGCCCTTCATGGGAAGTGTAGTATTTTGTTTGATCTTTTCATGGGTATAAAGTATGCAATTTGTTGACATTTGTACAAGGATTTATGATTTTTAGAAAATTGCTATCCAGTTTGGGTGATTTCAGTGAACAGAATCTTTGCTTAAGTTTTTGACCCAATTAGCAATTGAATGTGGTTCCATGTTGTTCATGAAAGTTGTAGATCATGTTTTTCTCTTGCTTTTGAACATAAATTTTGCAATTTTTGGCAAAAGGAATGAAAATTTATGAGTTTTACAAAATGGTATACTGGTTTGAGAAAGATTGTGAAGGCAGTAGCTGTGATTGCATTTTTGACACCCTTAGAGGTGGATTTAGTTTTTGTGTCCTTCATGAAACTTGTATAGCTCTCTTTTCTCTATAAAATAGACACCAAGTTTGTCCAATTTGAAGTTTAGAGAAGGTAGTTATGCCCTGTGGAAGTTGGGATGTCGGAGGAAGTGTTTTTCAGATTTGCCATTGTAGTAGCGTAAGTCAACTTGCATCCTCAGACAAGTCGACTCGGACATGCACAGTAGTGTAAGTCGACTAGAATTCTCAGGCAAGTTGACTAGGAACATATATTTTTCCTTCTTTTGTTTATAACTTTTTCGTCTGACATCCGATTGACCTGATTTTTGAGGCATCGGATTCATACGGATGGTCCGATGGATTGGGAGATCTGACATAGAAGTGTTCATGATGTGATAATTGTGAAATTGCTTGCTATTACTGTGGTCAATTGCTTTCTATTCATATGATCAATTGTTTTGCCTCTGATGTGACACGTTCACTGTATGTGATTCATTGACTGTGAAATTGGACATATGCATTTCATACAAAAAACCACATGAACTGATAATAACAGTTGTGACCGGAGCAGCCACCAATCAGAGCTACAAGCTCGACTACTGAAAAAGAGCCTCGAGCTTAAAAGGGAGTAGTGCATACCCAGAGGGCTCTACTACCCCTAAGACGCGTGGGAAGTAGTGCATACCCAGAGGGCTCTTCTACCCCTAAGACGCGTTTAACGCTTAATGAGCCCTATATGGGACAATTCAGGCACTCGGTCACAACAAAATAAAAATTGGAAAAGTGAGTTTCATATGCATTTGATTGAATATCTGGATTGGGTGAAAGGCGTAACGCCTTATACTTGTGTGACAGCAACCATGTGGTATTTCTGAGTGTGCTACTGTGAAATGATCTGGGAACTGCTTGAGTACAATTACGTGGTCCTTCTGAATGTGTTAGTGTGAAATAATCGGTGATATACTTGACTGCTGCATGAATTGAGTGGACCATCGATGATGGTTCCTCACTGAGTTCGCAAAACTCACCCAAAATTTGCAATTATTTTTCAGGCCTTGAAGAGTACCTCGTTAGACACGTGAGTATGCCCACTGCATACAAGTGAAAGATAGAGGTCGGGATCAGTTCGCGTCTACATTAGTGTCCTGTAAATTTGAATTGAGTGGACCATCGATGATGGTTCCTCACTGAGTTCGCAAAACTCACCCAAAATTTGCAATTATTTTTCAGGCCTTGAAGAGTACCCCGTTAGACACGTGAGTATGCCCACTGCATACAAGTGAAAGATAGAGGTCGGGATCAGTTCGCGTCTGCATTAGTGTCCTGTAAATTTGTATTCCGCAATCTCTGTAAAATGATGCTTTGTATTCATAGTGGGCCCAATTTGGTTGTGGAGTTTTTGTACATTTAATGGCTATTTTTTTTCAATTATTGTTGAACGTTTGTAATGACTGAAAATGTTTACGAATTAACGTGGGCTCAAATTGTTTACTATTTTCCGTGGGTATGAATGTATTCAAAATTAAAAGGGGGGTTATATTGAGTTTCGTCTTACTGATGTAGCATGCCACCCTCGCGAGGCAGGGACTCGGATATCACCATCGATGTCGAGTTTGAGTCACGCGGGAGTGGGGTGTTACATCTGAAAGGTAGATAGAAAAGTTGTATATCTATTATACAATTTTTATATAATCCCTATTGACAATTTAATGGCAAAGTTTTAAAGATATGTCAAAATAATATGGATGAAAAATGTACTAACATTTTGGGTTGATTAATGTCTCATAGACTTTAATGACAACATGTAAGATGTATGTTATCATTATGATAGCAAGATTTAAGAGGATTCATAAAATAAAGCTGAAATTTATAGTACCCTGTTGGAATTGTTCCACTTAATTTTGCCTACTAAAAAAAAAACATAGACTGAAATTAAATGCATTTGCTATAGTATGGTAATAGTTGTTATAAGAAAAAATGATTGAATGACTTTTGTAGCCTATACGTAATATGATAAAGATCTTATGTATTTCTAGTTCATGCTTATGAGTATTTGATATTGAATTTAGATTCAACATCATTATAATGTTAAAAGCATGATAAGAAACAGGTTATTAAGTAAAAGTAGTCGATTCAATTATATTCAAATAATTTGTATGTGTGGGATTGAAGAAGACTTATGCTTAACATAAATGGGGAGAATACAAAGCTGGATAATTGAGAAAATCCTTTTCTTCCATGTTGGTTAAATCAACATAATGAGAATCATAAAGTTATATACAAGGATATATGAATCCTTTTGATTATGAATCGTATAAATCTTGCTAAGTTGAAGAATAATCAAATCAACCTTTGGTGAAAGGATGATGATGGTATTGCATTATTAAATTTATACATATGATGTACTGGATGGAATAATAATTTATAAAAGGATAATACTTATATTTCATTAGAATACTAATGACTTTATATGTTGGATCCCGAATCCGGAATCCAACTACTTAATCCGAAACCCTCATACTTATATACAAGTATAAGGTCAATTAAAGTCCTCTGTATAAAACTTGTAAGATTCATAACACAAAGCATAATTGTTGGATCCCGAATCCGGAACCCAACTACTTAATCCGAAACCCTCATACTTAGATACACGTATAAGGTCAATTAAAGTCCTCCGTATAAAACTTGTAAGATTCATCTTAATTATCCTCCAATTAAAAAAATAATCTTCTTAGGGCCCAAAATTAAAATCCAATTCCTAAGCTGATATGAAATTTCATGCCGCTATAAAATCAGCAATGAAAATCACTTCAATCGGAGCTTCCTTGATTTCACTAGAATTTTCCAAAATGCGGACTCATGCTCTATAATTTTCAACCAATTGCTTCACTTTGATTGAATCCATAATTTCAATTTAATTCCTAAAACTCTCAAATTTGCATAAAAAGGGGGACAATGATTTTAGAAAACTAATGCTTCAAAAATCGAGAGAATCGGAAGTCAATTGCAAAAGTTATAAGAGGAAAATCGGAAATGACCAAATGAATAGTAATCAGTCAAATTCCGACCCTCATAACTTCTTACTCTTAACTCCGAATAAGACATATCATACCTCCATGGAAAGATGAAAAGACCCTCTACATCTTTCATGAAGGATGGAAAAATCGATTCCCGCTTTAAAGGGGCGAAAAACCCTTCCGAAGGTTTAGCCCAAATTACCATATGAATAGTAATCCGAGAACCAAAAGCATAATGGGCAACAATTTTCAAATGTTCATAACCTTTTTATCTTAAGTCTAAAAATGACCCAATTTATACCATTTTAAAGATCTTAACAGGCTCTACAATCTTCCAGAAGACCTCCTAGTCTAATTCAACCATTTAGGAGGTTAAAAACCCAAGCGAAGTTGCTGCCAAATTTATGAAAAATTTGACAGCACCTCCCCTAAAATTGCTCTAGCCAAAATCTCCAATTTTACTAATCCAAACTTCAAACCTGCATAAAACCACTTCAATCTTCCAAATCTTCAATCATTCAACTACTAATCCAATCCAAATCATCTCATCAATTTATGCAAATGGCAGCAATCTCACTGTTAAACATCTATCTATTTCAAAGCTTAAGGAAATACTATCTTATACTTGCTTTTAGCATTTCCAACCATACAACCATACATGCTTAATACACTTTACATTTGACACTTCAAATATTAAAGGAAACATATACAATACACTTTAACTTCAAAATTCTTACATTTTCACAGAAATACGTAAATACAAAGCTTCAAAGGCATTTTAGCCCAAATACATCAAAGTTAACACAAATGCTAGTACCAAGAACAAGCTAATGCTTTGATTTCTCAAAGCACGACAAAATGCATCGGAGTTGCCTCAATCCCGATGCGGCTACTCAATTTCTCGCTTACGACCTACGGAGGGGAAAATGGGGGGTGAGCTCGACGGCTCCGTGAGTAATAACTTAATAAAAGAGAAATAAGCAAAAACTATTTTTCATTCATTCATTCATACAAAGTCACATTAAGAAAACCATTTTCAATTTTTCAAAACTCGTCACAGAATACAACAATTCAAACAATTTACAAAGTTAACGAATATCAAACAATAGCACAAAATCACATAACGGATGGTTTGATGTTGGACCCCACACCCCACCCGTAGGTGTTTGCAGGTTATACTGCGGTGTGTGTTTGCGGGTTATACCGCGACATCCAACACAAATCACACAACAAATGGTTTGGGTGATCCTAACATGACGTACTACACATGTTCGACAAGCGACCATGTATAGCCAGTGAATGCAGAGGGAGTCCGATTTGAGCTCTATGCCCTTAGCAAGGCGGTAGTGAAGCCTATATAGACAATCTTGCGCTTGCTAACGGAGGGGATCACTCTGACCCAAGTAATCATGTATTTTCATATCATTCACATCATTCACACATTACATAAAGCTTAGCCACAAAGGGCTTTACTACAATTCACATAATCGTCGAAATCACATATTCTAACCTTTTTCACTTAACAAACCATTTTACAAACATTTTCACAATGTCTTTACATACACAAGACATCTTATACTAATTTAAACCATCACATAAAGCAAGTAATACAAACTTTGTAAATCATTGGAAAGCAATAGTTAGCATTGATAATAAACTATAACATGCTTATTAACTCAATTATTAAGAAATCACCCACCTTAATCCCTTTTGCTCTAGGATTGACCAAATTGCCTCTCCTCTACTTCCAATTGCCTTATTGGACCTTAATCAAAGCATAACAATTCTAGTTAACAAAAGATCAAATGCTGGAAAATTTTAAAGCATGGAAAAACTTGACTTTAACCTTACATAATCTCACTTATACCTTTCCTATACCTCCAATTACCCTATTTTTCCTTAATCAAAGTATAAAAGCCTTAATTAACACTAAACATCAAAACTGGAAAATTTTAAAGAATGCAAAACATGAATTAAAACCTACCTAACTTTGCCTATGCCATTCCTAAACTATAACCATCATTACCTCTCTCAATTTAATCAATATTTTCGAAAATCTCATGCTTTAAAGAGACCAACACCAATCTGATTTTTTTTTAACAACCCTTCTTCTTTCCTTTACTCTTAACAAAACCTCTTAAACTTTCCTTTTTAAGCAAGAAAGGCAAAATTCTAACAAAAACCCATGAATTAACAAAAGATAAACATGCTGAAATTTTTAAGAAAAGGGGAAAACATGAAATTGATTCAACATCACCTTACCCATACTTTATCTAACCCATTAGCCTCAAAACCTATCCAAATAATTAACAAAATTCGAAAATCTTCAACCCACGAAATCAGATTTTTGTTTCAATAGAAATTCAAACCCCTTTCTTTTCTTATTCTCTCTCTAGAAACTCTTCCAACCATCCTTGTTAAACATGAAAGACAACAATCTAACATTCAAGCCATGAATTTCGAATTTCCCATACCTTAAGCATGACCCACGGATCTGATTTTTGTTTTCCTTCTAATGGAAGCTTACACTCTTTCTCTTCCTTGCAAAACCAAAGCCTAACCTTCTTCTCTTCTTCTTCTCCTAGCTTGGCCGAATGACTCTCCCTCTCTTTTGTTCTTGTATTTTCGTAACCTTCTCTTCCTAAGGCTTAAAAATAAGTTGTCTTAAACTTAAAAATCCTAACCCATACGACAACACTTCAACACTTCCACTTTTCTTATTTTCCTTACACATTTTCGATGGTTTACTCTCTTCCCACGGCAACACTTCATTCCCTACTTCATTCTTTATTTAATTCCACCATAAAAGACAAATAAGCCCTTCCTTATAAGCTTTAAGCTTTATAAGCTTTAGTAAACTTCCTAATTTACCCTCATTCATTCTCTTTTAATGGCAACCTAATGGACCCTAGCCCAATGCTTCCATTCTTCTTTATTTAATTACAATATATGTCAAAGGGCTAAAAGCCCACCTAATATACCTTAGGCCTTAAAACCATATACAACATCCCAATTTACTCTTTCAATTCAACTTTTTTTTTTCAATTCTAACAACGTAATAAAACTCTAATCCCTCCATTTAATCTTTATTAGCCTAAACAAATATAACCCTCAATTCATATAATTCTTTGAATACTAACAATGCATCACCAAATAATAATTTCTTAACAAATCAATTTCACTAAATCCTTCATTTAATAATCATAACCTACACATAAAATCCTCAATTTATTCCAACCAAATTAAAAATTATCAAACTAAAACCTCAAAATAATTTAAACATGCTTAATGCGAATCGGGCCCAACATTATATGATACATCATATATATTAAATGAAAAGTTGATTAATTTTAAAAAGTTTAAATTGTTTAAATCTAAGTAAAATTAAACATTAAGAATGTTGAAGCACTTGGATGAGATCGGTTAGGTAAGTTTTAAAATTTTTTATCTATAAGGAATGAGATTCTTTAGTTAATACCTTCTTAATAAAAATTTTATAAGAGTATTGATTAATGTAAAGAAAAAATTCAATATAAAATATTATATAAAGCACTATTATTTTTCCTATATCTATGCCTAGTATAATGACTTACCTTTAATAGTTCCAATTAAATCCATTAGCAAGATTTCATATTAGATATAGAATGCTAAGACTTTGAAAGAGTCAAAGTTAGTGATTTAAGGGTGTGATTCTTGGTTAAAGCTTACATTATCTATTAAGTTTAGAAGTAAATTAGGTAATAAAATGTTGTGAGATATCCAAAAGGTTTGAGATAATGATTTAAGGGTGTGATACTTGGTTGAAGCATATATTATCTATTAAGTTTAGAAGTAAATTGGTAATAAAATGTTATGAGATATCTAAAAGGTTGGATATAATCTTACAAATCCATTAACTAAATTGTTTGATTCAGTGTATACCTATAGGAGAATGGTTCTCAAGATAAGTAGTGGGAGTAAGATGAAATTTGAAAAGTTCAAATCTCATGACAATACATCTAATTAGAACAAGTGTCTTTGTTGATACATTTGACGTATAGTTGAAAGGTTACGAGACTTTAAAAGATTCACTTTCATGATGAATTCAAATAGTTTATTTTGGGCATGATTTTGAATTTGTCATATTTGTAAGAAGGTTATTGGAAGTATAGTAGTCCTCTTTAATGAGAGTATGTTGAGACATATTGCTCATAGAGACAACAAATCCAATTTTCAATTGTCAAAAATATAATTATCCATGAACAACTCTTATTGGATATGAAAACGTAACAACTTAATTCTGAGAATTAGATCTATATAGATAGATTGGAACCTATTAACCTATTCTAAGTCCAAGTGCATAGAAAATGTATTATAGATGTTTAATATTTGAGATGTAAGATATTTGTGAAGTATTAAAGATATCAATTATTCTATGTATAAGTTGACATTTGAGTTCAAGGTGATAAGGATATTTAATTTAGAAGTAAATCGTAATCAAGGTTTATTTTCTTAGAACAATATCATTTTATAATTGGAAAGGTTTTAATATAGCAATGGTTTCTAATTAATCCATAATACAATTTTGTTTAGTGGAAATGATTAATTGGATTGATAAGTTCTTTAATTAACTTAATATAGTTCTTTGAATTGATCAAGATAGTAATGTATTGAAGATCATGAAAGCCACTGGGCATGTAAAAGGAGCTAAGGTCTCATCAAAGATTCAAGGATGTACTTAGGCAATTTTTATTAATTATGATGATAATTAAGATCAAAGTTGTAAGATTTAAGCAAGTGCTCACTATAGAGAATTTTATAAAATTCTATAATTAAGCTATTGTGCAAGTAGAAGTATGATTGTCATCTGGTGATATTGTAGAAGATACATAGACGATTAGCTTAGAGCAAATAGAAGATTGTTGGTGTAAGCTTCTGATTATGTATCTCATACATAATATATATCAAATATACACAACATAAAATCTAACGAAACCTCAAAAACCATATCTACTCATGTATATAGATATAGAAAACAAAAACATGAAATGTAATATGTTTACTTACCTTTCTGACGATCTCCTTTGTTATTTAATCTTCTTCGCATTGGGTATGTAAACCATAACAATGAACGTACATCGTCTCTAATGAAAGTCCATGTGAAGATAGAAGGATGAAACTTGACTAAGAGATGATTAGAATTCTTTTTTTGTGCTAGCAAAGACAAGAACTCTTGTGAGAGTTAGAGAGAAAAAGAGCGTGTATGTAAGAAAAAGAACCTTTCTTTTTCTCTTTTTTTATATGTCTTACATAAGATGCACGAAAATCATCTCAAGTTTATGCAACATTTGGCCTTCCATAACCCCCATCACTAATGGAAAGTTATAGGAAGTTAATGGTCATGAATAACATGCATTAATGGAAGTTATGGGAAGTTAATGACCATGAATAGCATGCATTAATGGAAGTTATGGGAAGTTAATGACCATGAATAACATGCATTAATGGAAGTCAACAACACTTGTTTCTAATCCATTCCATGCAATGTTTTCCACCATGATCACATCATGATACAATCCCAAAACACTCTCTCATATCTTGGATCACAATTTAAGACCATTTTACTCATCCTTCGGATATCTCTTATGTGTGTGACTCATTAAGTTTCTGATTATGTTGGCCACTTGAATTAACATTTAATTCAAGTAAGTCAAGATCAGTATCTAGCAACATGTCATGACCTCCAATTGACCAAAAAATTAGTGGTTTGAGTATGAACCCTTACATTTGCATTACTGCCATGCAATTCATCTTTTCACCGTTTATACCCCACCTAGCTCAGAGTATGATCAAAGTTTGAACTCCCACTAGACTGACTACGTCACATCTAGTCTAAGTGTTATTAGATATTCTCCTAAGGATCTCATTACTCAATGTATCATTGAAGACTCTCTTTATGACACATATCTGTTCTGGCCAAAGAATACTGAGTAATGACCCCGGTAAGAGATTGTGGGTAGCATCTCCTTTTATTAAGACTAGTGAATCCTTTATTGGCTACTCAGTTACCTCCAAATACCTCTAATTGTACCTAATCGCCACCCTATGAGTAACCCCTGAAAGACACCAATGAATGGAGTCAAAGCATAGGATCAGTATTCGAAATATACTTGAGCACCTCAAGTCAAAAGATACTTGCACCATTGTTATGATGAGACTATCATTGACACTAGAATAGAATATTCATATGATTGTCTCATAGTAGGTCAATCCAATGTACTTACTATTCTTATTAAGCATCCACGTGTTAACTCTAAATAACTCATGTCTACAACTTATGAGATCTACTCTTTGATCTAATAAAGGAGTATAACATGTAGTAATTTATCAAGATTAAAGATATCCTATCTCATTAATCCTATGACTAGGTAACGTTTAGATACTAACATAATTACATATGATAGGATTCTCATTATCATGATGTTATTATGATTTCCTCCATTCTATGCTTTGTATCAAGGACTTCATTAAATCAATTTAAGATCAACATCAAATCCATAAATGCATGAACATCAAAATAATGAAAAATGTCTTTATTAATTATAAAATGATTTGTACAATAAGTACTAAAGGTGATTTCCTTTAAAACACTTCTCTAACAAACTTCAACTTGCACTAAAGATAATCTCCTTGATATCTAATACCATAGGCATGTACATGTGACACAAAACTCTTTTGGGAAATAAGCTTAGTCAATGGATCAACTATATTCTGATTAGTGGGAACTCTATCTATATTGACATCACTTCTACCAATGATCTTTCTAATCAAATGGTAGTGCCTGAGTAAATATTTGAACTTCTTATGAGACCTTAGTTCCTTTGCCTGCGTTATCAATATCTTCCACACATCAACACCAAACCAAAAGTTATCATACAAGGATTTTTTTCTAGCATTCATTTATCATCATCATAACACATATTTCATGCTAATTCAGTTATCATAAAACTTGTATTATTACATGATATCAAGTTTAGAATTCCCTTACCTTCTTAACCTCATAGAACAATTCCAAAGATCAAGCCAACTAGACTAAGCAACCAAACACAGCTCCTAAACCAAGGTGCAAATTTTAGCACCAGTACAAAAATAACACAAAAAATAGCAAAACATACTTCTTGATACAGTAACTTACAAAGATTCCAAGTGAAGATGATCCCAATTCAAGAAAAACTCCAGAAGTTGAAAAGAAACGAGAGAATTTTGGTGGAGAGAGTGAGCAAAGAAGAAAGAGTTACAACAGAAACTAACCAATGCATAAGGTCATGCCATATGCAAGAACACTCATCTTGCTTTAGGGCCACTTGTTACATAAGGACACAAGCCATATGTCCTATCCCTAGCTAGCAAACATATTCTTCTATAAAGTTGCCAAATGTCATAATTTAATTAGGCCACTTGTCACTTAACGAATGTTACAAAATGTCAATGCATCAAGTATGCCAAATGTCACTAACTCACAAGCTTAGTCATCCAATTTTCATGTACCAACTTATCTTGCTATTTTACAATTTTCTTAGTCCAAATGTACATTTTAATACCTCAATTGTCTAATGGTTTCAATTAATTCCAATTCACTAAGTAGGATCCATTAAACCAAAATTCAAGTCATATATAATTTTCAATCATACCATAATTTTTAACACCTATCATATATGCACTTTCATGAGCATGTAACATTCCAACTAGGGTACAATTTAGGGGCTTACAATTCTATCCCCTTAAAAGAATTTCATCTTCTAAATTCATAACTAATTAAAATAGTTGATGATACTAAGCCCTTATGGTTTCTTGTGGTTCCCATGTTGTTTCCTCGAGTCCATGATGTTGCTAAATTATTTTCACCAAAGGTATTTGCTCATTCTTGAGTTTTTAGACTTCTCTGGTTAAAACAGATAAAGGCCCTTCTCATAAGTCAAATCTAGTTGTACTTGAATTTCTTGCACAGAAATCTTATGTGTATCATCTGACCGATATCTTCTCAACATCAAAACATGAAACACATCATAAAACTTGGCCAACTCTCTGGGAATAGCTAATTGATAAGCTACTGGTCCAACTCTCTTAAAAATCTAGGAGTCGATGTATCGTGGATTGAGCTTACCTTTTGATTTGAGTCTTTTTGTTCTTACCCTTAGAGGTCAAATAAAAAATCTAATCCAAGGATTGCAATATAGGTTGCAACCTTGGGTCGTATCTCTTAATCGAAACCTAAATGAATGGATCTAAGCTAGCCTATATGTCATGAAATGATAGCTAAATTGATAAAAAAGGTGGGTTTTGATCTTTGGAAATCTTAACAAAAATAAATGAATTGTAAGAAAAATGAATAAGAAGTATTTTTGGATTTTTGGGAATAGAAGTTGGGAAGATAAAGACAATGGTCAAATGTGATAGAATCCTCTTGAAAATGTGCTTGGCTTTCATAGTTCGAAATCAATTTTTTTATGGGGGTAGAATTCACTTAGTTTCAAATGATAGAACTTGAAGAACTCTTTAGGTCCAAGGTCTAAATCAATGAACTCCATTTCTTAAGACCTTGTTGAATGCCCTTAGTGTGTGTAGTCGGTAGTCAATGTAACAAGTCATTTTGGGATCTCAAATCAACTCAATAACAAACTCAACTATGCAAGATAAAAGAGATTCAACAAGATCACTAATAGACATAAGCTACACCCCTTTTAAGCCCATTAAACTCAAGCCATCGCCACATCTTCAAGAGGAGAGAGGTGTCTAGCCACGCATAGCTCCAAGAGACTTCACAACCAAGAACCCACTGAAAGCATCCATGGTAGCTACCGACGGTGAAAAATGAGAGAAAATGGTGGTGTATTACATGGAGATGGTGATCTGATGGTAGAGGAGTCAAAGGATGTGGTGTTTCTTTCTCCCTTTTGAAGTGTCGACTCTCTGATGTTGTTAAGATAGCCTAAAATAGATCTTTTTTTTAATATGGGTTGATGGATCAGGTTGTAAAGTGGCAAAACTTCCAAAAATTGTTTGGGTATTTGAAGGTTTGTCGCGGCGAACTTTTCCAAAAACGTATGGCTTGAAGTTTTTGGTTTCTTCGCCGCGACGACATAGACTTCATGCCGTGGAGAAATTTTCCTGGAAGGTCTCTTCGTGAATTCTTCATACTTCGCTGTGGTGAAACATTAACTTTCACCGCGATGAACTTCCTGTTGCCTTATTGACTTATCATTTTCAGTCTTCACTCCTTGCCTCTACTTCTTTGAGTCTCCTACAATAACAAATGGTAGTTTTCAGTATCAATTATTCAAGAAAATTAATTTAGTGTAATTAGTAATTATTTGTGACAATTTTACTCACAAACTACATAAAATAAAGGCAAGCACTCAAGAGTCAAATTAAGCATAACATCTGAAAATTAAAAGCCAATAAGTGTAATAAAAACCATGAAAATGTCACCAATTTATATAAGAAACTTGGGTTCAATCACCTTTCTTCCTAAATCGAAGTATGTGTTTCGATGGTGATACTTTTAAAAATACCTTATCAACTACCTAATACTCAATATCTCTTCTTTTTAAGTCAACATAGGATTTCTATCTATCACTAGCAGCCTTCAATCTTTGTTGAATAATTTGAACTTTTTCTTCAGTATCTTTCACAATATTAGCCCGATCATCTTATTTTCGTACAATTTAGTCCAAAAAAACTAGAGTTCTACACTTTCTGCCATGTAAAGCTTCATATGGCGCCAAACCAATGCTAGTATGATAGCCATTATAGTAAAAAATTCCATCAGAGCAAGATAATTATCCTAACTTCCCAAGAATTCTAACACACAAACCCAAAGTGTATCTTCTAATATCTGGATAAACCATTCAGACTGTTCATCTATCTGAGGATGGAAAGTGGTTTGTACTTAACTTGAGTACCCAAAGCCTTTTGCAAACTTTTCTAGAATCTCGAAGTAAATCGAGTATCACGATTAGAAATAATAGATAGTGGTACCTCATGCAACCTCACTATCTCATCAACATATATATCTGCTAGCCTATCTAAAGAATAATTATGATGAACAAACAAAAAGTGAGTAGATTTAGTGAACTTGATGTGAGCAGGAGTAAGGATCACCATAAAGATGGCATGTGTGACGCATTCTAGTTGGACCTATGTCCAGAACTAGGACTGAGAGACTCAAGGAGGCTTTTTATGCGCATGTGGGCCAATTTGTGGAGAGGACGAAGTGAACCAAGCCTATTGGAGGAGAGTTATCTGAATTACAACCCAAATTGATTCATTTATCTCAAATCCGTAAATTGGACTCACTTGGGACTTGAAGACCATTGTATTCGGTTGTGTATCGTCACTTAAGCCTAAAAGGAGAGATGCGCCTATAATTAGACTTGGAAGTGTGTTGCACCAGGCCTAAGCATGTTTTTATTATTCTATTTTGGACTTGTTTTAAGTTATAATTATATTTTAGGCTTCCATGTATTTTAAGCCCAAGTCTTTTAGCATTAAGCCTAGGTATAAATACTTATGTTTTAGTCGCAACACAACTTTGATCATATTGTTTTCTGTGAGTCGTCGACCATATTGAGAGGAGAAAACCCTCTTGTTGTTTTCAACTTAGGAATTAAACTTCACTTATCAATTGAATCAGATTGTGGCGTGATTTTGATCCTACAAACTTTCTTGGTTTGTTCTTTACCCATTATTTAGGTTACTTGAGACAAGTTCTCTATGAGGTCTAGTAGGTAAATTTGAAACCCTGCATATCAGATTTAGTTTTCGTTAATTCGAATCTATCCTCTTCTTCCTTCTTTGAACCCAAATTCTTTTACATCTTTCAATTCTGTGAAGCGCATTATTTGGTATTAGAGCCTTGTTTTGGCGGGGAATTCTTATTCAACTCCATCAAAATTGAAGAAACTGCTGCCCATCACCATCCAATTATCGTTGGTTCATCAATTCAAGTGTGATTTAACCTTTGACCTAGGGTTTCAATCTTTCTTCTTGTTTTTATTTTAGTTAGGGTTTTCAATTACTTGTTGAAACTTTCGGCTTATATACAAAAGTCGAAAAAACTAAAAAAAAAAAGTCAAAAAATTTGAAAAAGTCAGAAATTTTGAAAAAAGAAAAAGTTCGAAAAATCCAAAAAAAGAAAAGAAGTATGAAAAAAGTAAAAAAAAATCCAAAAAAATAAAAAGATAAAGTCAGAAAAAAGAGTCAAAAAATGTTGGACCCTGATTTTTAAGTAGAATTTAGAAATAATAATTAAAAAAAGAAATAAGTGTTATTATGTATATGCTTAGGTATCAGTGTATTTATACTTAAAGGAAAGTGATGAGGAAAGAATTGATGGATTTTGATAATTTTGGGATTTGAATAGATTTGTATGGTTATGAAAGTTAAAGTGACTTAGTGGATTGAAATGGAAGTTGAAAATCAAGAAAAAAGAAGTGAAAATTTGAAGAATTGAGAAAGTTGACTTTTTGATTTAGGCAGAATTTGAGAAAATGATCTTCAGGAAACTTGTAGCTCCTGTTGAAAGCTTTCTGTCGCCATAAAGTTTGATATTTTTTGATATCGGGAGTAAAAGTTATAGTCAGTCAAAGTTAAGGTTATTTTACGTTGACTTTGAAAATGTTCTTAAGTGTGGAAATTATACATGCTGTGCTTTGAGGCAAATCGTCGGATTGTTGTGTTCTAAATTGGAGTAAATGATCTGCATGAAAGTTGTAGCTTATATTCCCAACTTTTTATCTCCATAAAGTATGCAATTTTTCGATATCGGGGCTAGGAGTTATGATCGATGAAAATTTGGAAGTTGTTTAGGAAGAGATGATTAGGACAGAAACTTTAAGTGGATTTTTGACTCCCTTAGAGGACAATTTGATTTTTCTGTCCTTCATGAAAGTTGTAGAGCTTCCTTTTAGCTATCTTTTGATGTTAAATTTGTCAAATTTGGAGTTCGGGATCAAGAGATATGATTTTTGAAAAATTCGGATATATATATGTGTTTATACATATATACATGTCTCTATTCTTATTTCTTATTATGTCCTTATTTCAATCTTTTGTTTATATCTTTTCCGTTCGACATCCGATTGACATGATTTTCGAAGCGTTGGATTCCTAAGAAAATTATCTACATTCTCAAGGGATATTTGTATTTTTATGAGATTAAATTAAGGATGAATAATTTAATCAAAGTGAGTTAGATAATTTTCTAAACATGGTTCAGTCTTTTGCGAAATTCGGGATCTGTAGAGATCCGATTGAAGTGATTCTTGAGGAAAAATAAAATTGAGTCATGGGGCTACAAATCATATGAAGAAATGAAATTTCAATTTAGCCCCTAAGACTTTCAACTTCTGACTTGAAGTTCGGATTCGTGTGCAGTCTTGGATTAGAGAAATCTAAATGTATTTTAGTCATAATTTTTTTTCTAGTAATCCAAACGAGGTGATTCTTAATTTGGATTAAACTAGATAAATATGGCTACAATTGTTATGCAGACATCGAGTTTCAATTTTGTATTTAAGAATGTCAATTTTTGGATGGAAATAACGTGCTGAAAAATGATTTAACATAAGACATGTCCGAACTGTTTGGAGCATAACTTTTGGTATAGTGATCCAAATTAAATTATTTTGGTGTCATTATGAAATTAAGACAGGGAGGAACATTTCTCTAGAAGGAAGTTTTGGAAAATTCCTTCAAATTGATGATTAGAAACTTGTCCTAAAGTAAGTTTGAATTAAGATGAGTATAGGGGCAATTTTGGAAGTCTACTTAAGAACTTAAGGTACAAGGCATACATGGAGGGGCAATTAAGTCTTTATACCCTCATTTAATGACATGGCAACTTAGAGGTCATTTTTAAAGGAAGAGACTCACGACCCTTAGGAAGAAAAGAAGAGAAATAAAAGAAGAGAAGAAGAATGGCTTCGTTGATGGAGAAGAAGAAAGAGAAGAGAGAGAAAGCTTTGGGATTTCGATTTTATGGAGCTCCAAGAACGATTTTGGAGTAGATTCAAAGGAAAAAGGATAGAAGAAAGTAAAAGTTTCCTTCCTAGCCCAATAAATTAGAAATTGGAGGAGAAATGAGGCAAGAGAAAATTTTGAGTTTTGAGTTTTTCTTAAATTTTTGGTTTAGAATCATGAAAAATGATATGGGTTTGTGATTGATAAGCTCAATTTTGGTGATTGCTTAGTTTAATTGGGTTAATTTTGGAAAATTGTGAATTAGGGTTTATGCCCAATTTTTTGATTTGGGGATTTTGGAAGTTTAGGATTTTAAATAGTTTGAATATATGTGAAATTAGTGTTTTCTAAGCTCAATTTGATAAATTAAGTTATTTATGATGTTGAATTTGGGTGAATTGGCTTAGATAATTTTAAATTGGAAGAAGAAAAGAAGAAATGCACAAATTGATGATTCGGACAAGCTTCTAGCATCGATTCGAGGTGGGTAGTATGTTTAATTTTCGAATTATAAGTTAATTATGAATTTTCAAAAATTCAAGAAGTGAAATTACAAAATTATTGTTTATGTTTTTGACAAATAAAGAAGGAAGTATTTGAATTGTATCAAATGATCTTGATAAATTAAGAAAATTTCTGAATTTATGAAAATTGTTATAAAAATTAGATTTATCGTTTATAATTATTTTGCATAAATTGTTAAAATTTCTGAAATTCCTTATGCTTGAAGGATTTTATTAATTATGAAATTGACACATTTGTTACATATATTATTTATGAATGATTTTGATGATTTATCAGAAGTATTGTATACTTTGTTATGAATTATTATGAATCAAATGTGATTTTTGGATTGTTATGAAATTCATTTGTGAATTGTGATGTGTTATATGATATGTGAAATTGTGATAATTAATGTGTCTAGTACGTCATGATACAGAAAAAAAAAAGTTAAGTTTTTGAAACGTGCCTTCGGGCAATTCGAATTTTCAAGTGTGCATTATGTGGTATATGGGTTTGGTTAGGTCCCTTAAGTTAGAGTCAGTGCACTGTCTCATTTTTAAAAGGCTTCTCCTGCCTGCCCACTAGTAGCACTGGAGTTCTGATTTCGGACTCCCATAAGTCACGACTGCACAGGATCGCTATGCGGGAATGTGCAGTACGTTCCATTTTGGACCGACCCAAACCGTTTGATATGTTTTATGTTTTTATTTGTGTTTATATGTGATGCATTTCATGTCTTTGAAATTGTTTTATGCATTATGAAAAATTTGAGAAAATTGAGAAGTAAAAAACTAAGCTTTCACCCTTGAAACTTTAGAACTTGTTTATGATTGATTTTGAAGAGTTGAAAAGTTTGAAAGTGAGTTTTTGAGAAATGTCCGAATGTGAAATTTTTATAAAAGGGCAAACGGCTTGAAAATGACTTTTGCTTATTTTTCAAATTATAAATATATTATCCACGAGTTATTTAGCTCACCCCCCCTTTCATCCCCATCTCTAGGTATCGAGCGGGAGATCGGATGAAAGAAGGTCAAGGCTCATGTTCGATTTCGTTTGTTTTGTGTTTTAGGTATTCGGAGATTTTGGTATATGGCTTGGAATGCCATTGTGTATTGCAAATGTATGTTTTCTGATGTATTTGAATTATGAGATTGTATAAGAACTTGTGTATAGTTATGATGGATGAGAATGATTGGGTTGTATTGGGATTGATTTATGAATTTGCATACTGTATTAAGATATGATTGGGAATTGCGTTTGATTATGCATATGATTGATTGTGACTTGGAAATGAATGATTCTGGTTATGGATTATGGATTGAGATTTATTGAATGTCTTAGGTATAGAATTGCGTTTGTTATGCTGAATTTCCGGACGGGGTGTCCGATGATACTGGTTATTGTGTGAGAAATATAGAAGTGTATTTTAAACCCTTTGCAGGTTTGGGTTAGTTAAAATGCAGCCGTTATGCTGCCGAATTTTCGATTGAATTAGAGATAGAATAAAACAAGTTTTGATTAAAAGATGAATTATGGGATAAGTATGATTGTTAAGAAGATTAATATGATTGAGTTTTGTATAAGGATAAATGTTCCAAAAGGGAAATTGTATTGTATGGATTTGCATGAATTTGAATAAAGATGCTTAAAGGAAAAAGATAGAAAAAAAATTCATACCGGATGTCGGAATTTGTTTCAGTTCGATTGATCCATACGTCTGTCTACTTTGATTCGATTCGCTTTTGTCCACTTTGTTAAGTTTTTGTTCCGCTTCCGATTTGAGTATTTGATTTGCTTTGATTCGCTCACTTGTGGATTTCGTCCATTCATTCACATTTGTTTTGACCCATTTTGGTTTTGAGATCCGTTTTGACATTCGATTCGATTCCGCTTTTTCTTTTGCTTCAGCATTTTGTTATTTGATTATTCGTTTGATTCGTTCCGCCAATGCATTCTTCGTTACGTTTTGCTTCGTTTTTTTCAGTTGGGATCTGGTTTCCGGATCGGGTCCCAACAAAAATTTTTCAAAAAAATGAATTTTTTTCTTTTTCTTATTTTGTTTTCTTTGTTTCATCATACGCGTACGTACTAGTTGGTTCAAATTTTTCACACCTTTTTGATTCTTTTGAGCAGTTGAGAATTGGTTTCGAGTGGAGAATTCAATTTCAGAGGAGATTGAGTGGTAAAGGAAAACTGTGTAAGCTTATTTGAGGGAGTCATTGTCGTGACTTAAAAACACGAGGGGAGTGACATCATTTGAGTGAAACACTGATCGTCGGCTTATCGTTCAATATTAAAATTGATCCTCGGAAACCGGTCAAATAAAATTTATACCAAGGATTGCAATACAGGATGCAACCTGTCGACTCTCAAGACTCTCGAGGAACGGTACTAACGATTCTAGACTAGCCTAATGTTTGAATGATGCATGCAATTAAAGCAATAAAAAGGGGTTTTGATTTGATTAACTAAAAATTAAACTAAGCCAAAGTAAGAATAAATGTTTTGGGATTTTAGAAAACTAAGCGATTGAAATTAAACAAGTTTGAAATCAACTTACTAAAACTCTCCTAAAAATGTAGCTCGGGTCATCATCGTTCAAAATAATATCGAGGTTTGAAATCCACTAAATTTGAAAGCTAAACCTTAACAACTCGTTAAGTCCAAAATTAATTAATCAACTTGATTAATTAAAATTAGTTAAAACCTTAGTGTATGCTATGGAATGATTAATGCAACAAGTTAATCAAATAAACACAAAATTAATTTAACCAAACACAACTAGGTAGATTAAATCAACTCATGCAAATCTGTTTAACATACATGAGACTTCATGTATTTGGCACAAACTTCAACAGAAATCGATCCATACCATAGATCATAGTTAACATCCTACTAAACTATAGCAAGATTCAATCAGAAATACATTGCAAAAATACCAACTCGGATCATTGTAAATACAAATCTGAAATCCTAACTATAATCGATTACCCCTTGTTTAGCTCATGGAACTCCAACCATTGCTACATTTAAGAAGATAGTACACTTAGCCGACCATGGTATCGAATGAAATCTTCGCTGTTGAAGGATCACCTCGGTTCATGTTTCCAACGACGAACAGAACGCAGATGAGAAAGCAGTGGAAGAGATGAATGAGACTGGCGTCGTCCGGCTGAAGCGGCGAATCTGCAAAACAAACAGAAAACGAAAACTATTAGAAGCGAAGGAAAGAAGAGAAGAAAACTCTGTGCGGCCGTCTGTTTTTGCCCTAAATGGCAAAGTTTTATAGGGATGCGTGCGGGCCGGGTCGAACAGTGGAACTTTTGCCAAATATAGGCCGGATTATCCGACTTTCGCTGCGGCTAATGGCTTCGTTCGCTGCAGCGAACGTTGAATGGTCACTCGCCGCGGCGAAAGAATTAAATACCATTAATTCGCCTCGGCGAATGGAGAGTTTGGTTCGCCCCAGCGAATCTCGCGGCGTGTTGACTTGTTGAATGTTGACTCCTTTGGTCCTACAAAATACAACCCATTCGCAATATCAATTGTCCCAATAAAAATTATGCAAAATTAATGACAAATGACAACAAAATACTAACAATGTGCAATTTATCAAAAATCAATGTGCGGGACCAAAATAAGCATAAAAATCATAAATCAGGAGTCAACAAATGCATAATTACTAAAGAAAACGGGCCTAATTTATAATATAAATTTGGTCCAATCAAATTCCCCCACACTTAAACCTTTGTACTCCTGAACAAAGCTTATAAGAGTCAAAAAGGTACAAGAGTAAAAAAATTCTGCCCATGCTCAAACAACAACCAAAATTGACTCAATCCACTTTATCGTAATTCTAACGATAAATTGAAAGAGTGCTAATAAAACAAACATTGAAAGAATTTAAGCACAAGAGATTGAACAACAGAGAATCACTCGGGATATGGTGTTTACGCTCGTCTCACTTGTATAGTAGGGATATTTTTCTCTCAATCGCTTAATACATCTCCTACCATAAAGCTTGTATCAATTTTATTTCTCCACTACAAGGACTATCAATTTGAAGATCAAGAGGTCTTTAAGGGTTGTAATGAGCGGAAGGCTAAATGAATGGATGATGTGAAAGAAAGAAAAATATGAGCATCTTGCGATAAAGTGAGGAATCGATGTCAACAACAAAACTAAAACACTACATTAAAATAAATTGAATACACACACTTCTTTTTTTTTTTGGCTATCTCATTTTGAGATGCTAATCCCTTTTCGGGATACACAAGACTAACACTTTTCATTTTCAACACTTTTTTTTCAACGACTAATAACTAAACACGTATCACCGATCATCTAAGAATGTATGCAAATGCTCATAGCAAAAGGCTCGAGGGTTAGCAAGAGGAAAAGTGTTAAGGGTTGGTGTTTGGGGAAAGAGCTGAAAGAAAGAATGCCTCTATCATATCCACAAAAATCTAGTCCATCAAGCTTTGAGTAAAAATTGACACAAGTTCTAGAGAAAATGGACTAGCGGATCTTTTACAAAATATAGAAGAAAATTTGACTCGAATATCCTTCCAACAAGGTTTTGTCTCGATGATCAATCTCAAGTCTTAAAACTTAAAATGCTACCTTGTTAGCATGCTCCCATTTACTTTGTTTTGAAAACTTCAAAAGTTAAAATTTTGCCAAAACCAATTATCGTTCAAGAATGGAGAGCATTTTCAAAAACTCAAGTATCGGTTTGAAACTTATAAGGGTTTTGCATGCAAGGCACAAAAGAACAAGTGCAGAAAATGTTTTGATTGAGTCCAAATTTATCGAGAAAAGCAACGGGCCCACAAAATTATGCACAAATTTTAATAGGTGTACAATGCGAGAATATAAAGGAACGGTTCCCCACACTTAAACATGGCATTGTCCACAATAACAAAGAGGCAGAATAGAAGCATGAAACCACTAGAACACAAAGAGAACGGGATATATCATTAAGCTCAAAAGAAATGTACAAAAATAATAGGAGCCAAAGAACTAACTAAAAATTAGAGCGAAGAAAAGAAAATACAGGGAAAAAACAACGACAAAAGAAACGAAAAGAAACAAATTTAAACTATTTTGCGGGATCATCGGTAGGCGAATCCGGAGGGCAAGATGGTCGTATTCGCCATGACGAAGTAAGTCGCTAGCCACGAACAAGCGAAAAAACCTAGATTAGCCGCGAACAACGATTCTCATTGCGGCAAACTACCCGAGCAGTTACATTAAGGATCCTACTCGGTTTACAATCGGTCAATTAATCAATGCACAATTCACCCAATCTCTTGAATCTAATCATGCTTCATTAAACTAGGAAGAACATAGAGCTAACGGAGGGAAACACTTTATTCAAGCGGAAGAAATCCTACCTACTACTCTAAACCCATCGGTTGGAGTTCTCCCCTACACTTAATCAACACATTCATGCAAAGACAACATATCAAATCAAATCAAAGAACGTGCACAAATATATATCGAAAATGCAGAAGAGAAACACCGGTGCTCACGGTGGATCTTGTAGCTTAGGATGGACGAGGCGATCGATATCCAAGCTCTATGTCAACAACTTGGTTCTGGCGGCTCCATGTCCATTCCCATATCCGAATAGGCACCTGCACTATCATCAAAATAATCTTCTCCGAAGAGAGTGTCAGTAGGATGAGTCAAGGTGTGGCCGAAATCAACACATGCATCATCCACAAGCACATCAAGCATATTCACTCCTAGCAAGGAGTAGTCCTCGTTAGGGTGCTTCATAGCTTCATACATGTTGAAGCTAACGTGTTGATCACCAACCTCCATGGTGATCTTTCCTTCCTTCATGTTAATCATTGTGCTCGCAGTCCGCAGGAAGGGTCGTCCAAGGATCAGAGAAGTGTCATGTACCACTTCAGAGGTCATGTCTAACACGTAAAAATCCGCAGGAAACACTAAGCCTTTAACCTGGACCAGAATGTCTTCAATAATTCCCACGGGATGCCTAAATGACCTATCAGCTAACTGGAGAATAACAGATGTGGGCTTAATACTCTTCACTCCCAAGGCCTTATATACTGACTCAGGCATCACATTTATCGCTGCCCCTAGGTCTAGCAAAGCTCTACCTATGGTCACTTTCCCTAAGGTGCAAGGGATGGTAAAAGATCCGTGGTCCCGACATTTCTTGGTATCTGCGGCTTAAACAAGGTGACACATTTGAGCTCACTGGACACGTTCATTAGGCCTAAATTTTAAACTTGTTCGCACAAGTCCTTCGGTACTTAGCGTGGGCCGCACTTTCTTAATCAAATCCAGCGAGGGCACATTGACTTCAACCTTCCCAAACAGGTCAATAATTTCCTTTTCATGTTTTAGCTCATTGACCTTCTTGCTCATCGATATGAGTTCGAAAAGGGAGGTCCTTTAAGTCGACTTCCTTCTTGGTGGTTCATTTACGCTCAATTTATCCTTATCGCTTCTTCTTCCTAATATGCTCGATGATTGCTCTTTATCCTCAATTGTTGATTGCTTCTTGTTCCCCAACAATTCCTCTTGCGACCACTCTCGATCGCACAACTTGCTTCTCTCTCACTTGAGGCGCTTCTTGACCTCAATTTCTTGGTGCATTCTTCTTCTTGAGAATGTCAAATGCACTTTCTTTCCACTCCTCACTCAATTGCATTTAAACTCTTAGGGTTAATGACCGTGTTGGAGGGAATGGATCCATTGCTCTAACGATTGTCACTCAAATTATTAGACCATTGAGTGACATACGAGTTCGAGTTCTCGGCCTTGGTCTCCCATTGATCCATGCATTTTCCAAGGCGCTAAACAGCAAGATATTCTTAGCGGAGTCTGTTGGATGAGGTTTTCGATGGCGTTGAATTGAGTTCTTGTCGAGTTCGTTCCTCTTTCATCAACGTCATCATACTATCGTGATTGGTTGGTGTCCTCCTTTGGTGGCGGCGGTTGTTGCACCGTCAACGCTTGTTGATCCTGGGCTGGTTTGTAGATTGACCAGCTCCACTCCCTTCTGAAATCGGTTTGGTGCTCTTTCCGTTATTCCTCCAACTAAAATTTGGGTGGGATCTCCATCCCTCATTATACGTGTTGGAATCTGGGTCCCATTTTGATCCTGTCTACCTTGATACATTCTTGAGACTTCTTCATATCTCGCCAGACAAACACTTGAAATGTGCATCATCGACCCATAACTATCACTGTTGGGTGCGACGGTTCGGTGGAAGGTGATGGGCGATGCACATTCAAATTCTTAAGTTCAGCCGTGATCGAGGATAATTGGGAAGTTATCCGATGTTCAAAGGAATCTACCTTCGATTCCAGGCTCTCCATCCTCTTAGTTTGAGCCGACATGGCTCCCACTTCATTCACGTTCCTGGAATCACGGACACTATACTGTTGATGATTCAGGGCCATTCTCTTAATCAGGGCCCAAGCTTCTGGTGCGGTGAGGTCAATCAACGAACCTCCTGACGCAGCATCCAACATTCCTTTCTCTTGATTCTTCACCCCATCATAAAAATATCGAACCAATTGTTCATCAGGGATCTGATGATGGGGGCACCGAGACAACAGATCTTGGAATCTGTTCCAAAAATCATACAGGGACTCGTCACAATCTTGTTTGGCAGAATATATCTCCTTTCTCATCGACGATGTCCTAGAAGCTGGAAAATACTTTTTAAAAAAAAAGCTTTTCGCAAGTTGGCCCAACTGTGATAGACATTTGCGACATGCCTTGGGAGGCTCATGTACCACTCCCGGGCCTTTCCTTCTAACGACAAGTGGAATACCTTCCACAAAGACTGGTCGAGATGTGCTCTACGAGCTTCATACTCGACAAATCATGGTAAGGGCTTGAAGATGCATGTAGGGTCCTCTCCGCCAAACCGTGAAATTTGGGGAGAGAGTTGATCAATAAACCTTTAACCCAAATTGACTTGAAGTTAGGGCGACGACGATGAAAGGATCGTAGTTTACGTCCGAAGTTGTAACCAGCGGATTGTTCTCGTCTAATGTTAGCATCGTTGTCATCTACGCTTTCACGTCACCGTTAAGACCGTGATCTCCATTTCGGGTGGTTGACCGGATATTCTTGATGTTCACCATCTCGATTCTAGTCGATCTAGTGTGCTAAGTCTTTCTTGCTCTCTCTTGTTTTTCCTAAGTTGTCTAAGGTGTCGCTCAATTTCAGGTTGAAAATGAACTAGCCTAAGTCTACGGGGCATGCACAAGAGAAGTTCACCTAAGATAGCTCACTAAAATGACAGCGGATAGCAAGGCTAAAATTCACTCAGGTTCGCTGCGACGTGTAGTAATTCGCTGCAGCGAACTGAATAAATTGTAACTTTCACTGCGGCGAATATATGAACTCGCTGCGGCGACTAATGAACTCGCTGTGACGAATGATGAACTCGTCACAGCCAAGAAGCACAGACTAGCAAAGCAAACGAAATTAACTTAAAATTAAGCACAATAAACAAAAACAATCAGAATAAACACTTAAACAAAGCAGAATGAAATCACAAACAGGATTAACACTAAAAAAACTAAAGCAGAACAGAAATTAAATAAAATTATGCAATGCAAACAAAATGCAAACACAAAAATTAAAATTAAAACAAACACTGGCTAACCTAGAGAATCAATTAATTTGATTCCCCGGCAACGGCGCCAATTTGATCGCTTTCTTATCGTTCAATATTAAAATTGATCCTCGAAACCGGTCAAATAAAATTTATACCAAGGATTGCAATACAGGATGCAACCTCGAATCGACTCTCGAGGAACCAAAGTGTACTAGCGATTCTAGACTAGCCTAATGTTTGAATGATGCATGCAATTAAAGCAATAAAAAGGGGTTTTGATTTGATTAACTAAAAATTAAACTAAGCCAAAGTAAGAATAAATGTTTTGGGATTTTAAAAACTAAGCGATTGAAATTAAACAAGTTTGAAATCAACTTACTAAAACTCTCCACGAAAATGTAGCTCGGGTCATCATCGTTCAAAATAATATCGAGGTTTGAAATCCACTAAATTTGAAAGCTAAACCTTAACAACTCGTTAAGTCCAAAAATTAATTAATCAACTTGATTAATTAAAATTCGTTAAAAACCTTAGTGTATGCTATGGAATGATTAATGCAACAGGTTAATCAAATAAACACAAAATTAATTTAACCAAACACAACTAGGTAGATTAAATCAACTCATGCAAATCTGTTTAACATACATGAGACTTCATGTATTTGGCACAAACTTCAACAGAAATCGATCCATACCATAGATCATAGTTAACATCCTACTAATCTGAAATACCAACTCGGATCATTGCAAATACAAATCTGAAATCCTAACTATAATCGATTACCCCTTGTTTAGCTCACGGAACTCCAACCATTGCTACATTTCGGAAGATAGTACACTTAGCCGACCATGGTGCGGATGAAATCTTATTTGTTGAAGGATCACCTTGGTTCATGTTTCCAACGACGAACGTAACGCAGATGAGAAAGCGATGGAAGAGATGAATGAGGCCGGCGTCGTCCGGTGAAGTGGCGAATCTGCAAAACAAATAAAAACGAAAACTATTAGAAGCGAAGGAAAGAAGAAAGAAAACTCATGCGGTCGTCTCTGTTTTTGCCCTAAATGGCAAAGTTTTATAGGGATGAGTCGGGCGGGTCGAACGATGGAACTTTTGCCAAATATAGGCTGGATTATCCGACTTTCGCTGCGGCTAATAATGCTTCGTTACTGCAATGACGTTGAATGGTCACTCGCAAGGTGAAAGAATTAAATACCATTAATTACGCCTCGGCGAATGGAGAGTTTAGTTAAGCCCAATGAATCTCATGGCGTGTTGACTTGTTGAATGTTGACTCCTTTGGTCCTACAAAATACAACCCATTCGTAGTATCAATTGTTCCAATAAAAATTATGCAAAATTAATGACAAATGACAACAAAATACTAACAATGTGCAATTTATCAAAAATCAATGTGCGGGACCAAAATAAGCATAAAAATCATAAATCAGGAGTCAACAAATGCATAATTACTAAAGAAAATGGGCCTAATTTATAATATAAATTTGGTCCAATCAAACACATGAGGGAGTGTGTGAGGTTGTTTATCACTAACCTTGTTTTGCAGGTATATCATTTTATTTATAATGTCACAGGGAGGTAGTAATGATGACAACTAAGGGGGAGATGCAAATATCGCTTTCAATTTGAGAGCTATGCAGTTAGAATTTGATAGTTTTAATCTAGCCTTAAATGAGGTTAGGGGATAAATGGATGAGCTCAGACAAGGGAGATGCGAGGCACCTCAAGGTAGGCATGCAGGTGTACGTCAGTGACAATCACCACCTCGTAGACCACCACCTTGGTATGAGCCAGAGGAGGATGACTTTTAGGAGGAGGAGGAGTTTGACGTACGTAGACCTAGGAGAGCTCAGAGAGTTGAGCCATTTAACAGGAGAGATGGAGACCTCAAATCCATCAAAATGTAGATCCCATTCTTCAAGGGAAGGAATGATGCAGAGGCTTACCTGGAGTGGGAAAGGAATGAGGACTTGGTTTTTGGGTGCCATAATTTTTCTGAAGATAAAAAGGTAAAGTTAGTCGCTGTTGAATTTATAGCTGTTAGAGTAGTGCCCTAAAGGCAATCCCCTTTAGCGCATTTTGTTCATAGTCATGTACAGACTTTATGAATAAATAAAGCAAGGCATATTTCATTTATTTGATATTCATTTTATTATGAATTGATAATGATCTTTAATCAAATTAATGAAGTCCCTGATACATGACATAACATGAAGGAAATTATGATGTGATCATACTATTGAGATTCCTATCATGTGCAATTATGTCAAGATATCTAAATTATCCTAGTCATAGGATTAATGAGGCTGGACATCGTTAATCCGGATAGACTAGCACATGTCAAATTCCTTGATTGGATCAGCGGTGGATCTCGAAAACTGTAAATATTGAGATATTTAGATTTGACATGTGGATGCTTACTAGTGGTAGTAAGTACATTGGATGACTGCTATGAGATCATCACATGGATGTCTATACAAATGTCGGTGATAATCTCATCATAGCAATGGTGCAAGTATCTTTAGACTTGAGGTACTCAAGGATATCTTGAGTCTTGATTACGCACTTTGACTCCATTCCTTGTTGCCTTTCGAGGTCGCTCATAGGGTGGTGATTGGAGTGCGCTTGAGGTATTCAAGGTAATTGAGTAGCCAATAGAGGATTCACCACTTACATTATAGCGAAGAGATACCCATAGCCTCTTATCGGGATCATTACTTTGAAGTCTCTGGCCGGAGCATACATATGTCATGAAGATGGTCTTCATGGAAATATAAAGTAATGAGTCCTAGGACGAGAACTGATTACACTTGGACTAGATTTGATCTTATCAGTCTAGTAAGAGTTGACACATTGCCCATACTCAAACCAAGTGGGGTATAGCATGGTGAAAGGACGAATTGCACGGTAATTGTCTATGGAAGGGTTAAGTGATATGGTTTCATTAGTCAAACCAATTACTTTCCGGTCAATTGGGGGTCATGATGTGTTGCTAGATACCGCTCATGACTTGCTTAGATTAAGTGTTAATCTAAGTGGCCAACATAACCGGAACCTAATGGGTCACACGATAAGAGTGACTCGGAGAATCAGAAAATAGTTTGAGACGAGATCCGATATCTGGAGAGCAATAGGATTAAATGGATCCCGATGAGATTGGGATATGTCTCGATGAGATCGCGACATCGACATTGCTGAAAACCGTTTCCGGTGATTTTTTGTGAGCGGGGCCCGGCAGGCCGGTAGGACCGACCCCAGTTTGACTGGACCACTTCAGCAATTATATATATTAATTAATTAAGTAAATAATTAATTAATTATATATATATATGTTGCATTTCGGTGGAACCATAAATGGAGGAGAAGATGTAAGTTTGAAAAGTCAAACTTCATCATTATTTTACATTTCAAGGCATTTTATGCCTCCTACGTGGATGAGTATCCACCAAGCCCTTTTATATGTATTTTAAGTGTTAAATAAACATATAAGAAGGCTTTTGAAGGAAGCTTGTACGAAGGTTTTAAGGAGAAGGTCGAAAGCTTAAGAGTTAAGCTTTGAAAAATTTGTTTTTCATCTTCTTCATCTCTTCCATTCAAGTTACTTCTACTCTCCAAGGCTCCACCAAGATCATTTCACTTGCTCTCCAAGGCTAAGGTAAGAGCTAGCACTCTTCTCTTTAGTCTAGCTATTCCCGGGTCAAAAGAGTTTGTCCCGGTTAGGTTTTCTGACCTCTGCGTGGATACCGTTAGAGACGGTCTCCTTTGGTCGTTATACAAGTCGACTTATATCATGTCTTGGTGGGATGATGGGTGATTTTCGGTATAAATTCAATGTGATTGATGCAATGCCTTAAATCAGACCATATAGTCATGGTGACTATGATCCTTGGATGAGATTAGAAAGATGAGACCTAAAATC
Organism: Erythroxylum novogranatense; assembly: GCA_029891385.1. Taxonomy (NCBI): domain Eukaryota; kingdom Viridiplantae; phylum Streptophyta; class Magnoliopsida; order Malpighiales; family Erythroxylaceae; genus Erythroxylum; species Erythroxylum novogranatense. The sequence goes on along the minus strand of CM057228.1, from coordinate 61,126,534 downwards.
CCTCACTTAAAATATGAAAACTAACGCCTTCCATTAATATGGTAAGAACCAGAGTTCTTATAGGGTTGGGTTGTTGAGCTAACCTCAAGCTCACTCTATACGAATATGTTCAAATCATGAAAATAAGATTTTTAGATTAATGGGTCGGTTTTCCTAGAAGCGTTGATTTGTTGAGCTAACCTCAAGGTCAACGTGGACAGAGGCAAAGTTGGGTAGTGTACATCAGATGTACGCGCATCAAGTGTTGATAACCCAATGTATGTGCATACATCAACTGTTGATAACACTGATCGATAGTTGTGTCTAAGATGTAATTGGTATGTCTGATACCTCCCGAGACATAAGATGGCTTGTTGAGCTAACCTCAAGGTCATTCTTAATGTCGATCATCGATGATGCAATTGGTATGACCGATACCTACCGATTGACCTAAGGTGACTTGTTGAGCTAACCTCAAGGTCATTCTTAGCAATGTCGGATATCGACCCACTAGGTAAATGTGCCATTTTGTTTCATGGATTCATGATGAGGGTTATGGATTCTGTTGAAACTAGTGGGAGCCATATGTATGTCATTTAAGTCCTTATGATCATACATTTAATCCTATTCTAACTTTCTTTCTCTCTCTACGTTTAGGTTGATTGAAGATGTCGACTAGTGTGAATCTTCGCTCACTAATGGATGCAAACAAATTAACCGGACCAAATTTTCTTGATTGGCTGCGGAATCTGAGAATTGTTCTCAGATCTGAGGATCTAGGATATATCCTTGATTTTCCGCTTCCGGATCCACTTCCTGAAGGAGCTTCTGATGATGATCAGAAGGCATATCGTAAGCATCTAAAAGACAGTGACATAGCCACCTGCATTATGCTTGCATCGATGTCACCTGAGCTGCAGAAGCAGCACGAGTCTATGGATGCTCACACGATAGTGTTTCATCTTAGAGAGTTGTTTGATGAGCAAGCACGGTCCGAACGGTTCGAGACCTCAAGGTTGCTCTTTACAATGAAGATGACTCCTGGTTCATCTGCAGTGCAATATGCATTGAAGATGAATGGCTATATTGAGAGGTTGGCCGTCTTAGGTTTTGTGATGGATTCTGAGTTAAGTATAGACTTAATTCTTGTTGGTTTGTCAGATAGTTATTCACAGTTTGTGTTGAACTATCGAATGAACCAAATATCCACCACAATTCGAGTGATCAATCTGCCAAGGCAATGAGAAACAATTTGTCAAGCAAGATAGCAAGCGTTCTATTGGTGGATTCTTCTTCCTCTGCTTCCAAGAAGAGGAAACAGAAGAAGAAAAAGGCTCAGAAGCCGAAAGGAAGTGCAGTGAAAGGCAAGAAGAAGACCAAAGAGACTGCACCAAAAGGTACCTGCTTCCATTGCGGTAAGACTGGTCATTGGAGGCGTAACTGCAAAATCTATCTGGAAGAACTGAAGCAGAAGAAGGCATCAGCTGCCTCGACTTCTTCAGGTATGTTTGTCATTGAGGTTAATACTGTTTCTGATCATAACATATGGGTATTAGATACCGGTTGTGGCTCACACATATGCAATGATATCGCAGGCCTCGTGGACGATGAGGCGACTCATAAAGGGAGATATGGACTGCGTGTTGGCAATGGAGCAAGAGTTCTTTGCATTAGCCGTAGGAACTTATATTTTGACACTCCCCAGTGGGCTTGTACTTAACTTGGATGATTGTTATTTTGTACTGTGTTAACAAAGAACATATTATCTGCTTTCTTGTTTAAATAGAGCTGGTTTCCATTTGTCTTTTGGTAACAATGGTTGTTCTATTAGCTCAAATGGAATGCTTTATGGTAATTGGTACATTATGCAATGGAATTTACATATTAGATATGGCACATCCAGTTATGAATGTCAATGAAGCTAAAAGACATAAAAGAGATAATTTAAAATCAACTTACTTATGGCATTGTCGCCTTGGCCATATAAATGAGAGACGCATCGCTAAGCTCCACAAGAGTGGAAGTTTAGGGTCATTCGATTATGAATCATATGACACATGTGAATCTTGTTTATTAGGCAAGATGACTAAGTTACCTTTAAGGAAAGGGTGAGCGAATGCGATTGGATTATTAGACCTAATACATTCAGATGTATGTGGTCCGATGTCCATCTATGCCAGAAGTGGTTGTCGTTACTTCATTACCTTTATCGATTATTATTCTCGATATTGGTATCAGATCGATGAGATACAAATCAAGCGTTTGAAAAGTTCAAACAATTGAAATGAAGTAGAAAACCAACTTGGGAAAAGTATCAAAACATTACGATCCGATCGTGGTGGTGAATACTTAGACCAAGAGTTTTTGGATTATCTCAGAGATAATGGGATATTATCTTAGTGGACCCCTCCTTACACACCACAGCACAATGGTGTGGCAGAAAGGAGAAATCGAACCTTGTTGGACATGGTACGATCTATGATGGGCTTTGCATAGTTACCAAAATCCTTTTGGGGATATGCACTTGAGACAACTGTTTACTTGTTAAACAGAGTTCCATCAAAGACAGTTGATGTTACTCCATATGAGATGTGGACTAACAAGAAACCTTATCTTTCTTATTTGAAAGTATGGGGTTGTCACCTTATGTGAAGCGGACACAGTCAGATAAGCTTGAAGCAAAATCTGACAAGTGTTTGTTCGTAGGATATCCTAAAGAAACAAGAGGATATCAATTCTACCTTGCTGAGGAACAAAAGGTGTTTGTTTCGATCCATGCTGTCTTTTTAGAGAAAGAGTTTCTTTTAAAGAGGACAGTGGGAGCAAAGTTGAACTTGAAGAAGTTCAAGATGCTCAACAGCACGCGGATCAATCGCTGAACTCAAACCGTAACTCATACGGATGAGGTAACATTCAACCTTCTACTACACACGAAAGTCATAGGTCAAGTAGGATACGTTATGTTCCCGAGAGATATGGATTTCTCGTGAGTGAACAGAATGACGTATTGCTCATAGAGGATGATGAGCCTACCACCTATGAAGAGGTTCTGAAGAGTTCAGAGTCTGAAAAATGGCTTTGTGCCATGAAATCTGAAATGGATTCCATGTATGAAAACCAAGTATGGACTTTGGTTGATGCACCTGAAGGGATAAAACCTATAGGGTGCAAATGGGTTTTCAAGAAGAAAACTGACATGGATGGTAATGTGATTACCTATAAAGCAAAGCTTGTGGCTAAAGGCTTTCGTCAAAGACAAGGAGTTGACTATGACGAGACCTTCAGTCCAGTAGCAATGCTTAAATCCATTAGGATACTCCTAGCCATTGCCGCTCATTATGATTATGAGATATGGCAAATGGATGTGAAGACAGCTTTCCTGAATGGAAATCTGGCTGAGGATGTGTACATGACACAACCTGAGGGCTTCATTTCCGCAGATGGCGAAAAGGTATGCAAGCTTCAGAAATCCATTTATGGATTGAAGCAAGCATCCAGGAGTTGGAATATCCGTTTTGATGAGACAATCAAAGAGTTTGGTTTCTCACAAAATCCGGATGAACATTGTGTGTACAAGAAAGCTAATGGAACTGCGATCGTATTCCTTGTGTTATATGTAGATGACATATTATTGCTAGGAAACGATGTCTCAATGCTGCAATCAGTAAAAATTTGGTTGTCCAAACAATTTGCCATGAAAGACCTTGGAGAAGCAACTTATATCCTTGGGATAAAGATCTATAGAGATAGATCGAAGAGGATGCTTGATCTTTCACGATCAACGACATAGACAAGGTGCTAAAGAGGTTTAGCATGGAGCAATCCAAGAGGGTTTCTTCCCATTACTCATGGGATAACACTCTCGAAGTCCATGTGTCCTAAGACACGGGATGAGAGGATGCGTATGAATATGATCCCGTATCGTCTGCGGTAGGATCTATTATGTCTGCAATGCTATGTACGAGACCCGATGTATCATATGCTCTAAGTATTACGGCGGTACCAATCAGATCTGGTGAGGGTCATTTGGGTGGCTGTCAAGAATATCCTAAAGTACTTGCGAAGAACTAAGGATGTTTTCTTGATATATGGAGATGGAAATCTCCAAGTGGCGAACATCTGATGCGATTTTCAATCGATAAGGGCGACTCGAGTCCCAATCAGGTTATGTTTTCACACTAAATGGCGGAGCGGTCGGTTGGAAGAGTTCCAAAAGGAGACGATCACGATTCAACGACCGAGGCGAGTACATTGCGCATCGACGCAAAGAAAGGAAGCGCTTTGGATCAAAGTTCATTTCGAACTTGGTGTGGTTCCTAGTGTGATGGACCCATCTGATTGTATTGTGACAACACTTTGGGGCTATTAGCAGCAAAGGCCAAGGTCTCATCAACGATCCAAACACGTACTCACGCCGATACCATTTGATTCGGAGATCATTGCTCGAGGTGATGTCCTCGATAGAGAGAATTCCACAGAGGCGTATATTGCGATCCGTTGACAAAGCCGTTGCCAAAAAAATTTTGATTCTCATGTACTCGCTTATGGTATTAGATACCAAGGAGATTGGCTTTAGGTCAAGTGGGAGATTGTTAGAGTAGTGCCTAAAGGCAATCCCTTTAGCGCATTTTGTTCATAGTCATGTCATGCACTTTATGAATAAATAAAGCAAGGCATATTTCATTTATTTGATATTCATTTTATTATGAATTGATAATGATCTTTAATCAAATTAATGAAGTCCACGATACATGACATAGCATGAAGGAAATTATGATGTGATCATACTATTGAGATTCCTATCATGTGCAATTATGTCAATATCTAAATTATCCTAGTCATAGGATTAATGAGGCCGGACATCGTTAATCCGGATAGACTAACATGTCAAACTCCTTGATTGGATCAGCGGTGGATCTCGAAAACTGTAAATATTGAGATATTTAGATTTGACATGTGGATGCTTACTAGTGGTAGTAAGTACATTGGATGACTGCTATGAGATCATCACATGGATGTCTATACAAATGTCGTTGATAATCTCATCATAGCAATGGTGCAAGTATCCTTAGACTTGAGGTACTCGAGGATATCTTGAATCTTGATTACGTACTTTGACTCCATTCCTTGTTGCCTTTCGAGAGGTCGCTCATAGGGTGGTGATTGGGTACACTTGAGGTATTCAAAGGTAATTGAGTAGCCAATAGAGGATTCACCACTTCATTATAGCGAAAGAGATACCCATGGCCTCTTATCGGGATCATTACTTTGAAGTCTCTGCACGGAGCATACATATGTCATGAAGATGGTCTTCATGGACATATAAAGTAATGAGTCCTAGGGCGAGAACTGATTACACTTGGACTAGATTTGATCGATCGGTCTAGTAAGAGTTGACATATTGCCCATACTCAAACCAAGTGGGGTATAGCATGGTGAAAGGGCGAATTGCACGGTAATTGTCTATGGAAGGGTTAAGTGATATGGTTTCATTAGTCAAACCAATTACTTTCCGGTCAATTAGGGGTCATGATGTGTTGCTAGATACCGCTCATGACTTGCTCAGATTAAGTGTTAATCTAAGTGGCCAACATAACCGGGAACCTAATGGGTCACACGCATAAGAGTGACTCGGAGAATCTGTAAAATAGTTTCGGAAAGAGATCCGATATCTGGAGAGCAATAGGATTAAATGGATCCCGATGAGATTGGGATATGTCTCGATGAGATCGCGACATCGACATTGCTGAAAACCGTTTCTGGTGATTTTTTGTCAGCGGGGCCCGGCAGGCCGGTAGGACCGACCCCAGTTTGACTGGACCACTTTAGCAATTATATATATTAATTAATTAAGTAAATAATTAATTAATTATATATATATATGTTGCATTTCGGTGGAACCATAAATGGAGGAGAAGATGTAAGTTTGAAAAGTCAAACTTCATCATTATTTTACATTTCAAGGCATTTTATGCCTCCTACGTGGATGAGCATCCACCAAGCCCTTTTATATGTATTTTAAGTGTTAAATAAACATATAAGAAGGCTTTTGAAGGAAGCTTGTACGAAGGTTTTAAGGAGAAGGTCGAAAGCTTAAGAGTTAAGCTTTGAAAAATTTGTTTTTCATCTTCTTCATCTCTTCCATTCAAGTTGCTTCTACTCTCCAAGGCTCCACCAAGATCATTTCACTTGCTCTCCAAGGCTAAGGTAAGAGCTAGCACTCTTCTCTTTAGTCTAGCTATTCCCGGGTCAAAAGAGTTTGTCCCGGTTAGGTTTTCCGACCTCTGCGTGGATACCGTTAGAGACGGTCTCCTTTGGTCGTTATGGTTTGATTGTTTGTACATACACATGGATCCTGGCTTTCGGGAATGTCCCGGGACTCAAAATTTTAAATTCCGCACTGTGGGCATGTGATGCCTACCCCAGGATTTTCCTACAATAGCTTATGCACTAATATGGTGGGATCATTTGGTGACATCCAGGAGGAGAAATGGAGAGGTGCCAATTACTACTAGGACGATATGAAGGTATGCATGAGGAAGGATTTGAGCCTTCTTACTATTACAGGGAGATGCACCAGAAACTTCAAAGGCTCACTCAGGGGTCTAAATCAGTGGAGGACTACCATAAGGAGATGGAGGTGACTATGATCGAGCCAACATTGAGGAGGATCCAGAGGCTACAATGGCCAGATTTTTTAGTGGACTCAATAGGGAGATAGCCAACGTTATGGAGTTGTAGCACCATTTAGAGATTGAGGACATGGTGAACATGGCTATGAAGGTGGAGAGACAGCTCAAAGCTAGAATGACAGTGAGGAGTGGGGCAAGCTCTAGCTACTCATGGAACTCCAAATGGCCTAGAAAGTAGGAGAAGTCCAAGGATAAAGGAGTGGACTATAAGGAAGCACCTAAGTAGCCAATTGGGGGATTTAAACAGAAAGGTACTTCCAACACCCAAGCTACTTCTAGTAAACATTCATCTATAAAATGTTTTAAATGCTTGGGTACTAGCTATATTGCATCTCAATGTCCAAATAAGAAAGTCATGATTATGAGGGATAATGGGATGGTTGATTCGAAAGATAGTGGCAGTGAATTTGAGTTTGTTGTTGATAATGATTTAGAGGATGATAGCTGCTTTGAGAGAGCTATGACAGGGGAAGCATTAGTAATTAGGAGGGTACTGAGTGCTAGGGCCACAGATGAGGTTGTAGATTTGAGAGAAAATCTTTTCCATTTGAGGTGTTTAGTTGGTAGGAAAGTATGCAATTTGATCATTGATGGGGGCAATTACACTAATGTAGCTAGTTGGACTATACAAAAATTGAGTTTGACATGCAGGAAACATCCGGAGCCACACAATTTACAGTGGTTCAATGATAGTGCTGGTGTGAAGGTGACTAAGCACATTGTAGTGCCATTTTCAGTAGGGAGATATGAGGATGAGGTGTTGTGTAATGTGGTACCAATGAGTCATATGTTACTTGGGAGACCTTGGCAGTTTGACAAGAAGGTAGCATATGATGTGTATACCAATAGGAACTCCTTTAAGTTTAAGGGTAGGAACTTCATTCTACTACCTTCATCACCTCATGAATTGCACCTAGAATAGATCAAATCAAGTAAAAGTGAGGAGGGTTCGGGTAGTGAGAACAAAAAAAGTGAAGAGAGAAAAGAGGCCCAAAAGAAAATTGAGTTTGGCCCAATAGTGAGTGAATGCACAGGTGAGGAAAAGAAAGTGAGATGTGCAGGAGAGAAGAGCTCAGAAAGAGAAAAGAAAGAGAGAAAAGTGAGCTTGTTTGTTAAGAGAAAAGACTTGAGGAGAGTAACTGGAAAGAAAAGAGCACTAGTTGTGGTGAGATACAGAGAGTGTTTAGTTTCTAACACTAATTCTTTTGATGCTTTGTCTAGTGTTTTTTCTCTGGATCATAGGGGCGATGGTCCATTCCAGGTGTTGGAGAAGATAAATGACAACGTCTACAAGATGGACCTACCAGTTGAGTATTTTGTTTCTGCAACTTTTAATATTACTGAACTTTCTCCTTTTGATATCGATTCAGATTCGAGGACGAATCTTCTTGAGTAGGGAGGGACTGATGCGAGCAGGAGTAAGGATCACCATAGAGATGACATGTATGTTGGAGTCGAGCTTGTCATTCCAGTTGGACCTATGACCAGAGATAGGACTGAGAGACTCAAGGAGGCTTTCTATGCGCAAGTGGGTCATTTATGAAGAGGATGAAGTGCACCTATTGGGCATCGTTTTTTGAGCCCAACTTCAGATCAAAACCGTGAGCTTAATCCTATGGAGATTCCCTGAACATCACCGATTCATCATCTTGCTCTGATGCCACAATTGTTGGACGCCGTTATCGAGACCCAACTCTTAATCAGATATCATATAACTTGAGCGTATTATCCTTAGGATTATCACCAAAAACTATAATTAAGTATCATCCCACAAGGGTGGCGTACCACAATATACAAACATCAAAACAAACTTATTACCTTAATGTTGGATCCTATCTCTGGATGTGGAATTCAACTCTTTCTGAAGGATCATAAGACTCTCATATCTTTACTGTGTCATACTCGTTAATAGATTACATACAAATAATCATGACTATTACATTTCAATATCCTCAAACCAAAAGGGGTTTCCAAGCTATAATAGCTCTTCAAGTCACCTTACAGTATAGTCCAAAAAAGCAAAAAAAAAAAACAAAATAAGCAAATTTGGAGTGAGGCTTGACTCTCTACCACTTCATCTCTTGCTCATAACCTGGAGGTGAGGACAAGAAGGGGTGAGCTTAAAAGCTCGTGGGTAGCAAGTTCATAATGAAGAATAAGCAAAATCTTTGAAATGTGTCACTTGTCATAGGAAATTCATAACGAGTAACAAACAGAACTATTCAAAACGTTCATTCTTATAGAAAAATTTTATTGAATCATAAAACACGTGTTTCTCAAAATTTTTGTCATGAAGTCAAAGTCAAACAACACAATTCATGCATTTTTCAACTTGTTCACAATTCATAAACATATATTTCTTAGGCTTTCAGCCAAAAATTTGCAATTGCAAAACATGAATGCATCACTCTTGTCATGAACACATAAGCATATTAAAATGGCCCAAGTGGATCCAAAACAGAACGTACTACTCATTTCCACATAATGGTCTTACGTAGCCGTGAACTTGTGGGAGTCTAGGAAGGAGCTTCATGCCACTAGCGGGCAAGCCGGAGTAGTCTTTAACTTTGTCAACGTGCACATGAATTAACTTAGGGGACCACCACAAACCCACATAACACATATATCATGATTTTGTAAGCTTGATGGCCAAAATGGCCTTTCTCTTGAAAACTTGCTTTTTCGTATACTTTTTATATCTTGAACCATTTTCAAAAGTATGATTTTAAAATCATACTTATTTCAAAGAATCATTTAAAAACAACTTTTCATAGATCATCACACAAATAATGTATAATCATATAACAAAATCTTACAGCATTTAGGAAACATTAAATGCACATGAATGAGGTAGTTGAAAAATCATTTACTGTGATTTCTTGACAGAAACTTTATTGGCTCATTTCTTAACTATGAACATGGAACCCACTTTGATTTCCTTGCTTGTAGGCTTGCTCAAAAATGTCTCTCCTCTTGTTCCTTGTTTTCCTTCCTTGAGTCCCTGGATTCTTCACCAAGTGAAGAGATCCTTAGCTCAAATGGAAGCTCCTCTCTTCCTCTTCCTTTTTCCTTTCTTCAACCTCAAAATCTCTCTTATATGCTAGGGAAATTGAAACCCTAGTTTGTCTCTCTCTTTCTCTTCTTCTCTTTGTATGTCTCTCTCTTTTTCATGACATTCTCTCTCTTTTCTCTAGAATTTTCATTCTTCTCTTCTCCTCCCCCTTCGATTCATGTTTTTCTTCTTCATTTATAGGCAAGACAATAGTTCTTCTTCCAGTTATGCCCTTAATGATTGAGAATTGTCCTATTTGCCCTTCCATTTATGCCTTATATCTTTTACACTTAAGTGTCTTGCCCAAAAACACCCTTGAACATTCTGACATAGCAACTTTATTCTTGAAGACTCTTCTCTATTATATTACGTTTCTAAAGACACCAAAATCATTCAATTTGGTTTAGTGATTCAAAAGATACATTTCAAACATTTTTAGACTGCACTTGTCTATAACAGTATACTATACACAACTTCCATATGAAATTTAAAGATGTTACATACTGAATTAGATTCCAAGTTCTTCATACCATTTGTTGCTCCATTTCTCTAATTTACCATAAATCAGATATCATCTAATTTTTAATTCTATAGTTCCAGATATACTCAAAATACTGAAGTATATTTAATAGAAAACACCAGTTCAAACTATTTAAGAGTACACTCACTGTACCCATCCCACGTTTTCCACTCAATCTTTTTCACTTAATTTCATACAGCTATGCTTTTCTGCAGATATATATAGAAATGTCTTATGAATCCATTGGTTCAAGAATCAAGTCATTCGGGTGTCTATAGAAGAAGTTATGGCAAAAAGAATCAAACATGACTTGGTCCTCAATCATATCAAACCTATCTTGCGACAATTAGCATAAATTTTTTTAGAAATTTCTAATTGATGAGTTCTTTATATGGTTAGAAATAATCCTTCAGTATATACAACTATCATGAAGACCTTGGAGACAAATTCGATCATCTTAAGAGTCAAAAATAGAATAGAAGATATGACGTCATTTTCAGATGAAGTGGCGTCATTAGACAATACAAGGTTGGGAAAAGTACCATAACTTTTCCTCAAGATATTGAATTAGGGTTTTATTTATATGGTTGAAAAGAAAATTTTAAGATATATAACTCTCATGAAGACCTTAGATAACCATTCTATCATATAAAGGGTCAAATTTGGATCAGAAGATGTTCTGGTCAAACTAAGATGAAACATAAAGTCAACTTAAGACGAATTGGAAAAATGGTCATAACCTTCTGTAAAGAACTCGGATTCAAGTTTTATTTAGATGAATAGAAAGATGAATTCAATATCAACAACTCTCATTCAGACCTTAAAGACCACTTCTATCATATAGAGGATCAAATTTGGACCAGAAGATGTTCTGGCCAAACTAAGATGATGCTGACGTCATGAGACGAATTGCTGATGTCATGAGACAAATTGGAAAAATAATAATAAATTTCTTTACAGAACTCGGATTCAAGTTTTCTTTACATGAATAGAAAGAGGACTTCAATATATACAACTCTTATGAAGATTTTAAAGACCAATTCTATCATCTAAAGGATCAAATTTACACCAGAAGATGTTCTGGCCAAACTAAGACGATGTTGACATCAAGAGACGAATTGCTGATGTCATGAGATGGATTGAAAAAATGGTTATAACTTTCTATACAGAACTCAGATTCAGGTGTTATTTATATGAATAGAAATAGGAATTCAAGATATACAACTCTCATGAAGACCTTAAAAACCAGTTCTACCATATAGAGTATCAAATTTGGACCAGAAGATGTTCTAGTCAAACTAAGACGATGCTGACGTCATGAGACGAATTGCTGATGTCATGAGACGAATTGGAAAAATGATTATAAATTTCTATAAAGAACTTGGATTAAATTTTTATTTGGATGAATAGAAATAGGACTTCAAGATTTACAACTCTCATGAAGACTTTAAAGACCAATTCTATCATCTAGAAGATCAAATTTGGACCAGAAGATGTTCTGGCCAAACTAAGACGATGTTGACGTCATGAGGTGAATTGGAAAAACGATCATAACTTTCTGTACATAACTCAAATTTAGGTGTTCTTTAGACGAATAGAAATAGGAATTCAATATATACAATTCTCATGAAGACCTTAAAGACCAATTCTATCATCTAGAGGATCAAATTTGGATCAGAAGATGTTCTGGCCAAATTAAGACGATGCTGATGTTATGAGACGAATTGCTGACGTCATGAGATGAATTGGAAAAACGATCATAAATTTCTGTAAAGAAATCAGATTTAGGTGTTATTTGATGAATAGAAAGAGGACTTCAAGATATACAACTCTTATGAAGACCTTAAAGACCAATTCTATCATCTAGAGGATCAAATTTGGACCAGAAGATATTCTGACCAAACTAAGACGATGCTGACGTCATGAGACGAATTTAACCTTACAACTTGTAATGCTCATATCTCCCCACTCCAACATCCAAAATTTACAAACATTATATCTTTGGAAAGCTGGAAAGATCATCCACAACCTTTATGGAGAGCTTAAAAACAATTTCTGCCTTTATAAGGGTCAAAATTCCAAATCAATGTGGCTGTCCCAAAAGTTCCATCCTAACAGCATCACAACTTCTAATGATCATATCTTCCAACTCCATTGTCCAAAAATTTCATACTTTATATCAATAGAAAGTTAGAAGGTTAAATTACAGCTTTCATGAAGACAATCTTATCAAAATCTCTCTAGATCAACCCAGAACATTCATAGAACTTTCAAATAAAAAATCCAACTCTCCACTACTATTCTTTCCTAGAATTTTTAGACTTTAATTTTCAAAAACTAACATTTCAAACCTTTATTTCTAGTTTTTCTACTCCATTTCAATCAACTTATTCACCATAAATTCATACTACTCCAAAATATACAAGTTTAGTCAAAGAAATCATCAAAACCCAAAATTCATAATCAACCTATTCATGCTTTGTTACTTTTCTGCATTTTCAACTTTCATGCTTAAACATGATTCTTCCTCTCAACTTCATTTCAAATCAATGTCCTCCATAAAGAAAAATCTATAATCCATAAACACAAATGACAGAACATACACATATATACCGATTCTCCATCACTTTACTACACAAATATTGCTTTCATTTTACTGCTAACTTTCACCTTAATTCCTTCTATTTCAAAAATCTCTTATCCACCAAAACACCATAGCAAATCATAAACCTATCCACATCGCTCATTCCCTACTTTACTCTTATCCATAAATTATTGGTTCAAGAACCTTCATTTCTTTGTTCTTTACTCATAAACACTTGTCAAAATTTCTCCTTCACATAGTTCTAACTTCTATGGAACGTTTAGGCCCAACAGCACCAAGCCTATCAAAGGAGATATATCTGAATCACATCCCAAATTGATTCATTTATCTCAAATCCGTGGATTGGACTCACTAGGGACATGAAGACCATTGCATTGAGCTGCATATCATCACTTAAGCCTAAGAGGAGAGACGTGCCTATGATCAGACTTGGAAGTGCGTTAGACTAGGACTAAGTGTGTTTTTATTATTCTATTTTGGACTTGTTTTAAGATATAATTATATTTTAGGCTTTCATGTATTTTAAGCCCAAGTCTTTTAGCATTAAGCCTAGGTATAAATACTTATGTTTTAGGATTTTTCACAACACAACTTTTATCATATTGTTTTCTGTGAGTCGCCGGCCATATTGAGAGGAGACCCTCTTATGCTTTTCAACTTACGAATTAATCTTCACTTATCAATTGAATCAGATTATGACGTGATTTTGATCCTACCAACTTTCTTAGTTTGTTCTTTACCCATTATCTAGGTTGCTCTAGACAAGTTATTTATGAGGTCTAGTAGGTAAATTTGAAACCCTACATATCAGATTTAGTTTTCGTTAATTCGAATCTATCCTCTTCTTCCTTCTTTGAATGCAAATATTTTTTAAATCTTTCAATTCCGTGGAGTGCGTTAGAACTTATCCACAATCACCCGTACAACATCAAGCTTCCTTTGAGTGAGAAGAAGTCCAATCCATGGTAATGTTATCCCATTACCATTGAGGAATCAAAATAGGATGTAATAAACTAGATGGAACTTAGTACTCAGTAAGTTATTGATGACATGTCAAACTTTTAGATGCATAATCCACAACATCGTGTTTCATACCAGACCACCAATAATGCTACTTTAGATCTTGATACATCTTATTCCTACTAGGATGCATTGTAAAGACAATGTTATGGGCCTCAAACAATAACTTTCTCTTCAATTCATCATTTGCTAGCATACACAATCGACCTTTATAATACCAATCGCCATCTTCTTTAACAGAAAAATTAGGATGTTTTCCTTCCCAAGTAGCCAAGACAAGTTGTTGCAATTTATCATCAAATCTTTGATCATCACAGATTTCTTGCTTCAAAGTAGGCCTAGCTTTCAACTAAGCTATTAAGGCTCTATCAAATATAAGTCCCCATTCACCTTGTTGTACTGACGAAGCCGAAATGTTCTTCCAACTTAAGGCATTAGTCACAATATTAGCCTTAGCTGGATGGTAATCCACAATGCTGTCATTGTAGCACCCCCTTATCATAGAGTACCCACCGGAACACCCGTGGGTCATTCCGGTACATATCCTACGATAAGAGACCACTACTGACAACCACCACTAACTCCCCATGGCATCACAATAATAAAACAGTAATAAGAAATTGGTAACTTTTAAAAACCAAACTGTATTTCATTTCATTTCATCAAACTCGAGAATCTACAAACTATCAAGATTTTCATCATACATGTTCCAAAACACTTTACACTAAGTACCATACAGTAAGGCACAAATAACAGTCCTACTACAAGTCTCCAAAAGAAAGCCCAGCTGACTGACCTTTGAGCCATAGCCTCTCTCGCCAATCCAATGTACAAGGCTCTACAGTCCTGAGGGAGCTATTAGTCTATGCTTAATCCTGAAAAATAGATTGCAATTTTGGATGAGTTTGTGAACTCAATGAGGAATCATCATCGATGGTTCTCCCAATTCATGCATCAAATAAGCATGTTACACAGTCACAACGATAATGATAATACAGTCACACAGTCAATCTTATAGTCACAATACTAGTATCACAGTCACAGTAATACGAAGCACAGTAGTCATATAGTCCTGTCATGTAGAGTAAAAACTATTTCAGATAAGCATTCCAGTATGCAACGCACATGTGACTCTTTTTCCAGTTTATTTCAGTGTTGTGACCGAGCGGTTAAACAGTGTCAGTGGTCAGTAGACGCGTCTAGGGAGGATTATCTCCCTTCGAGCTACAGGCTCGTTTTCAGTATCAGTGGCGACTCGGTTCACAATTATTCGTTATCAGTTTATGCATCTGTGGATGAATACATATGCCCAATTACACATCCTATAAACAGTTAATAATTCACGGTCAATTAACAATCAGTATCTCACAAGTAATCACTATTGACTTCACAAGTAATCCACGTAATCCCAGTAAGGGTAAACAAATCACATTAAACACATAGATTGAGATAACCACCTAGGTTACTCACCTATTACTTCCGAGCTAATGCCGGGAAGTCTCTGCGATGTCGGTTGAACGACGCTCCAATTGGGCCTCTATAAGAATCAAATAAGATAATAGTCACTACTTATCCCATCCGAACTAGTAATGATGCACATGTAGGTGAAAATGCATGTTCATGATATTCCCGGCCCTAATCTCATTTGTTTCCATCATCAAAATCCATCTAAAAATTAGAAATCTAACGGCACTGACAGTACTCAATTCGGACCTCTATAGGTCTAAAAATAAATAAAACAGTGACCAAAGAATCATTAACCGGACCCACGTCAATTTCCCATCCATAAATTCCCAATTTTTCATAACAATGAAATTAAACCTTTCACGAATCTGATGCCTCAAGAATTAGGTCAATCGGACGTCGGACGGAAAAGTTATAAGCAAAAGAAGGAAAATATATGATCCTAGTCGACTTGCTTAAGAATCCTAGTCGACTTATGCTACTGTGGATGTACAAGTCGACTTATATGGGGTGCCAGTCGACTTATGCTATACAATAGCAGATCTGGAACAAACGTCCTCCGACATCCCAACTTACATAGGGCATAACTCCCTACTCCGGACTCCAAATTGGACAAACTTGGTGTCTATGTTATAGAGACAAGAGAGCTCTACAAGTTTTATGAAGGACACAAAAGCCAATTTGACCTCTAAGGGTGTCAAAAATGCAATCACATTTACTACCCTCACACTGCCTCTCAAAACAGTGCAACATTTTGTCAAAACAGTGCAACAGTTTATAAAATCCGTAACTTTCCAGTTCCTCAGTCAAACAATTACACAATAAATGTGAACAGACAGATACCAATGTTATCTACAACTTTTATGAACAAACCAAAATCAAATTCAATCATTAACTAAGTCAAATAATTAAATCAATGATACTGTCCCAGAAATCACCCAATCTGGACAGTAATGTTTGATCAAGCATAACTATCTATACACAAGTCAAAAAAATTACAACCTTATATAATTGGAAAGATAAAACAACATACTTGAAGTATCATGAAGAGCGTAAGAGCTAATTCAATCTTTAACCAATTCAAAACCGTCATGCAAGTTACTGATCAGGGCAGCAGTCAATAACCTCATGCAGGTACAGATTTTTAAAATTCATTACTCCCACATCTGATCTCCAAAACTTACATGCTATATACCATTTTCAAGATAATGGCTCCCTCTACAACTCTTGAGAAGATTACTCAAGACAATTCAATTCACAGAAATTGCTAAAATTGCTACTAATCAGAATGTTCACCAAATCCACACTTAGTCTAGGTTTCCACAAAATGCATAATATCAGTCAATATTCCACAGTGCATTTCTCCCAATATACAGATCGAAAAATAGAAAAAATCAGTGGGAATATAAAGCTAACTTAATATTCTTCATCTTTCATGAAGACCATTTTCCCCAATTCCTTCTCAATTAATCTAGAAAAATCATCAAAGTATCAGATCATTAGGGTCGGCTACTGTTCACATAGCACCAAGTAATTCACTTTGTTTGCCAAATTTAAAATCCTTAAAGGCAGAATTGAGCAACACTCCCTTCATATGAAATCTAACCACAATTCTTAAGTTTAATTTAAAACAAACCTCAGCTCAATTGGACAACCACATCTCAAGTTATGAATCAAAATCTTAAATCTACACAACTCACACTTTTCCAGATTTCCTCCTTACCTCTTCCTCTTTCATTCTAGCATTTGACCTACATCAATATGCATCCATTTACACTTCAAATTCAGTCACAAATTCATCACAACATTTACTTGTATAATAGAGCATAATTGGCAGCAACCACATACACAACTTCCTTACTTTATTTACATTCATCTAACATCATAAACATCATTAACAACCTTAAATTCACAATCTTTATCTACCATATCACTTTCCCTCACACAAACATACATTTATACCCAAATAATCCTACCCCTATCTTCATGAAATTAATGCATCATAAACCATATTTAATGAACAATAACTTCCAATCAATGCATCTAACCACTACAACTTCAAAAGCATAATGAAATTCTTACCTAATTAAAGCTTCCTCTTAAATTCTTCAACTACCAATAACTTCTCCACTATTATACTTTCTCTACTTCTCTAACACCATGCATGGCTATCATCATGAAAAGAAGGTAGGAGACTTATGCTTGTAAGCATATAAGGAAGGCTCTCAAGGTTGGAGGAAATAACTTAAAGAAGGAGAAAAAAATTGATGGAGATGAAAAAGGAAGGAGGGTTTTCAGATGGTGAAGGCTTTAAAAGGTAAAACTCATCTTTTTCATTCTTTTGTTAAGGCATATACGAGAAAGGGGTTTAGCTTAAGACAAAAGTCATTAAACTCTTTAGGACAAGTGGCAATTTCTAAGAAAAAGACAAAATAGGCTAAAAACAAATTAGTAAATAGGAAACCTAATGCATTTTGACCCATTCTAGTCCAATGGCCCTACTTCCAATTCCAAAATAATATACCCAATATGACAGTGCCATTGGGTAGCAATTTTCGCTACCGAAAATCGAACGGTTTGCCACTTGGCGATTTTTTTTTCCGGTCCGGGAATTTTCTCCTTAAACTTCTAGAAAAATTCCTGAAAATCCCTTAAAATATAAAATACTCAATGGCGCACTCAGAATAATTTTTTCAAACCTAAAAACCACGTGAATCACACTAAAATTACATTAGGCACGATAACCGGGAATGTCATGTATGCATGTACAGTCCTATTAAATCCCAATCCATCTCATTCTATGCCAAATTACCATTCTATCCTTCCCATTGAGGTTGGGATGTTACAATTCCCCCCTCCTAATAAAAGACTTTCGTCCGCGAAATTCGTACCTAGTTGATCGAATAGATGAGGATACTGTCTGCTTATATGTTCCTCGGTCTCCCAAGTGGCTTCCTCAGTCGAGTGATTTCTCCAGATAACTTTCATTAATGGGAAACTCTTTTTCCTCAACTGTTTAACCTGTGATCCGACAATCTGGATTGGCTCCTCAACATAACTTAAATTACTAGATACCTCAATCTCCTGAGTTGGTATTACATGTGTCGGATCTGACCGATATCTACGGAGCATACTCACATGGAAGACGTCATGTAACTGAGACATCTCGGTCGGTAAAGCTAACCGGTAGGCCAAAGATCCTATCCTCTCAGTGATCTCATATGGACCAATGTACCTAGGGCTCAACTTACCCTTTTTCCCAAATCTAAGTACACCATGCCACGGTGACACCCGTAAGAAGACTCTGTCTCCCACATTATACTCAATGTCCCTCCTATTTTGATCCACATAACTCTTCTGTCTGTCTTGAGCTGCCTTAATTCGGCTCTGAATCAGTTTCACCTTATCCACTGTGTCTTGAATCAGCTCTGGACCCTCAGTCATCCTGATACCCTCTTCATCCCAATACAACGGCGATCTACATTGTCGCCCATACAGGGCCTCATATGGTGCCATCCCGATGCTGCTGTGATAATGATTGTTGTATGCAAACTCAATCAGGGCAATATACTGATCCCATGCTCCTCTAAACTCCAATACATAAGCCCGAAGCATATCCTCAACAGTCTTAATCATCCTCTCACTCTGTCCATCTGTCTGAGGATGAAATGTTATACTAAAATTCAGCTTAGTACCTATAGCAGACTGCAAACTCTGCCAGAATCTCAAAGTAAATCTAGGATCCCTATCTGACACTATCGACACTAGAACCCCGTGCAGTCTCACTATCTCCACCACATACTTCTGGGCTAACTGATCCATGGTATTGTTCTCCCTTACTGGCAAGAAATGGGCCGATTTAGTTAACCGGTCCACGATAACCCAGATAGCATCATGCTGCCTCGGAGTCTTGGGCAATCCCATAATGAAATCTATAGTAATTCGTTCCCATTTTCACTTGAGAATAGGCAACGAATGAAGCTTCCCTACTGGAGCTTGGTGCTCAGCCTTAACCTGCTGACACGTCATACATCTGGATACATACTCAGCTACCTGCTTCTCATACCAGGCCACCAAAAATGTTGCTTGAGAGTGTTATACATCTTGTTAGTACCAGGATGCATAGCATAGGTGGCCGTATGAGTCTCCTCCAATATTTCTCGCCTCAAGTCATCCACATCAGGCACACAAAGCCTCTGTCTCAACCACAAAGTCTCATCTCTCAATTCAAACTCAGAACTCGAATCAGCCTTTACTTTCTTAATCAGTCTTACCATAACAGGATCCTTGTCCTGAACTCTCCTGATCCTGTCCAGTAGCATCGTTCTCAGTTTCAAAGTAGCCAATAAGACTCCATCCTGCTCCAGATTCAACTGTACATTCAAGGCTCTCAACTGAATCAAATTCGGTAACCTCATTGCCTGAATCTGAGCTGTACCAGTATGAGACTTCCTACTCAAAGCATCTGCCACTACATTGGCCTTCCCAGGGTGATACTCAATAGTACAGTCATAGTCCTTCAGCAGCTCAAGCCATCTCCTCTGTCTCAAATTCAACTCTCTCTGGCTCAGTAAATACCTCAAACTCTTATGATCTGTGAAAATCTGGAATGTCTCACCATACAGATAATGTCTCCAAATCGTCAGAGCAAATACAACTGCAGCTAACTCCAAATCATGCACTGGATAATTTATCTCATGAGACCTCAACTGTCTCGAGGCATATGCAATCACTCTACCATGCTGCATCAGAACACACCCCGATCCGATCGATGCGATGCATCATCAGATACCTCAAATCCTCCTGTCCCGGATGGAATAGCTAACACCGGTGCAGTAGTCAACCGATGTTTCAGCTCCTCAAAACTCTTCTGGCACTTCCCAGTCTATCTAAAAGGTACATTTTTCCTCAAAAGTTTTGTCAAAGGGGGCTGAGATCAGTGAGAACCCCTCGATAAACCTCCGGTAATAGCCTGCTATTCTGAGGAAACTCTACATCTCTGCCACATTCCGTGGAGCTTCCCACTACAACACTGCATCAATCTTACTCAGATCCACCTGTATACCCTCTTCAGTCACTATGTACCCCAAAAAGATCACCTGATCCAGCCAAAATTCACACTTACTGAATTTGGCATACAATTGTCTCTCCCTCATAGTCTGTAATACAATCCGCAAATGCTCACTATGCTCCTGTTTGTTCCTCGAATACACTAAAATGTCATCAATGAATACAATTACGAACTGATCCAGGTAGGGCTGAAATACCTTATTCATTAAGGCCATAAAGGCTGCCGGGGCATTAGTCAACCCAAACGGCATCACTAGGAACTCGAAATGCCCATACCTGCTCCTGAAAGCACTCTTAGGCACATCAGCCTCTGCTATCTTTAGCTGATAGTACCCTGATTTCAAATCAAACTTGGTGAATACCTGAGCTCCCTATAACTGATCAAATAGATCATCGATCCTAGGCATTGGATACTTATTCTTCACCGTCACCCGATTCAGCTGCCTGTAATCAATGCATAGTCTCAAAATCTCATCATTTTTCTTTACAAATAAAACTGGAGCTCCCCACGGTGAGACACTGGGCCTGATAAAACCTTTCTCTAGTAACTCTTGCAACTGAGCCTTAAGCTCTTTCAGTTCCACAGGTGCCATCCTATATGGAGGAATAGATATAGGAGCAGTACCTGGAACTACGTCAATGGTGAACTCTGTTTTCCGATCTGTCGGTAAACCCGGTAACTCATCAGGAAACACATCTGGAAACTCCCGAATCACGGGAATATCCTGCAGTCTCTGCTCACCTCTCACATCAATCACATGAGCCAGATAGGCCTCACATCCCCCCTGCATCAACCTTAGTGCACTCATAAAAGAAATCATCCGGGCTGGCACTGCCTGATTAACTCCTCTGAACACTGCTCCAGGCTGACCAGGAGACTCTAACACAACCTCCTTGGTGTAGCAGTCCATGATGGCCCTATGTGCAGTAAGCCAGTCCATCCCCAAAATCACATCTATCTCACTCAGTGGTAGCACTATCAGGTCTACACTCAGCTCTGCCTGATCAATCACAATCGAACACCCCTTGCAGACCTCTCCTAAAGCAGTAGTGCTACCTAATGGTGTGCTCACCTCTAACCCATACTGTAACCTCTCTCTATCCCCATGCAATCTACATGCCAAATGTGGTGCGATGAATGAATGTGTAGATCCTGGATCTAGCATTGCAAAAGCTTCAAAGCCAGAAATAAAAAGCGCACCTGCTACTACATCTGGGGAATCCTGGGCCTCTTGCCTGATCATGGCATAGACCCTGGCCTGGGACTGTGGTCGGCTGCCCCGTCCCTCAGTCCGCACAAAAGACCCCTTAACTCTGCCACGGCCTCTACCTCGACCTCTCTGTCCAGCTCCACCAACTCTACTCTGTTGTACAGTAGTAGAACTCCCAGCTCGTCCACTACCAGCAGACTGAGCTCCCAATGTGGCTGGGCAATCCCTAACCTGATGCTCCATCGAACCGCATCTCAGGCAGGCTCCAGTCAACCACCGACACTCCCCACTGTGTCTCTTCTCACAATGTACGCAAATCGGAGGAATCTGCTCAGAACCTCTACCACTGCCACTGCCACTACCAGTCTGTACAAATCTTCCTCTCTGCCCAAAACCAGACTGTCTCGATCCTCCCGGAGACCTAAAAACCACCTACAAGGCTTCTGAAACTCCCGCCAGAGCTACCACGATCATCACTCGGCCTCTTCCCCTGGGACCCCAACTCAGCCTGTCTCTGCCTCATAAGCTGCTCCACTCGCACTGCAGTAGCCCTCAACTCAATAAATGTGCCCATGTCTGACCGGGCCAACCTGGTACGGATCTCAGTATTAAGGCCATTCTCAAACCTTCAGCACTTATCAGCCTCAGTCGGGATCATCACAATGGCATAATTCATCAGCTCATTGAATTTCACCTCATATTCTACCACCGACATCCGACCCTGCTTCAGTTCCAGAAACTCCTGCATCTTCATGTCAAGATAGACCTTGGGCATATAGTTGTCCCTCAAGGCCCTTAAAAAATCAGCCTATGACAGTAAGCAAGGCCAGGTGGTACTGCCTGGCACAGTTTTCCGCCACTTGTATGCTGGGCTCTGCAGAAGTGACACTGCATAATCGAACCTCTCATCAGGTTCACAATCCATCTGGTCGAAGACTCTCGATCCTCTCCACTATCCCTCGGCCTCGGTAGAGTGCATCTTGCCATAGAAATCTGACCCCCCCTTACGAGTAAGTCATATCTCCTCTCCCGTCTCACGGGAACTCTAAGAGGTAGCTCCTCAGATCGAGGTATAGAAGACTCTCTACTGGCTCCGACTGATCCTTGATCAGCTGGTTGCTCAACTTGATCACCTAGGACAGAAGACCTAGAATAAAACAAGAAGTCTGATCAATTTCTACAGTTCTGTCACATTCAAACCTACATATTTGACTATTCCCAAAAGAAGCCAAACTATGCTCTGATACCACCTAATGTCGCACCCCCTTACCATAGAGTACCCACCGGAATGCCCGTAGGTCATTCCGGTACATATCCTACGATAAGAGACCACTACTGACAACCATCACTAACTCCCCATAGCATCACAATAATAAAATAGTAATAAGAAATTGGTAACTTTTAAAAAACAAACTGTATTTCATTTCATTTCATCAAACTCAGTAATCTACAAACTGTCAGTATTTTCAGTCTGTACATGTTCCAAAACACTTTACACTAAGTACCACACAGTAAGGCACAAATAACAGTCCTACTATAAGTCTCCAAAAGAAAGCCCAGCTGACCGACCTTTGAGTCATAGCCTCTCTCGCCAATCCGATGTACAAGGCTCTACAGTCCTGAGGGAGCTATCAGTCTATGCTTAATCCTGAAAAATAGATTACAATTTTGGATGAGTTTGCGAACTCAATGAGGAACCATCATCGATGGTTCTCCCAATTCATGCATCACACAAGCATGTTACACAGTCACAATGATAATGATAATACAATCACACAAAAACTTACGATCCACGATACTAGTATCACGATCCACGATGTCTGAAGCACGATAGTCATATAGTCTGTCATGTAGAGTAAAAACTATTTCGAGATAAGCATTCCGTATGCAATGCACATGTGACTCTTTTCCGATTTATTTCGATGTTGTGACCGAGCACTTAAACGATGTCGGTGATCGATGAAGCGCGTCTGGGAGGATTATCTCCTTGAGCTCTGAGCTCGTTTTTCGATGTCGATGGCGACTCGGTTCACAATTATTCTTTATCGGTTTATGCATCGTGGATGAATGCATATGCCCAATTACACATCCATAAGCAGTTAATAATTCACGGTCAATTAACAATCGGTATCTCACAAGTAATCACTATTGACTTCACAAGTAATCCACGTAATCCCAGTAAGGGTAAACAAATCACATTAAACACATAGATTGAGATAACCACCTAGGTTACTCACCTATTACTTCCGAGCTAATACCTGGAAGTCTCTGCGATGTCGGTTAAACGACGCTCCAATTGGGCCTCTATAAGAATAAAAAAAGATAATAGTCACTACTTATCCCATCTGAACTAGTAATGATGCATATGTAGTTAAAAATGCATGTTCATGATATTCCCGGCCCTAATCTCATTTTTTTCCATCATCAAAATCCATCTAAAAATTAGAAATCTAACGGCACTGACAGTACTCAATTCGGACCTCTATAAGTCTAAAAATAAATAAAACGGTGACCAAAGAATCATTAACCGGACCCACATCAATTTTCCGTCCATAAATTCCCAATTTCTCATAACAATGAAATTAAACCTTTCACGAATCTGATGCCTCAAGAATCAGGTCAATCGGACGTCGAACGGAAAAGTTATAAGCAAAAGAAGAAAAATATATGATCCTAGTCGACTTGCTTAAGAATCCTAGTCGACTTATGCTACTGTGGATGTACAAATCGACTTATATGGGGTGCCAGTCGACTTATGCTATATAATAGCAGATCTGGAACAAACGTCCTCCGACATCCCAACTTACACAGGGCATAACTCCCTACTCCGGACTCCAAATTGGACAAACTTGGTGTCTATTTTATAGAGAAAAGAGAGCTCTACAAGTTTTATGAAGGACACAAAAGCCAATTTCCCCGCTAAGGGTGTCAAAAATGCAATCAAAGTTACTACCCTCACACTGCCTCTCAAAACAGTGCAACATTTTGTCAAAACAGCGCAACATTTTATAAAATCCGTAACTTTCCAGTTCCTCAGTCAAAAAATTACACAATAAATGTGAACAGACAGATACCAATGTTATCTACAACTTTTATGAACAAACCAAAATCAAATTCAATTATTAACTAAGTCAAATAATTCAATCAATGATACTGCCCCAGAAATCACCCAATATGGACAGTAATGTTTGATCAAGCATAACGCCCTATACACAAGTCAAAAAAATTACTACCTTATATCATTGGAAAGATAAAACCACATACTTGAAGTTTCATGCAGAGCTTAAGAGCTAATTACATCTCTAACCTATTCAAAACTGTCATGCAAGTTACTGATCAGTTCAGCAGTCAATAACCTCATGCAGGTACAGATTTTGAAAATTCATTACTCCCACATCTGACCTCCAAAAATTATATGCTATATACCATTTTCAATATAATTGCTTCCTCTACAACGCTTCAGAAGATCACTCAAGCCAATTCAATTCACAGAAATTTCTAAAATTGCTACTAATCAGAATGTGCACCAAATCCACACTTAGTCTAGGTTTCCACAAAATGCATAATATCAGTCAATATTCCACAGTGCATTTCTCCCAATATACAGATCGAAAAATAGAAAAAATCAGTGGGAATATAAAGGTAACTTAATATGATTCATCTTTCATGAAGACCATTTGTTGGACCCCGATCTTTGAGTGAAATTTGAATTATGAAAATGAAATTTAAGGAGTGCTTGGTGAATGTATTGTATAATAGATGGCTTAAAATTTAAAGAATATTAAGAAGAAAAGCAATGATTTGATTTTGATATCTTTGGGGTTTTGAGTGGATTGGTATGGTTTATGAAATTAAGTAGATGAGTTGATTGAAATTAAGTTGAAAATCATGACTGAAAAGAGAAAGTGTGAAAATATGAAAAAATTTATAAAAAGTTTGACTTTTTGGCCTTTGAGGGTTGACTTTTGATTTAGGCAAAATTTGATAAAATGGTCTTCTGGAAACTTGTAGATTATGTCAAGAGCTTTCCGTAGCAATAAAGTTTGATATTTTTCGATATCGAGAGTGGAAGTTATGATCAGTCAAAGTTAAGTATGAAATTTGTTTGAAGTTTGACTTTTGGGGTTGACAGTTGACTTTTGATATAGGCAAAATTCAAGAAAATGATGAACATAAAACTTGTAGCCTCTGTCGAGAGCTTTTCGTGGACATAAAGTTTGCTATTTTTCGATGTCGGGATTGGAAAATATGATTTTCAGAAGATACGCTTTGTTTTGAAAATATTATTAAGTATAGATTTGTGTATTCTATGCTTCGAGGCTACTCGTCGTATGGATTTAGTCTGAATTAGAGTAAGTGGTATTGCTGAAAGTTGTAGCTTGTATGTCGATCTTTCCGACGCCATAAAGTTTGTAATTTTTCGATATCGGGGCTAGGAGTTATGATTTTTGGAAAAACCCGTTTTGTTCTTGAGTTTTCAATCCGACCCTTTTGTAATCTTTTGTGCATAATTCCTTCATCCGACATCCGTTTGACTCGATTCTTGAAGCGTTGGATTCCTAAGACAATTATGTTCATTTTTATGAAGAATTATGATTTTTAGGAGATTAAATGGAAAGAGATTGATTGAACCAAAGTAGGAGATTTGGTTATAGGTTATAAGTTGGATAATTTTCTGAACATAGTTCAGTATTTTGCGATTTTCGGGAGCTGTACAACTCCGATTGAGTTGATTCTTAAGGGAAAATAAATTTAAGACATAGGGCTACAACTCTTGTTAAGGGATCGAAATTTAATTTCATCTCTAAGATTGCTAATTTCTGGAATTAAATTCGCGTAATGTTCAGTCTCGGATTTTTCGCAGGTCCGATAGTATTTCGGCTATAACTTCTTCGTTTTAGATCCGAATTGAGCGCCATCAGTGGCGTTGGATTCGTAAGATCAAGAGGAACAATTCTTTAGAAGTAATTTTACCAAAATTTTGGCAGCATAACGGCTTTATTTTGACAGCCCAAAAATTTAAAAACCAAGGAAACGCACTTCTAATACACATAATCCAATAGCACAAGGCAACATCGGACCTCCCGTCTGGCATCCAAACACCAGCAGAAACACAATCTTAGTTCTAAACACTTCATCATTCCAATCCATAATACATCTCAACTTAATTATCCACAATTCAATCACAAGCCATTCATATACATTCCAATTGCCATTTATATCCATCTCAATTCAAATTTACGTACAAAATCTATTCCACAATCATACATAACTCATAACGAAAATACATCATAAATTTACATGATGACTTTTCAAGCCATAAACAAAAGCAATACATAATCCAAAAACCTTTTTCGCAACTTCAAAACTAAACTCCAACATTACACATAAAACAAAGCATACAAAAACTATCGGGTTGACATCATACTCGTCTTCCATCCGATCTCCTGCGTGAAAACCTGGAGATGGGGATGAAAAGCGGAGTAAGCTCGAAGCTTCGTGGATAATATATTTATAAACTGAACAATAAGCGAAAAAATCTTTTATTTTTCAAACTTTTCAAACATTTCCCATTTAAGAATTTCTCCAAAACTCATTTTCAAACTTTTCAATTTCATCAACACTTTCTAAGATTTTTCTCAAAATTTTCATTTGTTTCAAAACATTTATATCCGATTTAGAATTTCATGCTTGAAAAATTTACTTTCTCGTTTCTCAAAATCTCAAACCTTTTTCAAAACATGAACAGTCTTAAACATGAATGCATCACATCATAGTATATCACATCATAATCAAATTAAAAACACATAACACATCAGAATTGGTTTGGTTCGGTCCAAAGCAGACGTCTTGCACATTCTCGCATAAGCGGTTACGTGCGGTAGTGAGCGAGGGGAGTCGAGATCGAACTCCTATGCCACTAGCGGACAGCCGGAGAAGGCTATAACAAGTAGAGACAATACGACTCCTGAAAGGACCTTACCAAACCCATATAGCACATAAGCAAAACATAATTTCGGATGGCCCAAGGCACTTTTCAAACATCTTGCTTTTCACATTTTCATCTCATAACATCAAATTGTGTCATAAATGACACAAGCATATATTACATGAATTCACATAATCAATCTAATAAAATGCACATCACCAAATTAATCACATAATAATCACATAATTTGAAAACCATTAAATTCATAAGTCTTCTATTTCTAAAACTCATTTTACTCCTTTGAAATCATAATTTCAAACATTTACATCCTTTTTCAAACATTTTTATCAATAATAATTTATCAAAATCAAATTTTGCTTTCTTTAATTTTCAAAATTCACATTTAGCTTATAATTCAATAAATAAATATACTACCCACCTCATATCCATGCTAGCATCTTGTCCATGCTTCATTTGACCTTTTCTCCTTTCTTCCTTCCAATTGAAAATTTCCTAAATCAATTTCATCCAAAATTTAATCTCATAAATAACTTAATCCTTCAATTTGATGCATAAGTCATCAATTCTTAGTAATTCAAGATAGTTACATCACTAATTTCAAAAACCCCCAAATTACAAATTGAACCTAAATCAATCCAATCAAATTAAATATCATAATTAACTAAATTTCTCAAATTGAACTTAGGAAATATCAATTCCTCTCATATTCAAGCTATTTCAATCTCCAATTTTGAAAATCCCCAATTTTCAAAATTGGCTAAACCAATTGCACAAATTCAATATCATAAAACATAATTTCTTGAAATTGATTCCATATTTCATCAATTCATGCTATTATTGATGATTATACACCATTAATTTACAAAATTTGGGAAAATCCCCAAATTCTAAATTAAGCCTAAACCCCCAATTTACAATTTTTCAAATTAAACTTCACCTAAAGCATAAACATCAAAATTAACTTAGGATATCTGAAATTCATCACTAATTCAAGCAATTTAAAGCAACAATTTCAAAAACCCCAAAATTTCACTATTCATCATCTTCTTCACTAAGCTTTCTCTCTCTAGAATCTTCCATAACCAAAATTAAACATAACCTAAGGCAAAATATCAAAATCAACTTCATAAATCACATACTCATATCATTTTCCATGTTTCTCAACCAAAAATTCATCAAAAACTCAAAGCTTGAAATTTCTTTTACCTCTTTCTCTCTCTAGAATTTCGAAAATCCAAGCTCCAATGGTAGCTTCATCTCCTTTTTTCCCTTTCCCCCTTGAAATCCATGCAAAAACTCATGGTAGAAGCCTTAAAACTTGAAAACCCTCACTTCTCTCTCTTCCTCCACCATGGACGAATCTCTCCACTCTTCTTCTCCTTCTTATTTCTTCTTCTTTTTCTCTTCATTTTCGTGAATCTTCTGCTGTAATAAATGGGTAAAACGACAGTTCCTATGGTGTTTTGCCATGTCACTTAAAATGGGGCACAAATGACCCTTATGCCCTCACTTGTTTGCTTATTTCCAAAATTGCCCCTGCAGGAATTTGAAAAACTGACCAATTGTGTCCTGTTTTTAAGCATCTAAACGAAATAATTTGGATAAAATTTCTTCTAAAGAATTGTGCCTCTTGATCTTACGAATCCAACGCCACTTCCGGAGCTCAATTTGGATCTAAAACGAAGAAGTTATAGCCGAAATACTATCGGACCTGCGAAAAATCCGAGACTGAACATTACACGAATTTAATTCTAGATATTAACAATCTTAGAGATGAAATTAAATTTCGATCCCTTCACAAGAGTTGTAGCCCTATGTCTTAAATTTATTTTCCCTCAAGAATCAACTCAATCGGAGTTGTACAGCTCCCGAAAATCGCAAAATACTGAACCGTGTTCAGAAAATTATCCAACTTATAACCTATAACCAAATCTCCTACTTTGGTTCAATCAATCTCTTTCCATTTAATCTCCTAAAAATCATAATTCTTCATAAAAATGAACATAATTGTCTTAGGAATACAACGCTTCAAGAATCGAGTCAAACGGATGTCGGATGAAGGAATTATACACAAAAGATTACAAAAGGGTCGGATTGAAAACCCAAGAACAAAACGGGTTTTTCCAAAAATCATAACTCCTAGCCCCGATATCGAAAAATTACAAACTTTATGGCGTCAGAAAGATCGACATACAAGCTACAACTTTCAGTAATACCACTTACTCTAATTCAGACTAAATCCATACGACGAGTAGCCTCGAAGCATAGAATACACAAATCTATACTTAATAATATTTTCAAAACAAAGCGTATCTTCTGAAAATCATATCTCCCAATCCCGACATCAAAAAATAGCAAACTTTATGTCCACGAAAAGCTCTCGACAGAGGCTACAAGTTTCATGTTCATCATTTTCTCGAATTTTGCCTATATCAAAAGTCAACTGTCAACCCCAAAAGTCAAACTTCAAATAAATTTGATACTTAACTTTGACTGATCATAACTTTCACTCCCGATATCGAAAAATATCAAACTTTATGGCTACGGAAAGCTCTTGACATAATCTACAAGTTTCCAGAAGACCATTTTATCAAATTTTGCCTAAATCAAAATCAACCCTCAAAGGCCAAAAGTCAAACTTTTATAATTTTTCATATTTTCACACTTTCTCTTTTAGGTCATGATTTTCAACTTAATTTCAATCAACTCATCTACTTAATTTCATAAACCATACCAATCCACTCAAAACCCCAAAGATATCAAAATCAAATCATTTCTTTTCTTCTCAATATTCTTTAAATTTTAAGCCATCTATTATACAAAACATTCACCAAGCACTCCTTAAATTTCATTTTCATAATTCAAATTTCACTCAAAGATCGGGGTCTAACATTTCTCCCCCTCTTAAAAGAATTTCGTCCTCAAAATTCAAACGTAGTCATCAAGTAACACATCCTTCTCATAATAGTCAAATCACTTTCTTATCAATTTCTTATTCTTAACTTAATCACTATTTTTCACTTCTCATTATATCAGAACACTATTGCCTCAAATAGACTATTTCTTAACACATTTTCACAAGTCAATGGTCATCAAAATTCATCATGAAATTTTAATCACAATGTCTTAATCTCAAACCTGAAATCAATCATAATCCTTAACCTTAATCAAATAATCACTCTTCTTATCTAATTTTTTCTTCATCATCCATATTTTTCACTTCTTCACAAGAAACTCTTAAGATCATATTAACGCACAATCACCACAAATCAGTATTTCTCAATCCATTTACACGAATCAAAGGTTCAGGTCTTAATGAACCCTAGAATGGATCAATCATCAGTCAAATCAATACTATCATCAAACTCGTCTTTCAACTTTTCATTCGTTCATCTCCCAAACATATAATCATACACAATTCATCCCAATCATTAAAAATTTCAATCTCATTTTCCTTAATACATTTCTAAAGTCATGATAGGTCACTCACATCCAATCACACTATCATTAATGCAATTCGATCTTAATCTCTTATCAATCTCCTGCGCTCAGTTACGATCCTAATACTGGGCTCTGATACCATAAATGTTGGGACCCAATCCAAGAACCGGATCCCAACCGAAAAACGGAACGAAAAGACGAAAAATCGAAAAGCGAGAAATCGCTAATCGGAATACAAATCGCATCATCGGAGCGCAAAGAATACTCAAAAAATTGTGCATCAGAAATACGAATAACAAAGCGGAGAAACTCGAAAGGCAGAATTCCGAATCGAATGCGAATCGAAATAAACAAACTGAAACAAACACCGACATCCGTTTCAAACATGAAGCATAGCAAACTCATCGCGTTGGAAACCTTACGACATTTCAAATCCTGTATAATTTTTTTTTCCTCTTATTCATTCCTTTTCTCTTTAATCAATCTCATTCAAATCATAACCATTCCATACAATTTCCTTTTTTGGAAACTCATCTTCACCAATTTCAATTCACTTAATTCATCTTAATCATTTCTTATACAATCATACTTAAATTTATTTTCCCTCAAGAATCAACTCAATTGGAGTTGTACAGCTCCCAAAAATCGCAAAATACTGAACCATGTTCAGAAAATTATCCAACTTATAACCTATAACCAAATCTCCTACTTTGGTTCAATCAATCTCTTTCCATTTAATCTCCTAAAAATCATAATTCTTCATAAAAATGAACGTAATTGTCTTAGGAATCCAACGCTTCAAGAATCGAGTCAAACGGATGTCGGATGAAGGAATTATGCACAAAAGATTACAAAAGGGTCGGATTGAAAACCCAAGAACAAAACGGGTTTTCAAAATCATAACTCCTAGCCCGATATCGAAAAATTACAAACTTTATGGCGTCGGAAAGATCGACATACAAGCTACAACTTTCAGTAATACCACTTACTCTAATTCAGACTAAATCCATACGACGAGTAGCCTCGAAGCATAGAATACACAAATCTATACTTAATAATATTTTCAAAACAAAGCGTATCTTCTGAAAATCATATTTCCCAATCCCGACATCGAAAAATAACAAACTTTATGTCCACTAAAAGCTCTCGACAGAGGCTACAAGTTTCATGTTCATCATTTTCTCAAATTTTGCCTATATCAAAAGTCAACTGTCAACCCCAAAAGTCAAACTTCAAACAAATTTCATACTTAACTTTGACTGATCATAACTTCCACTCCCGATATCGAAAAATATCAAACTTTATGGCTACGGAAAGCTCTTGACATAATCTACAAGTTTCCAGAAGACCATTTTATCAAATTTTGCCTAAATCAAAAGTCAACCCTCAAAGGCCAAAAAGTCAAACTTTTTATAATTTTTTCATATTTTCACACTTTCTCTTTTCAGTCATGATTTTCAACTTAATTTCAATCAACTCATCTACTTAATTTCATAAACCATACCAATCCACTCAAAACCCCAAAGATATCAAAATCAAATCATTTCTTTTCTTCTCAATATTCTTTAAATTTTAAGCCATCTATTATACAATACATTCACCAAGCACTCCTTAAATTTCATTTTCATAATTCAAATTTCACTCAAAGATCGGGGTCCAACACCATTTTCTCCAATTCCTTCTCATTTAATCTAGAAAAATCATCAAAGTATCAGATCATTAGGGTCGCTCACACAACAGACCAAGTAATTCACTTTGTTTGCCAAATTTAAAATCCTTAAAAGCGAAATTGAGCAACACTCCCTTCATATGAAATCTAGCCACAATTCTTAAGTTTAATTTAAAACAAACCTCAGCTCAATTGGACAACCACATCTCAAGTTATGAATCAAAATCTTAAATCTACACAACTCCCACTTTTCCAGATTTCCTCCTTACCTCTTCCTCTTTCATTCTAGCATTTGACCTACATCAATATGCATCCATTTACACTTCAAATTCAGTCACAAATTCATCACAACATTTACTTGTATAATAGAGCATAATTGGCAGCAACCACATACACAACTTCCTTACTTTATTTACATTCATCTAACATCATAAACATCATTAACAACCTTAAATTCACAATCTTTATCTACCATATCACTTTCCTCACACAAACATACATTTATACCCAAATAATCCTACCCCTATCTTCATGAAATTAATGCATCATAAACCATATTTAATGAACAATAACTTCCAATCAATGCATCTAACCACTACAACTTCAAAAGTATAATGAAATTCTTACCTAATTAAAGCTTCCTCTTAAATTCTTCAACTACCAATAACTTCTCCACTATTATACTTTCTCTACTTCTCTAACACCATGCATGGCTATCATCATGAAAAGAAGGTAGGAGACTTATGCTTGTAAGCATATAAGGAAGGCTCTCAAGGTTGGAGGAAATAACTTAAAGAAGGAGAAAAAAATTGATGGAGATGAAAAAGGAAGGAGGGTTTTCAGATGGTGAAGGCTTTAAAAGATAAAACTCATCTTTTTCATTCTTTTGTTAAGGCATATACGAGAAAGGGGTTTAGCTTAAGACAAAAGTCATTAAACTCTTTAGGACAAGTGGCAATTTCTAAGAAAAAGATAAAATAGGCTAAAAACAAATTAGTAAATAGGAAACCTAATGCAATTTGACCCATTCTAGTCCAATGGCCCTACTTCCAATTCCAAAATAATATACCCAATATGACAGTTCCATTGGGTAGCAATTTTCGCTACCGAAAATCGACCGGTTCGCCACTTGGCAATTTTTTTTTTTTCCGAATTTTCTCGAAAATTTCAGAAAATTCTAAAATCATAAAATATAAAATACTCAATGGCGCTTTAAATAATTTTTCAAACCCAAAAACCACGTGAATCACACTAAAATTACATTAGGCACGATAACCGGGAATGTCATGTATGCATGTACAGTCCTATTAAATCTCAATCCATCTCATTCTATGCGAAATTACCATTCTATCCTTCCCATTGAGGGTGGGATGTTACAGTCATAGTCTTTAAACAATTATAGCCAATTTCATTGTCTCAGATTAAATTCCTTCTGGGTAAACAAATACTTCAGACTTTTATGATCAGTTAAGATCCTACACTTTTCACCATTTAAGTAGTGTCGCCAAATTTTCAACGCAAACAGTATTGTTACAAGGTACAGATCATGTGTAAGGTAGTTCTATTTGTGAGGATTTAATTTTCTAGAGGCATATGCAACTACCTTTCAATCCTGTATCAAAACATAGCCCAAATAATTTCTAGATGCATCACTATGCATAACATGCTCCTTACTAGAAGTGGGTTAAGCCAATATAGGAGCTTCAATAAACATTCTCTTTAGTTGATCAAAGTTAGTTTGACATTTATCAAACCATTCATACTTCACTCCTTTCTATGGTAATTTAGTCAAAGGGGATGCTATCACTAAAAACTCCTTTATAAATCGGCGATAGTAACCTACCAAACCCAGAAAACTTCTCACTTTCGTCACATTTTGTGCTAGTTTCTAGTTAACAATTGCTTTAATCTCAGTGGGATTAACTCTAATCCTTTGAAAAGAGACAAATTGTCCTAGAAAAGATACCTCTTGAAGCCAAAAATCACACTTACTCAGTTTAGCATGCAACTGCTTTTCTTATAGATTTTGTAACATAAACCAAAGATGTTGAACATCACCATGTTCATTCTTAGAATAAACCAAGATATCATCTATGAACACCATAACAAACTGGTCTAAATAGCACTTAAACACTCTATTCATCATATCCATGAATGCAGCTGGAATATTAGTTAATCCGATTGGCATTACCAAAAATTTATAATGTCCATAACGGGTCCTGAATGTAGTCTTCAGAACATCAACATCCTTTACCCGAAGTTGATAGTATCCTAATTATAGATCTATCTTTGAAAATACTCTTGCATCTTTCAATTGATCAAATAGATCTTCTATCCTTAGCAACGGATACTTATTCTTTACTGTGACTTTGTTCAATTGCCTATAATTGATACACATCCGAAGTGTACCATCTTTCTTCTTAACAAACAAAACCAATGCTCCCTAAGGTGAGAAACTAGGTCAAATGAACACCTTATCTAGAAGCTCTTGTAACTAAACCTTCAACTCCTTTAATTTAATAGGAGCCATCCAGTACGGTGTTCTACATATAGGAACAGTGCCAGGCATAACTTCAATAGACAACTCCACATCCCTTTTAGGAGAAAGTCTAGGTAGCTCTTTGGGAAACACAGATAGAAATTCACTCACCACTAGAATATCTTGCAGTTTAACACTCTCTTTCTTAGAATCAATCATAAATTCTAGACAAGCTTCAAATCACTTCTTAAAGAACTTCTAAGCTTGCATAGAAAATGCCATGTTAGTTAGAGAACTAGTGCGGATGCTATGTAATACTATTTAAGGTTGATCAAGCTTCCAAAGCACAACCATCTTAGCACTATAGTCAACCACTGCTTTGATGCTTGGTTAACCAATCCATACCCAAAATGAAATCAAATTCATGAAAACGCAATCTAATTAGATCCACAACATACTCATTTCCTTGAATTATAACAGGACAGATCCTATAAACCTGATTAACCAACACACTACCACTTAAAAGACTAGTCACATAAATTTCATAGTATAACTGATCTATAGGCATCTCTTTATTAGAAATTTCTCCAACATAGATATAAGAATGAGTAGCTCCCGGATCAATCAAAGCATGCATCTTAGAATTAAAGAGAGAAATAGTACTTGTAATAACCTCAAGTGCATCCTGATCCTCACAATTATTGAAAGCATAAGCTCGAGCTGGAGCAGAAGGTATAGCAGGTCAATCAACAAGTTATGAATAAGTCCTCAGATTAGGCCTGAACTAATTAGATTCCCCATGTAACATCCTACTCCCATACTAAGGGTTAGAACCCTGAAATTCAGTACATGTAAGATCAAAGAGAGATTAAGAAAATGCATTTCATGCTCATGCATAATGTTATGCATACTCGCACGTGAATTTGAATTTCTATACACAATAAAATGATTGTACATGCATTCATTGACATTATGGGTATAATTGTTTATAAATATGATTGTTATTTAGAATTGTGGTTTTTATGTGTTGAAAATTGATTTGGAGAGTGTATTTACTGATTTAGAATTTTTGGAGAAAATTTTAGAAATTGTTGGGTATTTTGAACTAGGAAAAATGCCAAGTGGTAGAACAATTAATGAATAGTAGTAGAAATAAATGCCAAAAGGTAGTAGAAATTTTTATTTATGACCTTGGGATCTAATGACTTATGTCAAAAAATTGTGAGTCAATTAGATTAGAAACTGGATACAAAATGGACCAAAAGGAACCATGGGAAAGTGACATGTGACAACTGACATGTGTCACTTGCCACACCACTTATTGAACCATGTTTTTATAAAGTGAAAGACCATATTTTAGTCTTTCACATTCCAAAAACTACATATGCTTTGTTCTCCATCTTCTTCATTTCTTCACCTTCTCCATTCTTCTTTTTCACTCACGATACTTTCTTCTCCAAGCCATAAGGTTGAACCTTTCTTCCCTCCATAACTAGCCAGTTAAATACTTTACTATCTCCTTCTTGTTGCTAAAACACCCAACCCTACCACCCTTGAATGATGATGCACGTTTAAGAGAAGAAAGCTAGGGTTAAGAGAGACCTTGAAGAGTTTGAAGAATCTTGAAGCTATAAAAGTAAGTATAAGAATCACTCTTCTTGATTTATTGGTTGTAGCATGATTTGATGATAGTTAAGAGTTACATGTTCATAAAATGAGGATGGGTATATGCTAAAACGTGATTGAGTAATGTGGGAGGATGAATGTAGAGTTAGAATGAACTCTTAATGAGTGTAGGAAAAGGTATAGAAAAACTGGATACATAATAAGTTTTTATTCTGTTTTCTTGATGAATTAATGTGAATCTCTTTGGGTATTCTTGTGATGAAAGAAAAGGAGTCTAAAGCTAAAGAAAGGGAGTAATGTGGTATTTTGAAATGGGAAGAATTAAGGTGATAGTTAGAAGTGAAATGAAAGTAAAAATGAAGTTGAATATGTGTAGGAAGTTGATGAGGAATGTGTATATATGTGTATGTTTTGTTTTTAGTATTCATAATCAATAATGAAATATAATTTGTTTATGGATGATACTGAGTTGAAATAGAGTTTAAAATGAGGAGTAAATAACGTAGAAAAGGTGATCTTAGTATAAGACATGTTAGGGTAAAATCTGGAATCAAAATTTGAAGATGTTCTAGAAAATGTAGTAGTAGTATGTTCACTGAGTATGCTTCAGTCCTTCAGCCATAACCTTTTCTATAGTTATCCAAATGAGATGATTATTAATTTGAATTAAAATAGAGACATATGGATACATTTTTCATGAATACATAAAATTTAAATTATGTCTTTAAGAGTTTCAAGGTTTGACATGAAATTGGGAACTGGTTGCAGCACACTGTCGGATGAATGTATATTTTATGTTTTGAATTTAGGGAAAAAACTATATTGATATAGGAGTATTTTGACAATACTATCTTCATAAAAGTTGTATATTTTTTTTTAAATTTTCAATGGTATAAATTATGAAAATTGTGGATGTCAGAGTTGAGAGATATGATCATTACAACTTAGTAATTTTGCCGAGGATGTATAAAAGCCTCTTTCGCGATCATGAGGAAGCTGAGTGCGATCCTGCACCCTGGGAATAGCCTCAGGTGCAATCATAATAGGGAAAGGTGGGACCACACCCTGGGAATAGCCTCGAGTGCGAACGCAACAAGGAGAAGTGCGATCACACCTCATTATTTCACCAATGTTTCGCTACCCAAAGTAGCTCCGAACATGTTTGATTCTTTTAGCCATAACTTTGTCATCCGACCTCCAAATGAAGTGATTATTAAGCCAATAGATTCTTAAAACATTTTTGTATCTCCCCACAAAAATTAGTAGCTTTCTGAATTGAATTGAAAAAGATTGACTGAAGGAAAATGAAGGAATCTGATGGAGTAGTATGAATTGGTATGATTTCACTGAACAAGCTTAGGGTATTTTGGTTATATCTTATTCTGTAGTCATCTAAATGAGAAGATTTTTGATTTGGAGTAAACTAGAGAAATAGGATACAAATTACGTGAAGAATTTGAATTTTGATACAGTTTTTAAGACTTTCAATTTCTGGATGGAAGTTGAATATAGTGTACTGTCATAGTATAAGAACTGTACGAAATTATTAGATTATAACTTCCGAAATACTGAATCAAATTGAATGATCTTGGTATCATTAGAAACTTAAGAGAAAGGAGGAAAATTTATAGAAGAAAGTGTTCTCAAATTGCCCCACTTACATTGTCTAAATGATCATAAATAGTAGGTCCAAAAGTCAGTATTTGGAGAAACATCTGAAATGTTTCATTGGGTTATGAAATTAGATTCAAAGTGTTTATTTGAGGTACAAACCTTAAGCACAAATTTTACCTAGGTGAGTTTAGATATAAGACTAATAATGAGATGAGAATAATGGAAAGATATTCACAATTGTCATGAACAAGCATTGTACATATTCCATATACACTCGTGTAAATAAATGGATGCTTATAATTGTGCAAAGTTATTAATGTGCGTGTGCAATGTGTGTATTGCATAATTTTGATGTGCATGATAAATGTCAGCATTTCGAAGTTTCCAGATGATGGAAGCTAACAATATGCTGGAGCGTACTGTGAGTCGACTTAGATGGTCTCATTCACTGTTTGTTATGTTTTAAATTTCTGGTTTAAATTGCTATTGAAGTGTGATTGTTCTGATTCCAGACATTGAATGTCTGAGGAGTTTGATAAATGCATGAATAATAGAAGTGTTCTTCGTATGTTAATTTGAAAAAATATGTGAAACACAGATTGATGGTTAAATGCTGGACTGAGTTCCAAAGAGAAATGTGAATATGCATATAAATGAAAAAGTGATTCTCAACTTAAATGTTGAATGCCAGACTAAGATCCGATGACATGTGTAAAGTGAAATAAAGTAACTGATTAGAAAGATGTGAATGTGATGCATTTCATTTCATGATTGCATGAAAGATAAAGGTTGTTGTGATCAGAGTAGCCACTGAAAAAGAGCTTAAAGCTCAGAATGTGAAAAAGAGCTTAAAGCTTACAGTGTGAAAAAGAGCTTAAAACTTAGAAAGTGCATAAGGGCCAAAGGCTAACTATGTAAAATGAGCCCAGTATCCCTAACAGATATGGAATAGTTATTAATGAGCCTGGTATCCGCAATAGATACGGGACATTTATAGGTGCTCGGTTACAACAATAACAAATTGAAAGTGAGTCTCGTAAGCATTACATATGCATTTGATGTGTATTATTTGAGCAGTTTGACTGATTTTCTAAATGTGAGATATGTTTAAAGCAAATGTGAAATATGTGTGATTCAATATGATTATAAATGAAATGATGCAAATTATCTGAATATGTGAACTGTATGTATTGTGTGACAGAGTGAGCCATCGAGGATGGTTACTCACTGAGTTCGTAAAACTCACCAAAAATTTGCAATATTTTTCAAGCTCAAAAGAGTTACCGCGTTGGGCAAATAACCACTACATACAAGTCAGAGATTGGGGTCGGGATCAGTTGACGTCCATATTTTTATTTCTTATTTTTATGTCAAATTGTGCTTTCCGTAATGATTGTATCATGTGTATGTAAATTATTCTATTTTGTAGCAACTTTCCAAATTGGAAATGTTAGTAAATGATTTTGAAGTGTAATGCTATTATGTTTATAAGTGTTTTACCTTTGTAATGGGCTCAAGTGGAAAGTGAAATTTCGATGATTTGTGCAATAGTTGTAATGTTGTAAATGAAAATGTTATAAAATAAATCAGGTCTGATTTGGTTGTTGACTTCCACATACGCTTATGCTTTTTTTTGAAAAATTTATATTGAGTTTCAAGTGTTTGATTGTTCTAGCATGCCACCCTCACGCGGTATATACTCAAATATCACTTAGGATGTCGGGTATGTGTCTTGCAGGACTAGGGTGCTACAATTTGGTATCAGAGCTCAGATTTAGTTTGAAGAAGAAGTTTACCCAATTAGGTTAAGTAAATCAGATAGTTTATTTTAAGAATGATCAATGAAAGAACAAATCGAAAATGAATATGTAATGAATCAAAATTGAATATCGAAGTCATATCCCTAGTGAAGACTTAAGCATAAGAGGCAGAATATGCTGCTGAGAGTGTTGCATTTTGTTGATGTAAGGTATCCAACGATGTGAATGAATTCTTAAATTTGAGGAGAGACTATTGCCAATGTGTGGAGAAATTAGTATGAATGAGCAGATATTAGAATAAGTTAATGTGAAATCAGAGGAAATCGAATGAATTGACAAAATCATTCGGGAAGGAAGTCAATTGGGAAATCAAAAATAATATGAGATAATACTACCTTAATAAGGAATTAGATATTTAAAGAATTATGAGAAACAAATCATGGGAACAAGGAGTTTTAGGTTATATCCGTTGGAGTTAAAAATGCCCCCAATAGTATTATGGTATTGAAGATTAATGTGCTCCAAGAAAAATTGTATCAATTGGTGACTATGATCATATATGGTATTTTGAGTGTATTCGAAAAGTAAAGAGAACATTTTGAGTACTTGTGGAAATCTTACATATCATAAAGGTGGAAACAGTTATATTCCAAGTTCCATAAAAGTGAATCTTAGCTTGATCAAATAAATTGTGGGTGGTATAGTATCTGAACATGGCATATTGGGAGACCCAGAGAAAGTGGAAATCATGATGAAGTGACAAACTCCAAGGAATATATAGAGATTCAGAGTTTTCTAAAACTAGTTGTATAAAGGATATTACCATAGACTGTCAAGGAATTTTTACTAATCATAACCCTTTTACAAAAATGGTTAAGGGAAAATGTGTAAATTGTATCAGTGATGAAGGTGAAGAGGAATAATAACCCGATGTTAATTATATTGGTTGGGTTTAGAGATTATGCAGAATATAATGAGGTTTCACTTTAGAGATTAAGATACAATCTGTTGCAACAGTATAAAGTGATTTTTTTTCATAGAGACAATCAAAGTCTCATGAGTTGATTTCGATACGTAAGTTAGAAATTGCTACAATAGTGATTGCGTTGAGAGCTTCGAGATATGATATATAAAATGAAACATTTCAAATCTATATATAAATATACATATCATTAAAGTTTGAGGAAATTAGTGAGCTTGAAAGAATTGAATACAAGATAGAGACAATGGATAGAAGTACTGAAGGATTATGATTGTACGAATGAGTACTATACTGGTAAAGCTAGTTTGTATCTGATATTGAACAGAAAATTTAATAAAGAAATAGTACAAATTCAGATACCGAGGTTACTAAACCTAGTATGATAAAGGGTAAAGAATGTTGAGTTGAATTTAGGGCAAAATGAAGTACTATTAGCTACATTGGAATTTAAAATTAGTTTGTATGGAAAGATTAGCAAAACCCAAATTGAGGATCCAGAATTATCAATCTTAGTGAGGAATTAAAAATGAATATGAATTTTGAGTCAGACTAAGAAAAATGTTACTTTGTGATTTAAATAAGAAGAATGTGTACTCAACGAAGATGATGAAGTGAATCACACGTTATGACAATGCTTATAATACGATATATGAACACACGAGAAGGGGGGGTTGAATTGTGTATTCCCTTTTTTTTTTAAAATCTTTCCAATAAAATGTTTTGTTAAAAACAAGTTATTTTCTCAGAAACTTCGGTAAGTTCGAATTAATCAAAACTTTGAAAACTTGTTTTGAAATTTAAGTAATAACAAAACTTTGAACATAAAGAAAGATAGAGTAGAAAGAAGTCGACACAACAATTTTATACTGGTTCACCCCAAACCGTGGGCTACGTCTAGTCTTCAGAAGTCTTTCTGAGATTTCACTATCTCTTCAACGTTTACAAGTATTCTTTCTGAGCCTCTTCAGGTCTCTACACTCAGTATTCTTTTACTCTTAGCCCCTGCAGGCTATTTGTACAAATTTCTTACAAAAGTGTTTGAACTCTGTTACAGTAATACTAGCTCTTAGCTAATTCCCACAATAATCTCTCAAACAAGCTTTTTTCGTTCGTGTATACGTAAGTCAACTATCTTTCAACTAACTTTGCAATCTTCGACTTTGACTCATATATATAGCCTTCGTCTGCAACTGCTTCTTGATTTTTTCTTCTTGAATCTTTCTTCTTGAATCTTATTTCTTGAATATTGAAAGAAATGGTTAATCAGTTGAGTTCTGTAACTAACTCAAACTGAATCTTGCGTCTGCTTTTGAATTCTACATCTGCTTTTGAATTATGCGTCTGCTTTTCTTCGTCTGCTTTTGAATTCTGCATCTGCTTTTCTGCGTCTGTTTTTTTTAACTTCTCCGTCTATTTTTCATTTCTACGTCTGCTTTTCAACTTCTGCGTCTGCTTTTCTTTCTGGGTCTGCTTTTCAACTTCTGCGTCTGCTTTTTAACTTCTGCGTCTGCTTTTTAACTTCTTTGTTATTCATCCTGCGTCTGATTTTTCTTCTTCTTTGTTATTCATCAAAATCATATATATGTAAAGTCATTTTGACTCAACAATCTCCCCCTTTTTGATGATAACAAATCATATACGTAAAAGGATGAAAAACTTATCTTCAAAACATATCTTCATGTGTATTCTTCTGAGATCTTTATTAGTTTTCCTCTTCCTACCCCTATCTTTGTCATCGACTCCTTCACTCACACCCTTTGAGACTCTTTGATTGCTGCCTTCCATTCTCTTCTCCCCCTATTTCTTATAATAAAAAATGATCAATGACAATGACTCTTCATCAGTTCTGTCATCATCTTCTTTATTTCATTCATCATCTCCTTTATCTCCTTGACTTCTCTGCGTAAGTGCCTAATTTAAGCTTGCGAGTCAAACTGTGAGGAGAGTTGACCATCATCCACTGAGGGTTCTATAAACGGAATTGTGGTAGCATATGTGTCTGAGGATGGAATGTAATCATCAACAATCTCAAAAGTTGGTGGATGAACGGATAGATTAAGCTCCGGAAGATCTAAATCATAAGGAGCAGGTAGCATGAGCACTTGTCTTCCTTCCAGGGGTATGGCTTCAGCTTGAATAGACAGTGTATTAGATAGTGGCCTAATACGCATTACCGTCTGCACAAGGGATCCAAGGGATCCAATGA
The DNA here is from genome assembly GCA_029891385.1 of Erythroxylum novogranatense. NCBI lineage: Eukaryota > Viridiplantae > Streptophyta > Magnoliopsida > Malpighiales > Erythroxylaceae > Erythroxylum > Erythroxylum novogranatense. The sequence continues at coordinate 61,083,194 of CM057228.1, read as the reverse complement.
ACGTCCCTATAATCAGTCTTCCCCCTACTGGACAGTATTCATTCTTATCTGTAAAACTACAACCAACTCCGTCATTCTTCTCCTTTGAAGTGCATGCTTCATCAATCCGTCACACTTCTTCTTCAATCTGATCTGCGGACAGATCATTACTGATTCCTTCAGGATATAACTTCATCTTCCCCTTACTCATATCTAAAGGAAATCTAGGCTGAATGTCCGGTACAACCTTTATCATCGTCTTCTCTATTATTGGATAAATAGTATATGGTTGACTAGACATTTTTGAAGGGTATGGCTTTGTAACAGCATCCCGCAAAGAATCATAAAAATTCTTTTCATCTTCACTCAGTAAATTCCATGTCTCACTTTTTATCGAAATAGGTTGTAGGACAGCCTTCACCTTCCTTCTTGGTTGATCACAGATGGCAATTGCAGTACTCCTCTTGGTCACAAATTCAATCAGTCTGATCTCCAACTTGTCCTTTCTAAAAAATTCAGAATAGTTGTATATAACCAGACTAGGTTCATCAGATGTTTCCTATGGTATCTGTACCAAGCTTAAATCTGCTGTTGCCTTATATTGAACATCAATAGGAGTAAACTGAACTAAGCTAGACTCAATTTGCTTTTCCTTTTGAGCAGCATCGATAGTTTCCTTCTTTTGACTAACTTTCTCAGCAGTAGTCACATTCTCCTGTCGACTAATCACTGTAGTCTTCTCTACTGCCTCAGTCAGTGTTGGAGTTTTCTGAACTTGAGATTTCTGCTTCTCAAACTCCGACTTCCTCTTCTTCTCGATCTCCTTAGCCTGTTTGGATGAGTCTTCTTGTAGGATTGATACTAGAGATCTCGTTGCCTTTGGTGCGTGAGATTCAGAGATTTCTACCTGACTCTGTTCTCTGGCTCTCTTCTCTTCCTATTGTCTCAAAGTACAAATCCTAGGTGATCTCCTCGCCTTCTTAGAAATTTCACCTAGAAGATTCTCCCCTGTTCTTTTTAACGCACCTTAGTCTGTCCTCCGAACTAGGCTAACTTCTCTTTGAGAACTCGCCTTTTTTATCAAAGGTCTTCTAGATAATTTTCTTTTTTCCTCTATGGGCATTCTCATACTTTCTTGAGATTTCGAACTTGTAGCGGGAGACTTCTTCAGTAACCGCTCCCCCTCAGTTCTAGCTGTCTTCGTAGAATCTGCTTCTTCTTTTACCACCACCTTCAAGCCCATTCTTCTAATCGTATCTGAGTTAATAGAACTCTTGATAGATATCGTCCTTCTGATTTCTTTGTGAAGAAGGACTCCAGATTCCCTAAAAATCCTCGTGAGTAGCATGCCGTAAGGATAACTGTTAGTATCCTTCATCTCCTTAACCATATAATGAAAAATTAGAAATGGTAGGTCAATGGGACGACGATTTAGCAAGCAGAAAAGGCATTGCTCATCCAAGGTAGTCACTAAATGCCTTGACCCTGTTCTATGTAAGATGCAATTGAACAGAATCGCATGAAGAACCCTACCCTTTAGGACCAGACTCGAGGTCTTCCTCTCCGATGGGTCATTAACTCCATACAGCTGTTTACTGACATCTTCTTCCTTCCTACTGACCTTTTTCATCCATTTAGCTTTGCTTGACAAGGTTTCTCCAACTGATGAACATTCAGTCACCTTCTCTACTATCTCCTTTGTCACAACAATAGATATCCTATCTACTGTGGAGACAATGGTGTCATCTACCAGTTGTACATTCTTCCAAAAATCATATACCTCATCAGTATACACTGGTTCCCGCACCTGGAAAAACTTTCTCCATCTAGCCTCTACAATCTCTGGTTCAACATCCATACCATCTTTCTTCAGAGATTCGAAGTCCACATATCTTCCATAAATCATAGCTGGCTCCATTGATTCTGAATAGAAACTGGCTCTGGTAAGCTATTCTTCAAAGGTAAAGTTGATTTCAAGAGTTTTAGAGAGAGATGAAATGTCTGTGTTTGAGAGTAATCGAAATGATTTCAATTTCAGACTACTCGTAGGGTCTTATCAGATGTGTTCTAGAATCGTTGGGATCCTCAAGACTCTGTAACTTTCCCTCCACAACTTCCTTGTGAGAGAAGTTACCAGCTGTAAACCACTGTTTCTAACACCGTTAACTTTGATGAACTCTTAGTCTGACTGGTCATTTAACATAATCATATTAAGGTATTTACTTAAACCGTTCTTCACTCAATGGTTTAATGAAGATGTCTGCCCATTGGTACTCTGTTTCAATGAACTGTAGTCTCACCACCTTTCTCTGAACGTAGTCTCTCAAGAAAAAATGTCTGACTTCGATATGCTTTACTCTTGAATGCTGTATTGGGTTCTTTGATAGGTTTATGGCACTGGTGTTGTCATAATAGATTGGGATCTCCTTTTCTTGAACTGAATAATCTTCTAGTTGATATTTAATGCACAATGTTTGTGAACAACAGCTTGCGGCAGATATGTACTCGGCTTTGGCAGTTGATAGAGCGATTGAGCTTTGTCTCTTGCTTGACCAGGAAACTAGGTTTGAGCCAAGAAAGTGACATCCTCCACTAGTTCTCTTCCTTTCAATTCTATCTCCGGTATAGTCCGCATCGCAATATTCGATTAACCTGAAATCTTTACCTTTCTCAAACATTAAGCAAAGATCAGTAGTACCTGCGAGATATCTCATAATCCTTTTAATAGTAATAAAATGAGACTCTTTAGGATCAGCCTGAAACCTTGCACACAAGCATACGCTGAACAGAATATCAAGTCTGCTTACTGTAAGATACAGTAAAGAGCTAATCATCCCTCTATATAGGGTTTGATCCACCTTCTTACTAAATTCATCTTTTGACAAAAGGTTCGAAGGATGCATCGGAGTCGCCATAGACTTTACATTATTCATATCAAATTTACACAACAATTCTTTCAAATATTTTTATTGATGGATAAAGATTTTCTCTTCAGTTTGCTTAACTTGCAATCCAAGAAAGAACTTTAACTCACCCATCATACTCATCTCAAACTCATTTTTCATCAGACTCTCAAAACTCATACATAACTTCTTTGAGGTAGAACCAAATATAATATCATCAACATATATTTGTACTAAAATAAATTCATTCTCATAATCCTTTCTAAAAAGTGTCTTATCAACTAAACCCACTCTCTAAGAGAAAAGTACTTAAACGATCATACCAAGCTCTAGGAGCTTGCTTCAGTCCATATAAAGCTTTATGAAGTCTATAGACATGATCTGTATTCCTAACATCCTCAAAACCAGGAGGTTGCTTAACATACACCTCTTCGTCTATAAAACCATTCAGAAAAGCACTCTTCACATCCATCTAAAAAAGCTTTATATCATGACAAACAAGATATGCCAGCAATATCCTAATAGTTTCAAGTTTTGCTACTGGAGCATATGTCTCATTGTAGTCTATTCCTTCTTGCTGATTATAGCCTTGCGCTACTAATCTAGCTTTATTTCGACTCACTCTACCTGATTCGTCTAACTTATTCTTAAAAACCCATCTGGTTCCTATAATGGATTTCTTCGAGGGTTTTAGAACTAAGGACCAAACATTATTCCTAGTAAACTGATTAAGCTCCTCTTGCATGAATAAAACCCAAGCTTTGTCCTGAAGAGCTTCCTCAATCTTCTTAGGCTCTATTTCAGAGATCAAAGTCACATTAGCTTCTCTTCTGAATTTGGACCTTGTTCTAACTCCTTCTGAGGTCTCCCCGATAATTAGCTCTTCTAGATGAGAACTCCTATATTTCCAATCTCTTTTTAATCCAATAGTTTCTGGAATATCCTCAACCTTGTCTACTTGAGTTCCTAATGATGGAGTTTCTGTTGTATCATCTAAGTTCTTTGAAGGACCTTCACTCTCCATGTCATCTTCCTTATGGGGTTGGGAATGATCATCAAACTTGACATGGATTCTTTCCTTAACTGTCTTTGAGATAAGGTTATATACCTGAAATGCCTTAGATGATGATGAGTAGCCTAGAAAAATTTCTGAATAGGTCTTTGAATCGAACTTATCCAACAACTCCTTTGTATTCAGAATAGAGCACTTGTAACCGAATGGATGAAAGTAAGATATGTTCTGTCTCCTTCCATTCCATAACTCATAAGGAGTCTTCTTCAACAGAGGTCGCAACAGTATTCTATTCTGAATATAGCACGCTGTATTCACAGCTTCTGCCCATAAGTACATAGGAAGATTCATCTCACACAGCATAGTCCTTGCCATCTCTTGAATCGTCCTGTTCTTCCTTTCAACAACTCCATTCTGTTGCGGGGTCTTGGGAGCAGAGAAATTGTGGAAAATTCCATTCTCCTCACAGAATAATCTAAACTTCTCATTCTCAAACTCTCCACCATGATCACTCATGATACTGGCTATAGGTACTCCTTTTTCAATTTGTAACTTTCTAGAAAGGGTCCTAAAACACTTAAAAGACTCATCTTTGTGTGACAAAAACAATATCCAACAAAACCTAGTAAAGTCATCAACAATAACAAGTCCATATTTCTTTCCGCCAAGACTTATTGTCCTAGTTGGACCAAATAAATCCATCTGTAATAACTTTAAAGGTCTAGAAGATGTTACAAAGTTTTTAGAAGAAAACGATGTTTTAACTTGTTTCCCTTTCAAACAACTTTCACAGAAAAATTATTTGTCAAAACTCATTTTTGGTAAACCTCTTAACAAATCATATTTTGCCAACTTTGAAATGTGTTTAAAAGAGACATGACCTAGCTTTTTATGCCAGATTAGTCTTTCTTCTTCAGAAGATAAAAAACATAAAACATTTTGATTTTGAAAAGCTTCTAAATCAATTTTATAAAGGTTATTTCTTCTCTTCGCAGAAAAGAATATAGACCCATCTTTGTTTCTGACTTCACAAAGATTTTGATTGAACGTGACTAAGAAACCAGAATCACACAATTGACTGACACTAATCAAATTGTTTTTCAGACCATCAACAAGCAGTACATTATCTATGCATGCAAAGGAATCTTTACCTATTTTACCGATTCCAATTATCTTTCCCTGCTGGTTGTCTCCGAAAGTCACCGATCCTTCCTTTTTATACTAAAGATCTAGGAACATAGACCTTCTTCCCATCATATATCGCGAGCAACCACTGTCTAAATACCAACGGTGCTTGTTGCATCTTCGAAGGAAGGATATCTACAGGAGAAACTACTTTACTTTTTGGTACCGAAATTTTCTTGGGTCCTTTCTGGTTAGTAATATGCACATAATGAGTCCTTTGATGCCTTTTACTAGATTGTTGATGAATACGTGTTTGGTAATATCTTTTATTTTGAGAAAAAGGCTTTCTATCATAATGTGACTTATTACCCGTAAACCCTAATCCGGTTTTATCACTCGGATGTCTACATTTTCCTAGCATCTCATTTATTTTCTTTGTACTCTCAGTAAAGGTAGCTAAATCAGATGAAAGATTCTTAATTCTAAGCTTCATCTGATTGATCTCATCAGATTTATCTACAACTTTCTTTTTCTCCTCTATTTGTTTCTTTAAGCAGATATTTTCTCTCTCTATTTCTTCTGTATGTTTAAGGTTTTCTACATACTTCTTCTTTAACAGTTTATACTGTTTCAGAATAGCATGAGAATCCTCTAATAGTTCTGAATAAGCATCATGCAAGTTATCGTATTCAGAAGTTACTTCATCATCACTTTCTTCCATGACTACTAGGCAGATATTTGCATGTTCAGATGTCTCGGAACTTGTATCTGACTCTGATGAATCTAGGTCTTCCCAAGTTGTCATCATGCTTTTCTTGCCTTCTCTACTCTTCTTTGGTTTCTTCTTTAGAGGAAGACATTCGAACTTGTAATGTCCAGGTTGATTACACTCGTAGCATATGATAGTTTTCTTTTCTACTTTACCATCATCTTTGCAATTCTTCTTAAAGAGCTGACTTCCTTTTGACTTCTTTTTCCACATCCATCTTATCTTCCGAGAAATGAAAGATAACTCGTCATCTTCATCACTTGACTCTTGTTATTATTCACTTGAGTCATCATTCTTTGATTCTTCAATCTTTAATGCTTTCAATGACTTTCTCCTTCTTTGAGTCTTGTGATTCTTTTGTCCGGCCTTCAATGCTATTGACTTGTCCCATTTGGGCTTGTCTTTAGCATCGAGCTTTACTGTTAGTAGTGTGCCCTAGGCCAATGAACATTTGTGATTCATGTATTAATATTATGATTTGTTAATAATATATTATGAGGTATTCCGTTTCATATATGCATGTATTTCGTTTATGTAATGTGATTTACATTCCATGAATAGTATTAGACTTATGTCATCAAGTATGTGACTTGATAGTAAAACCATAAGCGTTATAACACTATTCTAGACTGTCCCTGGTCGATCATTATTGGTGGAACAATAATGAATTAAGACTAGTATGTGTTCTGATTGATGATCATGTTTTATTGATCATGGATATGAGATATCAAATCAGAAACATAGATATATGTTAGAGAACATATATTGGACCGACCCACATAAAGAATACTACATGGTTTCATGTCATTAGTGATTCTTAATATGGTTTTGACTATAGTCCTTTGACCTGAAGTCATCATGGTTCCCTACATGAGGAATTTGGTGTTTTGATATTAAACTAAGTTATTTTTAACCGAATAACAAATAGTCTTATGTTGGACATCAAATGAATCATGCGGAGGGATGTAAATGAAGTAGATGGGATTTGTACCACTCTTAAGTGAGAGAGATATCATTGGGCCTCTTGACAAGTGTGACTGAAGAAATGCATGGCCGTGCTCAAATGAATTGATGAAGAGTCATCAATTTCATTTGTTATAATCAGTCAACTTGGGGATCAAAAAACTATGATTAATCAAAGGTTGACATGTACCATGCCTTGTGATTAATCTTGATATCGTGTTACAAAGGATCGAGCCTATAACCATAGTTACTGTGTTAAATCGGATTATCGATCCTCATTTGATTTGGGTAGTCATAATGTCTTGCTAGAGGCCACTTATGACTTATGGGCCTCAAGTGTAATCAAGCCCATTGCCAACATCAAATGAGCCTGCTGTGGTCGCATACAAAGAGTGATGTGATCTGGGCTTATTCTCTTGGGCCTAATTTATTAGGTGTTGAATAAATATATTTAGATATATTTATTGGGCTGGATTTAATTAAGTTGTCGGGCTTTTATTATATATGATATAATGGGCCGAAACTTAATAGAGCCTAAATGAGATTAGGGTTTCTCTATAAATAGAGAAACTTAGGTCTCATTAGGTTAAGGAAGAAAAGACGAAACCCTAGCCGCCATCCAAGAGAACGATCGTGCGGCGTTCAGAAAGTGTTTTCAGGACGTGCTAGCACACTACAGCCGCAGCCCGGATCGTGCATGCTCGTGTGGATACCGGTAGAGGACATTAGCGATTTGCAGTGTCTTGAAATCCGAAAAAAGAAGCAACCTATTCACGAAAACAAGGTATTTTCATACATCCTTGGTATTTTCGATTATACGTCATGTTGTTGTATGGTTTTTCCGTAGTGTATTGTGAATACTCAGACCGTACGCGATCCAACATTTACTTCATGAATCTTCAGTGATCCAAGCAACTCGTCAAGCTTTAACACGCTCAAATCCTTAGCTTCCTGCACCGCCGTAAATTTTGGTCTCTACCTCTTCGGAAGACTTCTTAAGATCTTTCATATGTGGTCTTGGTTATTGTACGTTCTTCCAAGGGCTTTCAATCCATTGACGATTGTTTGAAATCTTCCAAACATTTGATTAATAGATTCTTCATCTTTCATCATGAAAAGCTCATATTGGTGCACAAGAATGCTTATCTTGGATTCTTTGACTTGGTTTGTGCCTTCATGAGTGATGGACAATGTGTCCCACATCTCCTTCGCAGTGTCGCATCCGTGGACTTTGTCATACTCACTCCTGCTTAGGGCACACGTCAAGAAAAATTTCGCCTTAGAGTTTAGTTGAATTCTCGTCTTTTGGTCAGCCGTCCATCTGGTCCGTGGAATAAGATTTCCATCTTCATCTACTAGTGTATATGGTCCATTCTCTATCACATCCCAAAGGTCAACATGAGTAGATTCTATGAACAGCCGCATTTTATATTTCCAGTAATGGTTGTCTTCTCCATCGAATGCTGGAGGTCTAGAGACTGAGGCACCTTCTGCAATGTATATATGTGATTCTGCCATTATCTTTGATCCAAACTTTGCTACAGTGATCCTTGGATACCAGGCTCTGATACCAACTGAAGTGAATCATACGTTATGACAATGCTTATAATACGATATATGAATACACGAGAAGGGGGGGGGTTGAATTGTGTATTCCCCTTTTTTTAAAAAATCTTTCCAATAAAACTTTTTGTTAAAAACAAGTTCTTTTCTCAGAAACTTAAGTTCGAAATAATCAAAACTTGGAAAACTTGTTTTGAAATCTAAGTAATAACAAAACTTTGAACTTAAAGAAAGATAGAGCAGAGAGAAGTTGACACAACAATTTTATACTGGTTCACCCCAAACCGTGGGCTACGTCCAGTTCTCAGAAGTCTTTCTGAGATTTCACTATCTCTTCAACGTTTACAAGTATTCTTTATGAGCCTCTCCAGGTCTCTACACTCAGTATTCTTTTACTTTTACCCTCTACAGGCTATCTGTACTACTTTCATACAAAAGTGTTTGAACTCTGTTACAGTAATACTAGCTCTTAGCTAATTCGCACAATAATCTCACAAACAAGCCGTTTTCGTTCGTGTATACATAAGTCAACTATCTTTCAACTAACTTTGCAATCTTCGACTTCGACTCATATATACAGCCTTCGTCTGCAACTGCTTCTTGACTCTTTCTTCTTGAATCTTGCTTCTTGAATCTTGTTTCTTGAATCTTGAAAGAAACAGTTAATTAGTTGAGTTCTGTAACTAATTCAAACTGACTCTTGCGTCTGCTTTTGAATTCTGCGTCTGCTTTTGTTATTCTGCTTTTGAATTCTGCGTCTGCTTTTCTGCGTCTATTGTTTTTTACTTCTCCGTCTGTTTTTCATTTCTGCATTTGCTTTTCAACTTCTACGTCTGCTTTTCTTTTTGCGTCTTCTTTTCAACTTCTGCGTCTACTTTTTAACTTCTACGTCTACTTTTTAACTTCTTTGTTATTCATCCTGCATCTGCTTTTTTCTTCTTCTTTGTTATTCATCAAAATCATATATATGTAAATTCATTTTGACTCAACAGATGATTGAGAAAAGAGATTACTAGAGAAAGCACAAGTAACAACCTAAGCTATACATCCTAGTAGGAATACGCCAAAATAGTACTTAACTACTCAGAATGTAGAATTAAGTGACTGAATGTTTGAATTGCCTACAGTCTTAACTACTGGAGATATGCTTAAAGCTTATATTTTGGAGTTCATAGGAATATGAGATTAATGTATAGTTTTAATTGACTATAGGCATAACTATCATTATCATATTAACATCATTAGAATACTATATAAGGCATTGTATGACAAAAAGGATTCATTCATCCTTACATTGAAAAGGCATGGTAAAAGACCAAACTTGTTTTGAGATACTGTTGATGAGTGAAATGAATCTATAATAGGAGTTAAGTGATTCAAGAAAGATAAATGAGTTAGGTGGATTAACATCGGACATATGGAATATAGTGAGACAGATGCAAGAGTTAATTGTATTAGCACTAAAGGGCTGTGAAATATTAAGCAAAAAATGCAATACTTCTAAGAGTATCACCTTACCAAGGTGTGCTTAGATAGAGATAAAGATGTGTTGAGGTTAGGAAAAAGGGTGGTAAGCTTGACATAAGTTGGTCCATATGAATTTATCATAAGAATAGGACCATTGACTTATGAGTTAGTATTATCAATGAAAGATGTTTCAGATTCACACAGTGTTACATGGATATGTTTAGGAAATATTGTTATAATCCAATATATGTGTTATTGAGATCAGAAGTGAAATTATGAGTAATCTGAAACATATCAAGAAAATAGTTAACTTAGTGTGATATCTGAATAAGTAATTGAAAGACCTATTGAGTCTATCGACTGTAGTAATTTGGAACAAATTATTTCAGTGATGAAGTTGAATGAGAAATGGAGGAGCATAATAGGAAACATACCCATGCCTGTTTGATCAAACATATAAAAATTTCGAGGATGAAATTTATTAAGGAGGAGAGAAATGTAACATCCTATTCCCATACTAAGGGTTAGAATTCTAAAATTTGGTACATGTGAGATCAAACACAGATTAAGAAAATCCATTTCATGCTCATCTATAATGTTAGTATATTCGCACGTAAATTTGAATTTTTTCACAAATTAAAATGATTGTACATACATTCCTTGACATTCTAGATATAATTGTTTTTAAATTTGATGGTTATTGAGATTGTGGTTTTTATGTGTTGAAAATTGATTTGGAGAGTGTATTTGCTGATTTAGAATTTTTGGAATTTTTGAAGAAAATTATGGAAATTGTTGGGTATTTTGGATTAGGAAAAATGCCAAGTGGCTAAACAATTGATAAATAGTAGTAGAAATAAATGTCAAAAGGGAATAGAAATTTTTATTTATGACCTTGGGATTTAATGACATATGTCATAGAAAATTAGGACTCAATTAGATTAGAAATTGGAGACAAGACCAAAAGGAACCATGGGAAAGTGACATGTGAGAAATGACATGTGTCACTTGCCACAGCACTTGTTGAACCATGTTTTTATAAAGTGAAAGACCATGTTTTTGTCTTTCACTTTCCAAAAATGACATATGCTTTGTTCTCCTTCTTCTTCATTTCTTCATCTTCTCCATTATTCTTCTTCACTCGCGATACTTTCTTCTCCAAGCCATAAGGTTGAACCTTTCTTTCCTCCATCACTAGCCAGTTAAATACTTTACTATCTCCTTTTTGTTGCTAAAACACCCAACCGTACCACCCTTGAATGATGATGCACGTGTGAGAGAAGAAAGCTAGGGTTAAGAGGGATCTTGAAGAGTTTGAAGAATCTTAAAGCTAGACAAGTAAGCATAAGCATCGCTCTTCTTGATTTGTTGGATGCAGCATGATTTGATGATATTTGAGAGTTACATGTTCAAAAAATGAGGATAGGTATATGCTAAAATGTGAATGAGTAATGTGGGTGGATTAATGTCTTGTTTTTATATATGTGGCAATTAATGATTCATAAATTGATATAGGGATGATGTAGAGTTAGAACGAACTCTTAATGAACGGAAGAAAAAGTACAGAAAAACTGGATACATAATAAGTTTTTGTTTTATTTTCTTGATGAATTAATGTAAACCGCTTTGGGTGTTCTTATGATGAAATAAAAGGAGTCTAAAGTTAAAGAAACGGAGTAATGTGGTATCTTGAAATGGGAAGAATTAAGGTGATAGTTAGAAGTGAAATGAAAGTGAAAATGAAATTGAATATGTGTAGGAAGTTGATGAGGAATGTGTATATATGTGTATGCTTTGTTATTAGTATTCTTGATCAATCATGGACTATAATTTGTTTATAGGTTGAAATGGAGTTGAGAAGGAGGAGTAAACGAAGTAGAAAAGGTGAACTTAGTATACGGCGTGTTAGGGTAAAATCTAGAATCATAATTTGAAGATGATATGAAAAATGTAGCAGTAGTATGTTTGTTGGACCAATGGTGGTTGACAAATTAAATCCCACTTATGTTTTGATAATAATAAAATGTGTAAAATTTGTTAAGAAATTATTTCAGGTGTTTTGGATTGAAATAATTCTAGAAAGCATTATAAATCATGGTGAAATCAAGAAGGAAGTAATCTTCAACATGATAGAGAATTAAACGTGAAGATTATGGGAAGATCCGAATAAATATATCCGTTGGATTCAGCACAAGTCGACCAACATACCACAAGTCGATTAATAAATTAAGGATCTAATAAATTAAGGATCATCAGATGGGGCTTGAAACAAGTCAACTACAAATCAAGAGGATAGGAGCACTAGTCGACTATCATGGAACTAGTCGACTGATCGAAGAGTGGAGATGAAACCTGCAGCAAAAAACGTTGATACTAGTCAACTATAATAGCTCAACTAGTCGACTATCAGGTAGAGCTGAACAAGATGTGTCTGAATCATTTATAAATGGAAAGGAAGAAATCAAGCAACGTCCATAAGAAATCATGCAACGGCTAGAAGAGGATTTACAACGGATATATTCATCTCTAGTCTCCAGATAAATAGTGGAAAGTCAAGGGATCTATATACTGAAGTCCAAAAAGCTAAAGAATTCCACTATTGTTCCAAACTTATTCTACATTGCTCTTATCTTGTTTCAAATTTGTATTGAGCATTGTTCTTTCATCTTTATGTCATTATTATTGTGAGTTGAGTGATTAGTGAAAATTCACTTGGGAGGTGGGATTTGTGCCGAAAAACAAATCAGTTGTAAAGATAACTTGAGCCGAAAATCAAGTGGTGTTATAAGAGTTCACACTAAACTAAAAAGTGTGCAGTAAAGTGGTTTGCCAAATCTTAAGTGGGAGCTTAGGTAGAGGACATAGGTCTTAGCACCGAACCTTTATAAAAATAGTGTTTGCTTTTCTTCTCTATTCTTTGCATTTAAATTTGTTTAACTTGTTTTTGTGTGAATTACCTTCTGATTTTTTGTAGAACTTTACGAAAAGGTTTAAAGATCTATTCAACCCCCCCTTCTAGATCGTTTACAATTAGTATCAGAGCAAAAGTATCCAGGGATGGCACACAATAATCTAGCGGATGAAGGTAACACTAATAATCGCCCTCCTTTGTTTAATGGTACTAACTACTCTTCTTGGAAAGATCCTATGAAGTATCATATTATAAGTGTAGCGCCCCCTTACCGTAGAGCATACACCGATACGCCCGTAGGTCGTACCGATACACACCTTACGATGAGGGTGCACTACCAAACAATCGATTCTATTAAAACCTCATGGCATCAATATAATCAAAGCAGTAAGATCACAATCACTAAATTTCGAAACCAAAGAGTATTTCTCATTGCATTCGTAAATCCTAAATACAATATCCGGTCATAATTTACAACTACATATGTCTAAAATAAACAAGAAGCTCTATCTAGGTCATCCCAAAATATCCCAAAGGATCCCCAATGACCGACACATGGGCCATGCTCCTCTTGCCAAAGACACACAAGCAGAAAAGTCTCAAAATCCGAGCTAGAGTCACACTACCCGTCTCTGAAAAATAGTCGCAATTTGGGTGAGTTTATAAACTCAATGAGTAACCATCATCGATGGTTTACCCAATTCATGCATTACGCACAATTGCGCATAAAGCAACACATATCATAACTCGAAATTCACAACATCAAAATCACACATCGGGCAAGTTAGTCCATAGCATAAACACGCATCGTATGCATAATGATTTCCAGTTCATTATTAGTGTTGGATCAAGGCCGAGTTATCCCATTTCGGGCACATCACACGTAATCGCATTTTCGGGGTAGGAGAGCCCTCGGGTATACACTACAGCCCACGCAAGCACTAGGGATAGGAGAGTCCTCCGGTATTCACTAATCCTTTTCACTTATCACAATTGATGAGCTTGTAGCTCCACTCGGATCGTAATGTGCCCAATCACAACTATCGCCATCGATTTCTAATCATGCCTAGATGCTTTCACAATTTATACCGATATATCTCATGCAAATCATTTAATCGTAATCACAAATAATTCACATACAAGGCACATAGCACATTAGAGATTGAGAAACCAACTAGGTTACTCACCTCGTAACTTCCGAACTCTTGGAAGTCTCCCTATGTCGATAATCGGCGATCCGCTGAGCCGCTATATCAATCAAAATATACATAACATTATTATCGGTACCAATTCGATGCTTAATTATGCATATGAATCAAATCATGTACATACTATGCAAATTATGACATTTCCACCTAATTCAATTTCCGATCTCAATCCTTAATTCCCAAACTAAATTTCTAATTTCCAAATTCAAAATCTCAAATTGAATTTAATCCATAGCCAAATAGATCCTCAATTGCCTAAACTCCAAATATTAAAACCCTAATTTCATTATCGGGCGAAATAACGCCGCGGCGAATCGGACATCCCACGTCGCGACGTACGCACGCGTTCGTTGCGATGTATGCCTTGTCCTCCTCGCCAATAAGGCCGCCCACGTCATGCACGACTGAAACAATTGTTCGTCATGGCGTGTTCTTCAGACGTCGCGCCGCGTCAACGAAAGCAATTATGACACGCCTTAAAACCCAGATTTTCGATGATTTCAGCCCAAATCCAGATTTTCTTCTCACAAACCACTCCTAAATAAATCCATACATATCATACAACAAGTCTTTAGTTTCTATTTCATCAAACAATCAAATTCCTAAAATTCAACCCTAAAATCACTGAAACCAACTTTCGAAATCTTAAACCCAAATCCTTAGATTTTCATGTTTAATCCTCTAATAAACTCTATAAATCAACCAATCAAACTATATAAAACAAGTTAGAAGTAACTTACTTGATGAAGAACCTCAAATCTCCAAGAGAAATTGGTCAAGAAGAGGAAGAAGAGAAAGAAGAAGAAGCAAATGTCGTGGGAGAAGAAATTAAAGGTAGGGCATATATATATATATATATATAAAGACAAGGGCTTGTTTGGCTAGAATGCTTACCACCATCCGGATCCAAACCACCTCAAATCAATTTCAAATTCTAATTTCTTCCTAATTCTAATGGCTAAACCATAATTCCTCAAATCAAATTTCTAACCTGTCTGCCATAGATAATCAATTTCGAACCGGATATTCAATCAACTACCATTTATCAAATTTTCCATCCGCCTATTGTCTCAAAATTCCGTAAAATTTCTATAAATCCACAAAATAGAAAACTCATTAGCATATACTCCAATTTCACAATTCAACTTCCCAAATCTCATTTCTAACTCAAATCAAATTCTCGAACCTAATTTGACCTAATTATCATACTTGCCCTAATCATTTCCAGATTTCATTTTACAATCTCCAATTTCTCATTTCTTATACCAATTAAATTTCTCATGATCAATTAACCCAAATAAATTTCCAAATCAAATCGGAAATATGTCATACATGCATGTACGCATAAAGGCCAATTATACAATATACTATAATGCATGCACATGTACAAATCTTTAATGTAATGAATCGCACATCCCATCGGTGACGGGATGTTACAATTCTCCCCTCCTAATAAAAATTTCGTCCCGAAATTTTCTTACCTGACTGATCAAACAGATGAGGGTACTGTCTCCTCATGTGCTCCTCAGTTTCCCAAGTCGCCTCCTCGGATGAATGGTTCTTCCAAAGGACTTTCACCAATGGAATAACCCGGGACCTCAACTGCTTGACCCGCGATCCAATAATCCGCACCGGCTCCTCAATATAACTCAAGTCACTGGCAATCTCTATCTCCTGAGCTGGAATCACATGAGTCGGGTCTGATCGATATCTCCGGAGCATGCTCACATGGAACACATCATACAACTGAGACATCTCACTCGTAACGCCAACTCAGAGGCCAACGGTCCTATCCTCTCGGTAATCTCATACGGACCGATATACCGAGGACTCAACTTGCCCTTATGACCAAATCGAGAACTCCTCTCACGGAGACACTCTAAGAACACTCTATCTCCCACAAGATACTCCATCTCTCGCCGATCTTTGATCCACATAACTCTTCGCTCGTCTTGAGCCGCTTTAATGCGACTCAATCACCGACCTTACCATCTGTGTCTGGATCACCTCGGGACCCTCTAACATCCTCATACCCTCTTCATCCCAAAGAAAGAGGGATCTACACTGACGTCCATATAATGCCTCGTGGGTGCCATACCAATGCTACTCTGATGCGATTATTGTATACAAACTCTACCAGAGGCAACATCGATCCCATGCACCTCGAAACTCCAACACACAGCTCTCAACATATCCTCAACAATCTCAATAGTCCTCTCACTCGCCCATCCGTCTCGAGGATGAAACGCCGATCAAGTTCAATCTGCATCTATAGCCGATCGCAGACTCCTCCGAATCTAGAAGTAAACACGGATCCCTATCGACACTATCAAATCGGGACCCCATGCAATGAACTATCTCGCCACATACTTCGGGCCAACCGATCGAGGGTATTGCTCTCCTCATCGGCAAGAAGTGAGCCGATTTATCAATCGGTCCACTATGACCCGTATAGCATCACTGTGTCTCGGCGTCCGGGCAACCCCATGATAAAATCCATCGAAATCGCTCCCATTTCCACTGAATGGGCAACGAATCTGCCTCCAATCGGGGCACGTGCTCACTTAACTCACGACACGCCAAACACCGAGAAACATACTCCGCCACATGCCTCTTCATGCTCGCCACCAAAATGTAACTTAAGAGTACGATACATCTTGGTGACTCTGGATGCATGGCATAAGCGCCAAATGAGCCTCCTCCAAAATCTCACGCCAGATCATCTACATCGGGAACACACAACCTCCGCCCATCCACAAAGTGTCATCCTCACCAAACTCAGATCGCCATCCCGATCGACTCACAATCAATCTAACCAATACCGATCCCGATCCTACACTCTCCTAATCCGCCATGCAATCGGCCTCACCCTCGAGTCGCAATCGTAACTCCATCCCGACTCAAATCTATCGCACATTAAGTGCTCTCAACTAAACTAAGCATGGCAACCTCGAAACACGAATCAATGCACTACCATGCGATCTCCCACTCAATGCATCAGCCACCACATTGGCCTTCCTGGGTGGTACTCGATAGTCAATCGTAATCCTTAGCAGCTCTAACCATCTCCTCGCTTCGATTCAGCTCCGTGACTCAACAAGTACCTCAAGCTCTTATGGTCGGTGAAGATCTGGAACGTCTCCCCATACAAATAATGTCTCCAGATCTTCAGAGCAAACACCACAGCCGCTAACTCCAAGTCATGCACGGGATAATTACCCTCATGGGCTCTCAAATGTCTCGATGCATACGCTATGACTCTCCCATGCTGCATCAGAACACAGCCTAAACCTAGCTGCGAAGCATCACTATAAACCTCGAAACCTCCTGATCCAGATGGCAAGGCTAACACCGGCGCCATAGTCAACCGATGTATCAACTCATCGAAACTCCTCTGACATTCATCTGTCCATCTGAAGGCCACACTCTTCCTCAGAAGTCTTGTCAAAGGGGCGGAGATCACAGAAAACCCCTCGACAAACCTCCGGTAATATCCTGCCAATCCGAGGAAACTCCTCAACTCGCATATCGCCTCGGAATCTCCCAACTCCTCACCGCCTCAATTTTGTGAGGATCCACCCGGATACCCTCACCAGACACAATGTGGCCTAGAAACACCACCTCATCCAGCCAAAATTCACACTTAGTGAATTTGGCATACAGATGCCTGTCTCTCATAATCTGCAGCATAACTCTCAGATGCTTTGCATGCTCCTGTCTAGACCTCGAATATACCAAGATATCATCAATGAATACGATCACAAACTGATCCAGGTATGGCTGAAAGACCCTATTCATCAAGGCCATGAAGGCTGCCGGGGCATTGGTCAACCCGAATGGCATCACTAAAAACTCGTAATGTCCATACCTGCTCCTGAAAGCACTCTTAGGCACATCGGCCTCTGCGATCTTCAACTGATAGTAACCAGACCTCAAATCCAATTTGGTAAACACCTGAGCTCCCTGCAACTGATCAAAGAGATCATCGATCCTAGGCAGTGGGTACTTATTCTTGACAGTAACCCGATTAAGCTGCCTATAATCGATGCAAAGCCTCATAGTCCCGTCCTTCTTCTTCACAAACAATACCGGAGCTCCCCACGGCGACACACTCGGCCTAATGAACCCCTTATCCAATAACTCCTGAAGCTGAGCCTTAAGCTCCCTCAGTTCCACCGGTGCCATCCTATACGGAGGTATCGATATAGGAGCGGTACCTGGAACGAGGTCTATCTCGAACTCGCCTCCCGATCCGTGGCAAACCCAGAACTCCTCGGAAACACATCTGGAACTCCCAGATCACAGGGACATCCTGCAACCTCTGTTGCACTCTAGAGTCTACCACATGCTCCAAACAAGCCTCACAGCCACCTCGCATCAATCTCAAAGCACTCACAAACGAAATCATCCTGGCTGGCATCGCTGACTAACACCTCAAAAATGTTTCTACCGACCAGAGACTCTAATACAACCTCCTTAGTATAGCAATCTATAATCGCCCTATGGGCAGTGAGCCAGTCCATCCCCAAAATCACCTCAATCTCTCGAAGAGGCATCACAATCAAATCTGCACTCAATATCACCGATCTACTAGAATCGGGCATCCCTGAGATCTCGCCTAAAGCGGTGGTACTACCCAAAGGTGTACTCACCGCAACCCATATCAAGCATCTCTATGCACATGCAATCTACATGCCACAAACGTGCAATAAATGAATCGTGGACCACGGATCTATCAATGCATACACCTCAAAATCGAAGCGAAGCAAACTCGACCACATCTCGAGAGTCTGGGCCTCCGCCTCGTCATAGACCACGGCTCGAGATCGCGGCCGACTACCCCGACTCTCCGACCCCATAAAGAATCTCCAGCTCCACTGAGCTCTGCCTCGCTTCAATCCAGTCCACTACCTCGGCTCTGCTTTGCATCGTACTACTACCAGCTCTCCCACTCGAAGCGGTCGAGCTCCCACAATCTCGACAATGTCGAATCGATGCTCCATCGGGCCACATCTCAAACAAGCTCCAGTGAACCTCCAACACTCCCACTATGCCTCCTCTCACAAAACTCACACGAGAGGAGGAAGTCGACCGAGCCTCGACCATCGCCATCGCTACCCGACCGCCCAAATCGCCTCTCAATCGAACCAGATCGCCTGGGACCTCCAAAATCTCAGCTCGCCTCGGCGTCTGCTAAAGCTCCTCCCGAACTACACAGCTATCCTTGGATCTCTTACTCCGAGATCCCCGACCAACCTCAACTCTGCTTTGTCTCAAAAGTCGCCGATCTGACTGCAATGACCTCGGCCACAAAGGTGCCCATATCTGACCGGGCTAACCTGGTACGAATGTCCAGATTCAGCCCTCCCTCAAATCTCCGACACCGATCTGCCTCAGAAGAAATCAAAACAGACGCATATGCCGACAACTCATTAAACCGGACCTCATAATCGGCCACTGCCATAGACCCCTGTCTCAAATCCAGAAACTCCTGCATCTTCATCTCCATATAAACCCTAGGCGTATAATTATCTCGGAAAGCTCTCAGAAAATCCGCTCAAGTCAAAACACAAGGTCTGGTGGAACTCCCCGGGACAGTCTTCCACCACTGATACGCTGGACCCTGAAGCAAAGAGACAGTGTAATCGAACTTCTCCTCAGCATCACAATCCATCTGGTCCAGGACCCGCTCGGTCCTCTCTAACCAACCTCGGCCTCGGCGAGGTCTCAGATCGCCAGAAATCGACAAATTTCGCCACGCAGCGATCATACCTCCGTTCCCGTCTCATGGGAACTACTAGAGGCTGCTCCTCATATATAGGCATAGAGGACTCTCTACTAGCTCCTACTGATCCTTGGTCAGCTGAGTGATCGACCTGATCACCAAAGACGGATGACCTACAATAAAATCACAATTCTGATCAATTTCTTGCTTTCTTACGAAATTCAAGCCTAAAACATACTATGCCCAAAAGATGCCAAACCATGCTCGATATTACCAATGTAGCCCCTCACCGTAGTAGAGCATACACCGACACGCCGTAGGTCGCACTGATACACACCTTACGATGAGGGTGCACTACCAAACAATCGATTCTATTAAAACCTCATGGCATCAATATAATCAAAGCAAAGAAGATCACAATCACTAAATTTCAAAACCAAAGAGTACTTCTCATTGCATTCAGAATCCTAAATACAATATCCGTCATAATTTACAACTACATATGTCTAAAATAAACAAGAAGCTCTATCTAGGTCATCCCAAAATATCCCAAAGGATCCCCAATGACCGACACATGGGCCATGCTCCTCTTCTTGCACATACAAAGCAGAAAAGTCTCAAAATCCGGAGCTAGAGTCACATTACCGTCTCTGAAAAATATAATCGCAATTTGGGTGAGTTTGTGAAACTCAATGAGTAACCATCATCGATGGTTTACCCAATTCATGCATTACGCACAATTGCGTACAAAAGCAACACATATCATAACTCGAAATTCACAACATCAAAATCACACACCGCAATTAGTCCATAGCATAAACACGCATCGTATGCACAATGATTTCCAGCCATTATTAGTGTTGTGATGGGCATCGAGTTATCCCATTTACGGGCACATCACACGTAATCGCGTTTTCGGGGTAGAGAGCCCTCGGGTATACACTACACCACGCGCACTAAGGATAGGAGAGCCCTCGGGTATTCACTAATCCTTTTCACTTATCACAATTGATGAGCTTGTAGCTCCACTCGATCGTAATGTGCTCCACCACAACCGCTTCATCGATTTCTAATCATGCCTAGCATGCTTTCACAATTTATACCGATATATCTCATGCAAATCATTTAATCGTAATCACAAATAATTCACATACAAGGCACATAGCACATTAGAGATTGAGAAACCAACTAGGTTACTCACCTCGTAACTTCCGAAGCTCTGCCGAAGTCTCCCTATGTCGGATAATCGGCATCCGCTGAGCCGCTATATCAATCAAAATATACATAACATTATTATCGGTACCAATTCGATGCTTAATTATGCATATGAATCAAATCATGTACATACTATGCAAATTATGACATTTCCACCTAATTCAATTTCCGATCTCAATCCTTAATTCCCGAACTAAATTTCTAATTTCCAAATTCAAAATCTCCAAATTGAATTTAATCCATAGCCAAATAGATCCTCAATTGCCTAAACTCCAAATATTAAAACCCTAATTTCATTATCGGGCGAAATAACGCCGCGGCGAATCGGGCATCCCACGTCATGACGACGACGCTGTTCGTTCGACGTATGCCTTGTCCTCCTCGCCAGCCCAGGCTTCCCCACGTCATGGCGTGTTCTTCAGACGTCGCGCACGTCGCGGCGAAAGCAATTACACGCCCGAAAAACCCAGATTTTCGACAGATTTCAGTTCCAAATCCAGATTTTCTTCTCACAAACCACTCATAAATAAATCCATACATATCATACAACAAGTCTTTAGTTTCTATTTCATCAAACAATCAAATTCCCTAAAATTCAACCCTAAAACCACTGAAAACCAACTTTCGGAAATCTTAAACCCAAATCCTTAGATTTTCATGTTTAATCCTCTAATAAACTCTATAAATCAACCAATCAAACTATATAAAACAAGTTACAAGTAACTTACTTGATGAAGAACCTCAAATCTCTAAGAGAAATTGGTCAAGAAGAGGAAGAAGAGAACGAAGAAGAAGAAGCAAATGTCGTGGGAGAAGAAATTCAAAGGTAGGGCATATATATATATATATATATATATATAAAGACAAGGGCTTGTTTGGCTAGAATGCTTACCACCAGTCCGGATCCAAACCACCTCAAATCAATTTCAAATTTTAATTTCTTCCGAATTGTAATGGCTAAACCATAATTCCTCAAATCAAATTTCTAACCTGTCCGTGCCATAGGATAATCAATTTCGGAACCGGATATTCAATCAACCAGTCATTTATCAAATTTTTCAGTCCGGGCCTATTGCTCTGAAAATTCCAGAAAAATTTCTATAAATCCATAAAAATAGAAAACTCATTAGCATATACTCCAATTTCACAATTCAACTTCCCAAATCTCATTTCTAACTCAAATCAAATTCTCGAACCTAATTTGACCTAATTATCATACTTGCCCTAATCATTTCCAGATTTCATTTTACAATCTCCAATTTCTCATTTCTTATACCAATTAAATTTCTCACAGATCAATTAACCCAAATAAATTTCCAAATCAAATCGGAAATATGTCATACATGCATGTACGTACAAAGGCTAATTATACAATATACTATAATGCATGCACATGCACAAATACGAATGTAATGAACTGTACACATCCCATCGGTGACGGGATGTTACAATAAGTGAGGGATTAGAATACTGGAAGATCATCATCTTCGGTCCACAAGCTCCATTGAAAGAAAATGGCGAGATAAAAACGGAGCTTGAGTATGATGACAATGATTGGAAGCAAGCATACATTAACGCAAAAGCTATGAAATTGATATATTGTGCTCTCACGGTTGAGGAAAGAAATCGAGTGAACTCATGTACCAGTGCTAAAGAAATGTGGGAAAGACTACGCATCACTCATGAAGGAACCAATCAAGTTTGAGAGACAAAGATTAACATGCTTCTCCATGACAATGAAATGTTTGTCATGAAGGAATGTGATTCTATTTCCACTATGCTTGATCGTTTTGTAGAAATCATAAATGAATTAGGCAACCTTGGAAAGCATATGATGGATAGTGAGAAGGTGAAAAAGATTCTTCATTCACTACCGAAATAATGGGACTCACAAGTCACTACTATTATGGAGTCTAAGGATCTCAATCATTTGGAATTCAACGCCTTGGTGGGATCTCTCATAAACTATGAGATCATTCTCAAATCAAGAGGAGGAAGAGGTAAGTTACAAAAGTCAATTGCTTTAAAAGCTAATACTTCTTCTCTTGATGAAAGTGACGAAGAAATAGATGAAGAAGATGAAGGTGAAGAAATAGCAATATATGCTAGAAACTTGAGAAAGTTCAAAGGACTACTCAAAAATAGGAGGAAAGAATTACGTGGTGGAAGAAATGAAGAAAGAAATAAGTACACCATGGAAAGAAGGTCTAAGGGATATGAAGAAAAGAAGATCAATGAAGAATGTTGGAAATGTGGAAAAAGAGGACATCATGCTAGAGAATGCAAAAGTTCATCCTTTACTTTAAATTTTCAGAAAAATGACAAGTATGACAAAGGAAAAAACAAAGCTAGCCTAGTAGCCACTTGGAGTGATGATGAGGAAGCATACCAAAGAAATGATGAAAACAACTTAGCTCTTATGGCAAGTAGCTCCTTAACAAGTGATGATGAAGATGAGGTAACATTCATTGATCAAGATCTTAGAGATTCTTTTAATTCTTTACAAATTGATTTTAAAGAAGCGATTGAAATCAACAAGAGGTTGAGAAAGAAAATAAGAGATCTATTTGCTGAAAATAATGTTTTTCATGAGACTATTGATGATTTATATTGCTATAAGAAAGACCACTCTACATGCCTTGCTGAAAAAGAAAATCTTACTAGTGAGCTTGATAGACTTATAAAAGAGTTTTCTTGTATGGTCGGAAAATTTGCTGGTGGAAATGAAAAGTTTGAAAAGATGTTGTCTTTACAAAGATATTCAATTTCTAGACATGGTTTAGGATATGATCCTTTTGATGGAGATTGTTCTTTGATTTCTAAATTCACTAAAGATGGAAAAGTTGCTAAATGTGCTAAGTGTTTAAAAGATGGTCATATAGAAATTGCATGCAAAAGTATTAGGAGATGTATTAATGTTAAGAATATCTAGGTGGTAAAAGGTACAACACCTCATAATGTGGTTTATATCACTAACCAAAATGGACCCAAAATGGCTTGGGTACCAATGAGAAGAAATAATGTTTCTATTGTAGGAACAAGCAAGTAAAGAAAATCCACCAAGCACATGGTACGTTGATAGTGGATGTTCAAGGCACATGAGTGGAGACAATAACCTTTTTACAGAAATTAAACCAAAGAGTCAAGGATACGTCACATTTGGAGACAACAACAAAGGTAAATTCATTGGTATTGGTAAAGTGGGTAAGGAACCATTGCATACCATTGACAATGTTTTGTTTGTTGATGGCTTGAAACATAATTTGCTAAGTGTTTCTCAATTATGTGATATGAATTTTAATGTGACATTTGAATCATCTCATTGCATGGTTAAGAAGGATGATCATGTTGTTTTCATTGGTTTGAGACATGGAAATACATATATTTTTTATTTATATGATGATAGTTCTTTTAATGAAAAATGTTTGGTGACATTAGAAGAAATTGCATTCTTATGGCATAGAAAATTAGGACATGCACCATTGCCTTTAATTTCTAAGCTTTCTAAAAATGAGATTTTGAGAGGTTTGCCTAAAATAAAATTTGTTAAAGATCACTTGTGTGAATCTTGTTTGAAAGGCAAACATGTTAGAGAATCTTTCAAACCAAAAAAAAATTTGTACATCTAGAATTCTTGAACTTGTTCATATGGATTTGATTGGACCATCTAGACATGCTAGTCTTAGTGGTAAATTATATGTCCTTGTTATTGTGGATGACTTTTCTAGATTTACTTGGCTGAGATTTCTTATTAATAAAAGTGATGCTTTTAACGAGTTTACTAAGTGGTGTAGGTTGGTTCAAAATGAAAAGAACTTGACAATCGTTGCAATTAGAACCGATCATGGAGGTGAATTTTAGTGTGAACCATTTGAAAGGCTGTGTGAAAAATATGGAATAAAGCACAATTTCTCAACACCAAGAACACCATAACAAAACGGTTTAGTAGAAAGGAAGAATCGCTCACTTGAAGAAATGAGTAGAACGATGTTGAATGAGTACAATCTTCCAAAATCCTTTTGGGTGGAAGCAATCAATACCGCGTGCTACGTCATAAATAGAGTGCATCTAAGATGAGACAAAAACAAGACACCATACGAGTTATGGAAAGGTAAGAAACCCAATATTTCATATTTTCATCCTTTTTGTTGCAAAGTTTTTATTCATAATAATGGAAAGAACAACCTAGGGAAATTTGATTCAAAATATGATATTGGTGTGTTTCTTGGTTATTCTCTAACTAGTAAGGCATTTAGAGTCTATAATAATATAACTAAGTGTGTTGAAGAAAGTATTCATGTTAAATTCGATGATATGATTTCACCCCCGAGAAAGGTTTGTTTTGATGATGATGCAGGAAATTTAGGTAATGGAGTTGAAGAAATTGGATCCAAGATTGAAGAAATAAAATTGGATGAAGAAGACCATGTACCTAACATTAAAGCATGGACAAAAGCAAAGAACCATCCTATGGAGCAAGTCATCGGTAGCTTGAATGATGATTTAAAAACTCGGAGAAAAGTCTATGAACACATGAGCAACTCAGCTTTCATCTTAATAGTAGAACCCAAGAATATAAAAGAAGCTCTTGAATTTGAAAATTAGCTATTAGCTACGCAAGAAGAGCTTAATCAATTCAAGAGAAATAATGTATGGGATTTGGTAACTCTACCGAAGGACAAGACTATTATTGGAGTCAAATGGGTAAATATGATAAAGTATGATGAGAATGGTGAAGCCATCAAGAATAATTCAAGGTCAGTAGCTCAAGGATTTTATCAAGAAGAAGGCCTTGATTATAATGAGACATATGCTCCTGTGGCTCGATTAGAGGCGATCAGACTATTATGTGCTTTTACGTCGCATAAAAAGATCAAATTAAATCAAATGGACATCAAGAGTGTGTTTCTCAACGGATACATTCAAGAGGAAGTTTATGTCAAACAACGACCGGGTTTTGAAGATCATGAACATCCGGATTATGTCTACAAACTCAAGAAGGCACTCTATGGATTAAAGCAACTGCCGAGAGCATGGTACGAAAGGTTAAGTACTTTTCTAACTCAACATGGTTATATTCGTGGTAAGATTGATAATACCTTGTTTATTGAACATGTTGATCAAGATATGCTAATTTGTCAAATATATGTTGATGATATTGTGTTTGGTTCTACTAATGCATTTTTGGGTAAATAATTTAGTGATTTAATGCAAAGTGAATTTGAAATGAGCATGATGGGAGAACTCAAATTCTTCCTTGGGTTGCAAATCAAGGAATACAAAAATGGCATCTTCATTCACCAATCAAAATATACCAAGGAGCTTCTAAAGAAGTTCAAAATGGAAGGATGCAAAGTAGCAGCAATACCAATGGCAACAAATCTGGTCTTGGAAAAATCTGAACATGAGGAAGAGGTTGATTAAAAACTTTATAGAGGTATGATCGGCTCCCTTTTGTATTTAACTGCTTCTAGACCTGATATTATGTTTGCTACATGTTTGTGTGCTAGATTTCAATCTTGTCCAAAAAATTTTCATTTGAGTGCTTGCAAAAGAATTTTTAGATATCTGAGTAGAACTGTTAATCACGATTTATGGTATCCCATTTGTGAATCGTTTGATTTATATGCTTATAGTGATGCTGATCATGGTGGCTGTAGAGTAGATAGAAAAAACACTAGTGGCTTATGTCATTTCTTGGGATTGTCTTTGATCTCTTGGGCTAGTAAAAAGTAAGTTAGTGTAGCTATTTCCACTACTGAATCTGATTATGTAGCAGCTGGAAGTGCGTGTTCCCAAGTTCTTTGGATTAAACATCAATTGCTTGATTATGGTATTGTGGTTAAAAATATTCCTATTTGTTATGATAATACCAGTGCAATCTGTTTGAGTAAAAATCCAATTTTGCATAGTAGAACCAAGCATATAGAAATTAGACATCATTTCATACGTGATCATTGCTTGAAAGGTGACATTTGTTTGAAGCATGTTTCTTCGAGTGACCAATTGGCTGATATATTTACTAAACCCCTCAAGGAAGATTTGTTTGTGGACATCAAATTGAAACTTAGCATGTGTGATTTAAATTCCTTTGGTTGATTTTTATGCATACATTATCATAGCAAAATGGTCAAACATTAGGCAACAATGCAATTCCATCTGAAAAATACATCATCGTGATCTACACTTAGGTTAAAATATGATTTATTTGGAGTTAGCAATATTCCAGTCGACTAATTCGAGTCTAAATCGACTGAGGAAATGGAATTACTCGGGTGTTCTTCTAGCGCCCCCTTACCGTAGGGTATACACCGGGACGCCCGTAGGTCATACCGATACATAACCTACGACGAGGGTGCACTACGATTCGATCAATACTAAAATCCACATGGCATCAATACAATAAAAACCGCAATATCAAAATCACTGAATTTTCAAAACTATAAAGCCTTTCTCATTTCACAAAATCAATCAGAAATATAGACAAGTCTATCAGTTCCCTACAGTCTAAATACAATAATCCAAAAAGGAAACTGATACAAAAGTCTATACTAAGTCATCCCCAAAATCCAATCCTAGCTGACCGACCTGTGTGCCATCGCCTCTCTCGCCAGTGCGCTCATGCAGCAGGAGAATTATAACTCTGGAGCTAGGAGTCTAATTTATCAGTCCTGAAAAATAAATACAATTTTGGGTGAGTTTGCGAACTCAATGAGAAATTATCATCGATGGTTCACTCAATTCATGCATTATGCAAATTGCGTACAACATAATACAGTAGTATTTAAAATATCATAAAACAGTCTACAGTTGTTTATGCCATCACATAACTCAGTAATAATCACAGATCAGATAACACATTTATATGCGATGCATATGTGACTCTTTTCCAGTTTATTTCAGTGTTGTGACCGAGCGCTGATTCAGTGACAGTTTTTAGTGGACGCAACAGGGAGTAGGAGAGCCCTCATGCAGGATGCACTAACTCCCCTCAAGCTCGAAGCTCGGTTCAGTGACAGTATTAGAGCTTAAAGCTCTTTTCAGTAATAAAGGCGACTCGGGTCACAACGTCCTTATCTGTTCATGCATTTATGCATGAAATGCAAATGTCCAGTAATCCACAGTCATGTGGCTATAAGCCCATTTATCACAGTTCCATAGCAGTCAAAAATCCAATTTATAAAAAACATGCATTTCGATCCTATTCATTCATGAAATCATACAGTCCATATTTTCAATCAATTCACATAGAGCATTTAACACTTAGAAATTGAGGAACCAACTAGGTTACTCACTTGTAACTTCCGAGCTACTGCCAGGAAGTCCCAGTAATATCCGTGGAATGACGATCGAACGGTGCCTCTATAACAGTGAAATAATTTCTCATTACTAGATGCTCAATTAAAACAATTAAGTGATGCATATGTCTAATTGAAAATTTGTACGATGCATATTCATGATTTTCTGGTGCTATAACCCAATTCCGCTATCATTTATCCCATAACCAAAATTCACTATTCACTAGACCAATAGTATCCATTAATTTCATAAGTCTCCAATTGAAACTCCAAATGTCAAGAAACTATCCTTAGGTTACAATAGGAGACCATAATCGACTTTCTTTCTATGATTGAGAACCTGCTAATTTAAATTCGAACTCTCATTCTTTACCTCAATTGTAGACCTCTTTCTCTAGTTTATAACGAATCAAGAATCACCTCAATTGGAGGTCTAAACCATAAGTTATTCCCCAAAAACCAAAACACATTTTTCAGAAATTCGTCCCTTGCCGCGACGCAGAAGTCCTCGCCGCGGCGTGGGAATCGTCCACCGCGGCGAACCCGTTTCTTCCGCTCGCCGCGACGTAGGAAGAAAGACGCGTCACGGCGTAAAATTTTACGCCCGCCGCGACGTCTCGCCCCACTCGCCACAAGTAACGACCCATCCATTTCGCCATGACGAGCGCCTTGCGACATCGTGGCCACGCTGCTCGCTGCTTCTCCCATCCATTTTTCATCCTTTCTCTCTCTAAAAACCATCATTAATCACTTTCAACTACCCATTTCTTACACAATAAATACCATAAATGCATCAAACAATAATAAATAAAAACATTAAAGCCAATAACTTACCGATCGAAACTCAAAATCCCAAATCTCTGAAAATCACCAACTCTTTCTCCTTTCTCCCACAACCACGATGAACCCTTAACACTCACCAAACTTCATTCTCTCAAGGATCCAGCTAAGCTCACACCAAAGGGAAGAAAACAAGCAACGATCGAAGGCTCACACCAAAAGGAGGAATCGGAAATTACCAATAAAGAGAAGAAGGATTTTGCCCTAGGAGAGAAACTTTCTAATTTCAAAACATAGTATATATAAAGGGTTGATTTATAACCTATAGCTCATCAAATACAAGTCCTCAAATCCATAAAATTTTAGTCTCTAAATTTCAATGACTTATCATAAAAATTCCTAAACTCACAAATCAAAAATTTCCATGCCATTTACCCATCAATTTCGGAACCGGAATCTAATTCAGCAGTCTTTAAGTCAATTTTCCCCGTCCGGACCCATAACTTTAAAAATTCCAGAAAAATTCCTATAAATCCTCAAAAATATAAGACACTAGATCCTATACTCCAAATTTAAATTTTCAAATCCATAAAATTCAATTCTCACTCCAATTTATCTATATAAACCCAATAATGCCATAATTCCCAATAAATCACAATTAAACCTAATTATCTCGAAAATTTACAAATCAATTCAGGATCACAATTAAATGCCGGAAAATGCCATGAATGCATGTACCTATCAATGCATGTGCAATTAATTCATTCCTCTATAATTAGAGGTCAATGAATATTCAATCAGTAAAATGCAGTATGCAATCCTACCCAGTCCTAATTTACCAAATAACCTACCCATCGGTGATGGGATGTTACAATTCTCCCCTCTTTATAAAAATTTCGTCTCAAAATTTCATACCTGTCCGATCGAACAAATGAGGATACTGACTCCTCATATGCTCCTCAGTCTCCCATATTGCTTCCTCAGAAGAGTGGTTCTTCTAAAGGACTTTCACCAATGGAATCACCCTGTTCCTTAACTGCTGGACCCGTGATCCCACAATCTGCACCGGCTCCTCTACATAACTCAAATTACTGGCCACCTCAATCTCCTGAGCCGGAATCACATGAGTCGGGTCTGATCGGTACCGTCGGAGCATACTAACATGAAACACGTCATTCAACTGGGACATCTCACTCGGTAGAGCCAGTCTATAAACCAATGGTCCTATCCTCTCGAGAATCTCATAAGGACCAATATACCGAGGGCTCAACTTGCCCTTACGGCCAAATCTCATAACTCCTCTCCAAGGCGACACTCGGAGGAACACCCTGTCTCCCACATCATACTCCATCTCTCGCCGATGCTGATCCACATAACTCTTCTGTCTATCCTGAGCTGCCTTAATGCGACTCCGAATCAGTTTTACTTTATCCACAGTGTCCTAAATCAGCTCGAGACCCTCAATCATCCTTACACCCTCTTCATCCCAATACAGCGGCGATCTACACGGCCTCCCATAGAAAGCCTCATACGGTGCCATCCTAATACTGCTTTGGTACTGATTATTATATGCAAACTCGATCACAGCCAAATATTGATCCCATGATCCTCTGAACTCCAATACACAAGCCCGAAGCATATCCTCAATAGTCTTAATCGTCCTCTCACTTTGTCCATCTGTTTGAGGATGAAATGCAGTACTGAAGTTCAATCGAGTACCCAATGCAGACTGCAGGCTCTTCCAGAACCTCGAAGTAAATCTGGGATCCCTGTCAGAGACTATCGACAACGGAACCCCATGCAGCCACACAATCTCTGCCACATACTTCTGGGCTAACTAATCGAGAGTATTACTCTGCCTCACTGGCAAGAAGTGAGCCGATTTGGTCAACCGGTCCACTATGACCCAGATCGCATCAAACTGTCTCGGCGTCCTAAGCAATCCCATAATAAAATCCATGGTAATTCGTTCCCATTTCCACTTCGGAATAGGCAACGAATGCAGCTTACCCACTGGAGCCTGGTGCTCAGCCTTAACCTGCTGGCACGTCAAACACCGAGAAACAAACTCTGCCACCTGCCTCTTCATGCCTGGCCACCAGAAATGCAACTTAAGAGTGCGATACATCTTGGTAGTACCAGGATGCATAGCATAGGTAGCCACATGTGCCTCCTCCAGAATCTCACGTCTCAAACCATCTACATCAGGCACACACAGTCTCTGTCCCATCCACAATATCCCATCTCTCAGCTCAAAATCAGTAATCGAATCAGATCTCACTCTATCCATCAATCTCACCAACACCGAATCCCGATCCTGAACTCTCCTGATCCTGTCATGCAACATCGGCCTAAGCCTCAAAGTGGCTAACAAAGCTCCGTCCTGACCCAAATCCATCTGTACATTAAGAGCTCTCAACTGAATCAAGCTAGGTAGTCTCCCAACCTGAATCTGAGCTGCACTAATATGAGATCTCCTACTCAATGCATCTGCCACCACATTGGCCTTCCCTGGATGGTACTCAATCGTGCAGTTATAATCCTTCAGTAACTCAATCCATCTCCTCTGTCTCAGATTCAGCTCTCTCTGACTAAGCAAGTACCTCAAACTCTTATGGTCGGTGAAGATCCGAACGCCTCCCATACAAATAATGTCTCCAGATCTTCAGAGCAAAAACCACTGCTGCTAACTCCAAATCGTGAACTGGGTAGTTCACCTCATGAGATCTCAACTGTCCCTACAAATCTGTCATGCTGCATCAATACACATCTTAGTCCCTGATGCGAAGCATCACTGTACACCACATAGCCTCCAGTACCAGACGGAATGCTTAACACCGGCGCAGTAGTCAGCCGATGTTTCAGCTCCTCAAAGCTCTTCTGGCACTCCTCAGTCCATCTAAATGGCACATCCTTCCTCAGAAGCTTCGTCAGAGGGGCAGAGATCAACGAGAACCCCTCGACAAACCTCTGGTAATATCCGACCAATCCTAGGAAACTCCGAACCTCAGATACATTCCTAGGGACCTCCTAATGCTGCACTGCCTCGACCTTGCAAGAATCTACCTGAATACCCTCACCAGATACGATGTGCCCCAGAAACACTACCTCATCAAGCCAAAATTCACATTTAGTGAATTTGGCATACAACTGCCTCTCTCTCATAATCTGCAATACAGTCCTCAAATGCTCCGCATGCTCCTGTCTACTCCTCGAATACACTAGAATATCATCAATGAACACAATCACGAACTGATCCAGGTAGGGCTGAAAAACCTTATTCATCAAGGCCATGAAAGTTGTCGGGGCATTAGTCAACCCGAACGGCATCACTAGAAACTCGAAATGCCCATACCTTCTCCTAAAGGCACTTTTAGGCACATCAGCCTCTGCAATCCTCAACTGATAATAACCTGACCTCAGATCCAATTTAGTGAACACCTGAGCTCCCTGCAACT
The DNA here is from genome assembly GCA_029891385.1 of Erythroxylum novogranatense. Lineage (NCBI taxonomy): Eukaryota > Viridiplantae > Streptophyta > Magnoliopsida > Malpighiales > Erythroxylaceae > Erythroxylum > Erythroxylum novogranatense. Next base: position 61,050,818 of record CM057228.1, on the reverse strand, counting down.
GATCAAATAAATCATCGATCCCAGGCAGTGGATACTTATTCTTCACTGTCACCCGATTCAACTGCCTATAATCAATACATATCCTGAACGTCCCATCCTTCTTCTTCACAAACAGTGCTGGAGCTCCCCATGGCGAAACACTCAGTCTGATAAACCCCTTATCCAAAAACTCCTACAACTAAGCCTTAAGCTCCCTCAGTTCCACCGGTGCCATCCTATACGGAGGTATAGATATAAGAGCGGTACCTGGAACGAGGTCAATCTCAAACTCTGTCTCCCGATCTGGCGGTAAACCCGGTAACTCATCGGGGAACACATCCGGAAATTCCCTGATCACGGGAATATCCTGCAATCTCAGTTCGACTCTGGTATCCACAACATGGGCCAGATAGGCCTCACAACCTCCCTGCATCAACCTCAAGGCACTCAGGAAAGAAATAATCCTGGCTGGCATAAGAATCTTTGTTTTCTATACATTCCACTTGTTCACTAGAAGTTCAACGTTTCTTCTTATATCCTTGTCTTCCTCAGACAAGCCATGTCCATACATTTACATCTATTTCACATTCGGGAATATATCACCATAATGCCATACACTGCATCACCCATATGCTATTTCGTATTTTCATTTATCCAATGAAAAATTATCATTTTCCTCACTGATTCGGTCAACCCAAACTCTTACTAATTGTTTATCTGAGCAACTTATACATATATGCCCATGTAAGATCTCAATTCCGGCGTTCTGATACCATAAATGTTGGAACCCGATCCAGAGACCAGACCCCAACTGCTTATAACTTAATACTCTTACTCTTGCTTTAAGTCCACATCTATTGGACCCAATTCCAGAGCCTAATTCCAGAGTCCTAAAGCCTCGTGCTTACTTCCTTACAGGATCCTTAGTTGTAACTCTACATTCGTGGCGAGAGCACGCTATTTAAACACCAAAATCATGAGTTGACTTATTCATATAAGTTGTAGCTTTATGTTTCAAGTTTGATTTAAAATAAGAATCACCTCAAACGGAGCTATATAACTCAAAATATGCTTAAAATACCCAAAAGATCTCATACTGTAAACATGACCTCCAAACTGACCATTCACTTACTTTAATGTAAACTTCTTCAATTTAACTCCAAATGGTACAAATGTTTGTAGGGAGAAATATATATGTCTTAGAAAACTAATGGTTCAAGTCTCACCTCAATTGGAGGTCGGATGAGGGAGTTATGCCCAAAGAAATAGACTATGTTCACTTCCAAAATCAAATTCAAACTCTTTTGGCGCGATTTCCATAACTTTTAATATAGAAGTAGGATTGTATTCGTTCTTTGACCATTTGAAAGAAGACATCTATATCTACAACCCTCATGAAGACCATAAAACGAGATTCGGCCTCTAACATTCTCCAAATTCACACGTTTTCCCGTAGCTGTCCGTTAAACGGACAGCCATGTCCGTTTAACGGACACATTCGGGTGAAAGTGTACCAAATGCTTCGAAAATGTCCGTTAAACGGACATGCAAGTCCGTCTAACGGACATGGGCAGGCTAAGGGGTGTTTTTCACCCGAGGCTGTCCGTTTAACGGACATCCATGTCTGTTTAACGGACATGCCAAACTTCAAAACTCCAATTCCTCTTCCAATACATCTCACCTTAAACCCAACTTCATAACCACTTGTACACTTCACAAAATTATTCATTCCCAAGCCTAAACACTTCATAACCCTTCAAACTCCAAGTTCAACTCACCAACTTCACAATTTCTAGCTTAATTGATTCATCAAACCATGAATTTATTTCTCAATCATCAAGGCTATCATAAACTCACAAGCGATATGAACATCAGAATGAACCTTAGCTATTATCTGCCATCTCCCATAACTTCTTACTCCAAATCCTAAAAATTACAAATTATACCTCAATGGAAAGATAACAAGATGCTCTACAAGTTTCATTAAGGATGCAAAACTCAAATCCATCATTAAAGGAGGTAAAAACTCACTCAAATGAATAGCTCCTATAATGACCAATAGAACAGTAAAAATATCAGCATGAACAGTAATTGAATGTGTTTCCCACACCATAACTTCTTCATCCTAAGTTCGAAAGTGACAAAATCTATATCATTGGAAAGATCTAAACCTCTACTACAAACTTCATGAAGACTCCTTGATTGGACCAAAATTATATTATAAATTAGGCCCGTTTTCTTTAGTAATTATGCATTTGTTGACTCCTGATTTATGATTTTTATGCTTATTTTGGTCCCGCACATTGATTTTTGATAAATTGCACATTGTTAGTATTTTGTTGTCATTTGTCATTAATTTTGCATAATTTTTATTGGGACAATTGATACTGCGAATGGGTTGTATTTTGTAGGACCAAAGGAGTCAACATTCAACAAGTCAACACGCCAGAGATTCACCGGGCTTAACTAAACTCTCCATTCGCCGAGGCTAATTAATGGTATTGAATTCTTTACGCCATGAAGTGACCATTCAACGTTCGCTGCAGCGAACGAAGCCATTAGCCGCAGCGAAAGTCGGATAATCCGGCCTATATTTGGCAAAAGTTCCACTGTTTCGACCCGGCCCGCACGCATCCCTATAAAACCTTGCCATTTAGGGCAAAAACGGGACGGCCGCACAGAGTTTTCTTCTCTTCTTTTCTTCGCTTCTAATAGTTTTCGTTTTCTGTTTGTTTTGCAGATTCGCCGCTTCAGCCGGACGACGCAAGTCTCATTCATCTCTTCCATCGCTTTCATCTGCGTTACGTTCGTCGTTGGAAACATGAACCGAGGTGATCCTTCAACAAATAAGATTTCATCCGCACCATGGTCGGCTAAGGTTCCATTCTCCCGAAATGTAGCAATGGTCTGAGTTCCATGAGCTTCAAGGGTAATCGTTCATAGTTTAGATTTACGCCATGTTTTGTAATAACCGAGTTGGTATTATTGCATTGTATGGCGAATGAACCTTGCTATAGTTTAGTAGGGTGTTAAACTTTGATATATGTTATGGATTGATTATTATTGAATGTTGTGCTTAAATACATGGAGTTCATGTATATCACTGGATGATTGCATTAATCAATTTAATCGCCTAGTTGTGTTTGATTGAGTTGGTTGTGTTATTGTTTGATCGATTTATTGCATTAATCATTCTATACATACACTAAGGTTTTAACAAGTTTTAATTACTCGAGTTGATTAATTAATTCTTGGACTTAACGAGTTGTTAAGGTTTAGCTTTCAAACTTAGTGGATTTCAAACCCCGATATTACTTTGAACGATGATAACCCGAGCTACATTTTCGTGAGAGTTTTATTAATTGTTTTTTAGTCCCTTTAATTTCAATTGCCTTATCTTTCAAAATCCCAAAATATTTATTCTTACTTTGGCTTAGTTTAATTTTTAGTTAATCAAATCAAACCCCCTTTTATTGCTTTAATTGCATGCATCATTCAAACATTAGGCTAGTCAGATCGCTAGTACATCGTTCCTCGAGAGTCGACCGAGGTTGCATCCTGTATTGCAATCCTTGGTATAAATTTTATTTGACCAGTTTCTGAGGATCAATTTTAATATTGAACGATAAGCCGACGATCAAATTGGCGCCGTTGCCGGGGAATCAAATTAATTGGTTCTTTAGGTTAGCCAGTGTTTGTTTTGATTTTAATTTTTGTTGTTTGCATTTTATTTGCATTGCATAATTTCATTCTTAATTTATGTTCTGCTTAAGTGTTTTTAGTGTTAATTCTGTTTTGTGATTCTTATTCTGTTTGCTTTCAGTGTTATTCGCTTGTTCTGCTTATTGTGCTTAGTCATGGTAATTTTACCTTGCTTGTGCTTTCTTTGTGCTCTTGGTGTGACGAGTTCATCATTCGTCGCAACGAAGTTCATCATTCGTCGCAATGAAGTTCATATATTCGTGGCGAATCCTCAATCCTCATCAGGTTCTTACTCGCGCGCAATAACTTCTACGAGCCACAACGAACCGTGTGAATTTCAGCCTCATTTTATCCGCTATCGCTTTAGTGAGCGTTATTAGGTGAACTTCTCTTGTGCATGCCCCGTAGACTTAGGTTAGTTCATTTTCAACCTGAAATTAAGCGACACCTTAGACAACTTAGGAAGAACAAGAGAGAGCAAGAAACACTTAGCACACTAGAACGATTAGAAACCGATATGGTGAACAACAAGATTTTCCTGCTACCAACCAAGGAACGGAGATCATGGATTAAATGGTGACCGGAGAGAGTTGATGACAACAATGCGAACATCGACGAAACCATCCGAGAAGCTACAACCTCGGATGTAAACCACGATCCTTTCATCGTCAGTCGCCCTAACTTCGACGTAAATTTCGAAGTTAAAGGTTTATTGATTAACTCCCTACCCAAATTTCACGGTTTGGCAAGTGAGGACCCTTACATGCATCTTCAGGCCCTCACAATGATCTGTCAAAGTATGAAGCCTGTAGGAGCACATCTGGACCAGGTGCTGTGGAAGGTATTCCACTTGTCCCTAGAAGGAAAGGCCCGGGAGTGGTACATGAGCCTCCCAAGGCATGTCGCGAATGCCTACCATAGTTGGGCCAACTTGAGAAAAGCTTTCCTGGAAAAGTACTTTCCAGCCTCGAGGACATCGTCAATGAGGAAAGAGATCTATTCTGCCAAGCAAGACTATGATGAGTCCTTGTATGACTATTGGAACAGATTCCAAGATCTGTTGTCTCGGTGCCCCCATCACCAAATCCCTTGATGAACAACCTGCTCAATATTTCTATGATGGGGTGAAGAATCAGAAAAGGAATGTTGATCTTTGCTTGGAGGATCGCTGATCGACCTCACCGCACTCAAGCGTGGGCCTTGATCAAAAGGATGGCCCTAAATCATCAATGAGATAGTGTCGAGATTCCAGAGTGTCCATGAAGTGGGAGCCATGTCGGCTCGCATAAAAAGGATGGAAAGCCCGGAATCAAAGGTGGATTCTCGAACATCGGATAACTTCACAGCTTGTCCTCGACACGACGGAGTTAAAGAATTTGAATGCACATCGCCATTGCTTTCCATCGAATCGCCGCACTTAGTTGCGATTCTTGCGGATCGATGATGCACATAACCAAGGTTCCGTCCGGAGGTATGAAGAAGTCTCTGCAGTGTACCCGGGAGACAAAATCCTAAAGTGGGACTCGTACTCCAACACGATAATGAAGGATGGCGATCTCATCCTAACTTTAGTTGGAGGAGTAATGAGGAAGAGCACCCAACCGCTTTCAACAAGGGAGTGGAGTGGACCATCTACAAACCAGCCTCGATCGTGAAGCATTGACGGTGCAACCACAACCGCCAAAAGAGGACACCAACCAACCGCTACATGGTATGATGACGTTGATGAAGGAAGAAAGAACTCCACGGCTAATCAATTCAACGCCATCGCAAACTTAATCCAACAGATTCCGCTAAGAATGCTGCCCGCTTTAGTGCCTTGAGAAACGGATGGACCAATGGGAGACCAAGGCCGAGAACTCGAACTCAGTATGTCACTCAATTGTCTAATAATTTGAGTGACAATCAAAACTGGGAGCAATGGATCCATTCCCTCCAACACGGCCATTAACCCTAAGAGTTTAAATGCAATTGAGCCGAGGAGGAAAGAAAGTGCATTTCACATTCTCAAGAAGAAGAATGCATCAAGAAATTGAGGTTGAAGAAGCGCCTCAAGTGAGAGAGAAGCAAGTCAGGCGATCGAGAGTGGTCGCGAAGAGGAATTGCTGAAGAAAAAGAAGAAATTAACCATTGAGGAAACAGAGCAACCATCAAGCAGTCCAGGAGAAAGTGCTGCAAAGGAAAAATCTAGTGGAAATGAAGCAACACAAAGGGAAGTCAATCTGAAGGACCTTCCTTTCCCAAATTCCTACTTGATGAGTAAGAAGGTCAACGAACTGAAACATGAAAAGGAAATTATTGACCTATTTGGGAAGGTGGAGGTGAATGTGCCCCTTTTGGACCTGGTTAAGAAAGTTCCAGCCTACGCTAAATATTTGAAGGACTTGTGCACAAACAAGCGTAAGTTTAGGCCGAATGAGAGAGTCCAGGTGAGCTCAAACGTGTCCGCATTATTCAAGCCCCAAATTCCTGTGAAGTGTCAGGACCCAGGATCGTTCACCATTCCTTGTGTCATAGGAAAGGTGACAATTGGAAGAGCGTTGCTAGATTTGGGAGCGGCAATCAATGTGATGCCAAAATCTGTCTATGAAGCCCTGGGAGTTAAGAGCGTAAAACCTACTTCGGTAGTGTTACAGTTGGCTGACAGATCCTTCCGACACCCTGGGCATCATTGAGGACATTCGGTCCAAGTGAAAGGATTAGTGTTCCTCGCTGATTTTACGTCGGATATGTCTCATCAAGTGGTGCAGATACTTCTAATCTTGACGACCCTTCCTTCTGACGGCAAGTACAATGATCAAGATGAAGGAAGGAAGATCACCATGGAGGTTGGTGATCAACACGTTAGCTTCAACATGTATGAAGCTATGAAGCACCCTAACGAGGATTACTCCTTGCTTGGGGTGAATATGCTGATGTTGTGATTGATGATGCTTGTTCAATTTGCGTAAACTCTAACCCCGACCATCGATGATCTCTTTCGAGGCGCTTTCTATTTTGATGATAGTGCAGGTGCTTATTCGATACGGAATGGACATGGAGCTGCCCAGACCCAAGCTGTTGACATGGAGCTTGGATATCAACCGCACGTCCATCCCGAGCTACAAGATCCACCGTGAGCACCGGTGTTTCTTTTCTGCATTTTCAATATATTTGTGCACATTATTTGATTTGACTTGAAATGTTGTGTTGCATGAATGTGTTGATTAAGTGTGGGGAGCAACCCATCCAAGAGGAATAGTCAGTAGTTACGAGGATTTTCATTTCTGCTTCAATAAATTGATTCCTCTTGTTAGCTCCGCATGTTTCATGCTTCTATTGTGTGCCTTGCTACTTCGCCATCAGGACAATGCCATGTTTAAGTGTGGGGAGCCGCCCTTTATATTTTGCATTGTACACCTATTAAAACTTGTGCATAATTTTGTGGGCCTGTTGCTTTTACTGATAAATTTGGACTCAATCAAAACATTTTATGCACTTGTTCTTTTGTGCCCTTGCATGCAAAACCCTTATAAGTTTCAAACTGATACTTGAGTTTTTGAAAATGCTCTCCATTCTTCGAACGATAATTGGTTTTGGCAAAAATTTTAACTTTTGAAGTTTTCAAAACAAAGTAAATGGGAGCATGCTAACAAGGTAGCATTTTAAGTTTTTAAGACTTGAGATTGATCATTGAGACAAAAACCTTGTTGGAAGGTTATTCGAGCCAAATTTTTCTTCTATATTTTTGTGTGTGCATCTGCTTAGTCCATTCTTCTCTAGAACTTGTGTCAATTTTTACTCAAAGCTTGATGGACTAGATTTTTGTGGATATGATAGAGGCGTTCTTTCTTTCAAATTTTCCCCAAACACCAACCCTTAAACACTTTTTCCTCTTGCTAGCCCTCGAGCCTTTTGCTATGAGCATTTGCATACATTCTTAGATGATCGGTGAGTCGTGTTTAGTTATTAGTCGTTGAAAAAAAGTGTTGACAAATGAAAAGTGTTAGTCTTGTGTATCCCGAAAAGGGATCATAATGTGTTGCATCCCAAAAAGGGATTAGCATCTCAAAATGAGATTAAAAAAAAAAAAAGCTCTCTCTTGTTATTCGCAGTATTCAATTTATTTTAGTGTAGTGTTTTAGTTTTGCTGTTGACATCGATTCTTCACTTTATGCGCATGCTCATTTTTTTTTTCTTTCTTTCACATCATCCATTCATTTAGCCTTCCGCTCATTACAACCCTTAAAGACCTCTTGATCTTCAAATTGATAGTCCTTGTAGTGGAGAAATAAAATTGATACAAGCCTATGGTAGGAGATGTATTAAGCAGATTGAGATAAAAATATCCCTACTATACAAGAGAGACGAGCGTAAACACCATATCCTGAGTGATTCTCTGTTGTTCAATCTCTTGTGCTTAAATTCTTTCAATGTTTGTTTTATTACCACTCTTTCAATTTGTTGCGTTAGAATTCTGATAAAGTGGATTGAGTCAATTTTGGTTGTTGTTTGAGCATGGGCAGAATTTTCTTTTACTCTTGTACCTTTTTGACTCTTATAAGCTTTGTTCAGGAGTACAAAGTTTAAGTGTGGGGGAATTTGATTGGACAAAAATTATATTATAAATTAGGCCCGTTTTCTTTAGTAATTATGCATTTGTTTACTCTGATTTATGATTTTTATGCTTATTTTGGTCCCGCATTTGATTTTTGATAAATTGCACATTGTTAGTATTTTGTTGTCATTTGTCATTAATTTTGCATAATTTTATTGGGACAATTGATACTGCGAATGGGTTGTATTTTGTAGGACCAAAGGAGTCAACATTCAACAAGTCAACACGCCATGAGATTCACGGGCGAACTAAACTCTCCATTCGCCGAGGCGTAATTAATGGTATTTAATTTTTTAGCGCGAAGTGACCATTCAACGTCATTTGCGAACGGCCATTAGCCGCAGCGAAAGTCGGATAATCCGCCTATATTTGGCAAAAGTTCCATCGTTCGACCCTACCGCACGCATCCCTATAAAACCTTACCATTTAGGGCAAAACGGGACGGCCGCACAGAGTTTTCTTCTTCTTTTCTTCGCTTCTAATAGTTTTCGCTTTCTTGTTTTGGAGATTCGCCGCTTGACGGACGACGCAAGTCTCATTCATCTCTTCCATCGCTTTCTCATCTGCGTTACGTTCGTCGTTGGAAACATGAACCGAGGTGATCCTTCAACAGCGAAGATTTCATCCGGTACCATGGTCGGCTAAGGTTCCATTCTCCCGAAAATGTAGCAATGGTCTGATTTCCATGAGCTTCAAGGGGTAATCGTTCATAGTTTAGGATTTCTGCCATGTTTTTGTAACAATCCGAGTTGGTATTATTGCATTGTATGGCCGAATGAACCTTGCTAAAGTTTAGTAGGGTGTTAAACTTTGATATATGTTATGGATTGAATATTGTTGAATGTTGTGCTTAAATACATGGAGTTCATGTATATCAGTTGGATGATTGCATTAATCAATTTAATCTGCCTAGTTGTGTTTGATTGAGTTGGTTGTGTTATTGTTTGATCGATTTATTGCATTAATCATTCTATACATACACTAAGGTTTTTAACAAGTTTTAATTACTCGAGTTGATTAATTAATTCTTGGACTTAACGAGTTGTTAAGGTTTAGCTTTCGAAACTTAGTGGATTTCAAACCCTGATATTACTTTGAACGATGATAACCCGAGCTACATTTTCAGGAGAGTTTTTATTAATTGTTTTTTTTAGTCCCTTTTAATTTCAATTGCCTTATCTTTTCAAAATCCCAAAAACGTTTATTCTTACTTTGGCTTAGTTTAATTTTTAGTTAATCAAATCAAAACCCCCCTTTTTATTGCTTTAATTGCATGCATCATTCAAACCTTAGGCTAGTCTAGATCGCTTAGTACATTTGGTTCCTTGAGAGTCGACCCGAGGTTGCATCCTGTATTGCAATCCTTGGTATAAATTTTATTTAACCGGTTTCCGAGGATCAATTTTAATATTGAACGATAAGCCGACGATCACTCCTTGTTCCAATTCAAGCCCTATGAGGACCTAAAACTAAAGTGAAGTTTCTGTCAAATTCTATGAAAATTTTGACAGCACTTCCCTAGAAACTTCAACTAACCAATCTTCAATTCATTCACCTTCACCTGCATAAAACTTAATATCCAATTACATACCACATCATTCAATCCCAAATGTCTCCAAACACAATTCAAGGGCAACAACCACACTCCTAGAAATCTATACCATTCCAAATTATAAAACAATACAATCTCAATCCTTCTTCTTTTGCCAATTCAAATCATACAATGATGCATTTGAATAAGACATATGCAATTTACATAGATTTCATTCCAACCCAACATTCTTGCATTTACATGAACAATCTGAGTTATTATAACGCTTTAGAGGGCATTAAGCCCGATTACAATCCAAATGTCAAATGTCAAAATACATAATGAAGCAAATCTCCAAATACAACCTAATGCTTCATTTATAAAAAAAATGACTTCTAAGCTAAGAACATTGAAGTGGTGTCTCACTCCAATACTGCAATTCGTGTTCCCGCTCGTCACCTATGGAGGGGGAAAAGGGGTGTGAGCTCGACGGCTCAGTGGGTAACAGCTTAATAATTAAGACATAAGCAAAAGCGTTCTTTATTTTTCGTTCTCAAAGAAACTTTTAGATTGATAAAAATCTTTCAAACTTATCAAGGCCAATTTACATTGATCAAACACTTTCACTTTATCAAAACCTCTTGTTTTCAAAACCAATATCACATTGATCAAAACTTTATAAATTTCTCAAAACCTTTCTGAAAAACTCATTTCCTCCCAACAATTACACATCAAGATCACATAAGCATAGAGAAAACAATAAGTCAATTTATCAAAAACATTAATCAAACAACATAACTTACAAAAAGCAACATAGACAAGCATATCACATAATCACATATAAGATGGTTTGGGTGGATCCAAACAGGACGTACTACACATTTCCGCAGAGCGGTCATGTGTAGCCGTGAACACATGAAGGAGTCCGTGAGGAGCTCCATTGCCACTAGCGGGCAGCCGAGAGAAGGCTATAATTTTGACAGGTGCACCTATCTGTAAGTGTAAGTCGACTTGTACCATGTGTAAGTCGACTTATGCTTGATCGGTACTGATAAGTCGCCTTGTTCACTAGTGTAAGTCGACTTATGGATGTCCAGTACCGTTAGATTGTTAGAGTAGTGCCCTAAAGGCAATCCCCTTTAGCGCGTTTTATTCAAAGTCGTGTATAGACTTTATGAATAAATAAAGAAAGGCATATTTCATTAATTTGATATTCATGAACAGTGTTTATGAATTGATTGGATCTTTAATCGAATTAATGAAGTCCATGATATATGACATAGCATGAAGGAAATTATGATGTGATCATACTACTGAGATTCCTATCATGTGCAATTATGTCAAGATTCAAATTCTCCTAGTCATAGGATTAATGAGATGGACATCATTAATCCCATGATTAGCACATGTCATATTCCTTAATTGGATCAAGTAGTGGATCTCAGAAACTGTAAATATGAGATATTTAGAGTTGACATGTGGATGCTTACTAGCGGTAGTAAGTACATTGGATGACCTGCCATGAGATCATCACATGGATATCTTCTTCTAGTGTCAGTGATAATCTCATCATAGCAATGGTGCAAGTATCCTTAGACTTGAGGTACTCAAGGATATCTTGGATACTGATTCTGTGCTTTGACTCCATTCCTTGTTGCCTTCCAGAGGTCGCTCATAGGGTGGTGCTTGGGTACAGCTTGAGGTATTCGAAGGTAATTGAGTAGCCAATAAAGGATTCACCACTTCTGGATTAGCAGAAGAGATACCCATGGCCTCTTGTCGGGATCATTACTTGTAAGGCTGGCCAGCAAATATGTCATGAAGAGTGTCCTCATTGACATATGGAGTAATGAGTCCTAGGACGAGAACTAATATCACTTGGGCTAGACTCAGTCTAGTGAGAGTTGACACTTTGACCATACTCATAACCAAGTGGGGTATAGGATGGTGAAAGGATGAATTGCACGGCAATTGTCTATGGAAGGGTTCGTGATCTGGTTCGTGATGAATTCATCAAACCGATTACTTTCCGGTCAATTGGGGGTCATGATGTGTTGCTAGACGCCGCTCATGACTTGCTCAGATTAATTGTTAATCTAAGTGGCCAACATAACCGGGAACCTAAAGGGTCACACGCATAAGAGTAATTCAGAGAATCTGTAAAATAGTAATTGGACATAGTTCCAATTATGGAGAGCATTAGGATTAAATGGATCCCGATGAGATCGGGATATGTCCCGATGAGATCGCGACATTGATATTGCTAAGAAAGGTCTCCGGAGCGCTTTGATCGGGGCCCATGAGGCTTAGGTAGGACCAATTCCCAGTTGGACTGGACCTTAGCAATTATATTCTAATTAATTAATTAAGTAAATTAATTAATTAATTATTATATATATATGTAAGCTACGTGGGTTGAAGAAGAAGCATTAGAAGCTTCTTTTGGAAGCCTTGTCACCAAAGTCATTAAATGACTAAATGACAAAAAGAAAGTGAGATAGGTGATGCTCGTTGGTGAAAGGAAGTGAGGATATACGATGCTTCCTTCATCTTCATCATTGAGAAAGAATTATGGAGAAAAGGAAGAGAGTTGATATTCGTGGCTTTGAGAGGAGGCTTATGAAAAGAGTTTTCAAGTTGCTTTCAAAGGAAGCTCACGATCATCTCTCTAGTTCTCCAAGTTTCATCTCCTTCTCCAGTGATCCAAGCTCTCCAAGGACAGAGGTAGGGTCTAGCAGCCTTTACTTTGTTCTAGCTATTTCCGGGTCAAAGGCGTTTATCCCGGTTAGGTTTTCTGATCTCTGCGTGGATACCTTTAGAGATAGTCTCTATTGGCTATTTAGGTTTGAGTCTTCATACAGACACATAGATCCTGGCCTTCGGGAAGGTCCCGGCGACAAAAATTTTTGTTTTCCGCACCTTGTACATGTGATGTACATCCCGGGATTTTCCTACAGTGGTATCAGAGACACTTGTGTCGTGTATGAAGCTAAAACCCTAGCTAGATCGGAAGCCCTATGTGAATTTGACGTTGATGCATGTGTGCTGTCCCAATTTCGATTCTGTATAGGGATATATTTTTCAAAATTTTTCTGCCCAGAATTGTTCATAACATGTTATAGAATATTTCTGTGAAAGATGAGAATTTATCAATTTGATTTGATATAGTTTTGCTATTTTATTCCCTAAGGTTCTAGAAGTTGTTTTGTGACACATTCTGTGAACCGGCATGTGTATAAATTCAATAATAAATTCTAGAAATATTGTTTTTCGAATTTTTCTTCACCAACATGTCCCTAAGATGTTTCTGAATGTCTATGTGGATGGAGAAGTGTTTTCAAGGTGATTTACTATTTATTCACGAATTTATTCTATGCTTTTGGGAATAGCTGTGTTGATGAACACAGATTTTGAATCGGTTTTGTTGCTTAGGTTGGCTGAGTTTTTGATGGCTATAAATCCTCAAAACATTCATGAAGAATTTTCTGAACATGTAGTAACATGTTTAATTTTCGTAGAATTTATTGAAATTGTTTCAATGATTATTTCGAGTAATGTACAGAACTTGGCAGTTTTGTGAAACTTGCTAGGACTGTTTTGCTTGGCATAATTGAATGTTTATTTTTCAGTTCCAATGCCTTGGACCATTTTTAATGTGATTGAAAATATGTTATCTTGATTTTGTATTCTTTCCAAACTGAATTGCTTGAAATTGGTTTTCCAAGATTTTTCGGATGCCGAATAGGTCACATTAGCGTCTCGTTAGTGTATTTCATTATCTTGCTTGTTTTGGCCGTCATAGTTTTTGTGGCTTGTGCCGAAGTAATTTTGATAACGTATAGACTAGCTTGAGATGCTTAGGGTGATAATTTGGTGTTCCTAAATTGTTTGGATATCTTTGAGTAATGACTCGGTTTTAAGCTTTTCATGTATGGTTTGATCAGATATGGCAAACATGAAACAATGAAGTGTTCATTGGTACATCAAATTAACAAGATATTACCTAAGGTATGTTGGTATTGTGAACTAGGATTACATGGATTGAGGAATTAGCCGATTAGAAAGTATAGCAATTCTTGCTGGATAAGTCGACTTGTATTGTACATACGTCGACTTATTCTAGGTATTACCGTAAGGCGACTTATATCGTATAAGTCGACTTGTGTGTGAAGCAAAGATAAGGCTTAACTTGCATTCGATGTAAGGCGACTTATGACATGCTCAGGTTGGATGATGGATGATTATAAGGATTGATTCAATTTGATTGATGAAACCTCAATCATTCCATATAGTCCTGGCGACTATAATCCTTCAGCTTGGAGTCTAGAGTTCAAATCCTCCTAATATGAAAACTAACGCCTTCCATTAATATGGTAAGAACTAGAGTTCTTCTAGGGTTGGGTTGTTGAGCTAACCTCAAGCTCACTCTATACGAATATGTTCGAACCATGAAAATGAGATTTTCGGATTAATGGGTCGGTTTTCCTAGAAGCGTTGATTTGTTGAGCTAACCTCAAGGTCAACGTGACAGAGGCTAAATTGGGTAGGTACATCGATGTACGCGCATCAAAGAGTTGATAACCCAATGTAAGTGCACACATCAACAAGTTGATAGCACTGGACGATAGTTGTGTCTAAGATGTAATTGGTATGTCTGATACCTCCCGAGACATAAGGTGGCTTGTTGAGCTAACCTCAAGGTCATTCTTAATGTCGGTTATCGATGATGAAATTGGTATGACCGATACCTACCGATTGACCTAAGTTATGGCTTGTTGGTAAACCCAAGGTCACTCTTAGCAATGTCTGATATCGACCCACTAGACATTATGTCATATTGTTTCTTTGGATTCGTAAAGAGGGTTATGGATTCTAAGAAACTAGTGGGAGCCATATGCATGTCATGCAAGTCCTTATGATCATGCAGGCATTTCTATTCTAGCATTCTTTCTCTCTATCGTACTTAGGTTGATTGAAGAAGTCTTTCAGTGTGAATTTTCGCTCCCTATTTTGGAACGAATTTTCTTGATTGGCTGAGGAATCTGAGAATTGTTCTCAGATCTGAGGAACTGGGATACGTCCTAGATGTTCCACTTCCAGATGCACCTGCTGTCGATGCTTCTGATGAGGATCAAAAAGCATATCGTAAGCATCTAAAGGACAGTGATATGGATACTTGCATTATGCTTGCCTCGATGTCACCAGAGCTGCAGAAGCAGCACGAGTCTATGGATGCTCACACTATAGTATTTCATCTTAGGGAGCTGTTTGATGAGTAAGCTCGGTCTGAAAGGTTCGAGATCTCAAGGCTTCTCTTCACCACAAAGATGGCTCCAGGGACATCTGTTGTCCAGTATGCCCTGAAGATGAATGGCTATATTGAGAGATTGGCTGTCTTAGGATTTGTAATGGATTATGAGTTAAGTATAGACTTAATTACGGTTGGATTGTCCGACAGCTTATTCACGCTTCGTGTTAAACTATCGATGAACCAAATATCCACAACAATTCTGAATGATCAATCTGCCAAGACATACCGAAAGGTGCTATCAAGAAGGATAGAAAATAAGTGCTAGTGGTGGATGCTTCTTCTTCTGGTCCAAAGAAGAAAAAGGCCAAGAAATCAAATGGAAGTGCCATCAAGGAAAAACCAAAGAAACTACCCCAAAAGGATTTTGCTTCCATTGTGACAAGACTGGCCACTAGAGGCGAAACTGTAAAGTCTATCTGGAGTTCCTGAAGCAGAAGAAGGCATCAGATGCCTCTACTCCTTCAAATATGTTTGTCATTGAGGTTAATACTGCTTCGATCAAAACATATGGGTATTTGATACCGCCAGGCTCATACATATGAAATGATATGCGGGGCTTCGGACGATGAGATGTCCATAAAGGAGAACTAGACCTTCGTGTAGGTAATGCAGCAAGAGTTGTTACATTAGCCGTAGACACTTATGTCTTGTCACTCCCTAGTGGGCTTGTATTCAAATTGGATGATTGTCATTTTGTACCTGTTTTAACAAAGAACATATTATCTGTTTCTTGTTTCAATAGAGCTGGTTTCCATTGGAATTTTAGTAGCAATGGTTGTTCTATTAGTTCGAATGGAATGCTCTATGCTACTGGTACATTATGCAATGGAATTGACATATTAGATATTTCATATCCAGTTCTGAATTTCAATGACGCGAAAAGACATAATCGAGATAATTTAAAATCAACTTACTTATGGCATTGTCGGCTTGGCCATATAAATGAGACACGCATCGCTAAGCTCCATAAGAGTGGCAGTTTAGGGTCATTTGATTATGAATCATATGACACATGCGAATCTTGTTTATTAGGCAAGATGACCAAGTTATCCTTTAAGGGAAAGGGAAAACGAGTGAATGGAATATTAGACCTGATACATTTGGATGTATATGGTCCAATGTCCATCCATGCCAGAAGTGGTTGTCTTTACTTCATTACTTTTATCAGTGATTATTCACGATATGGGTACCAGATCGATGAGATACAAATCAAGCGTTTGAAAAGTTCAAATAATTCAGAAATGAAGTAGAAAACTAACTTGGTAAAAGTATGAATACATTACGATCTGATCGTGGTGGAAATTGCTTAGACCAACAGTTTTGGATTATCTCAGAGATAATGGGATTTTATCTCAGGACACTCCACCTTACACGCCGCAAAGACAATGGAGTGGTTGAAAGGAGATATCGAACCTTGTTAGACATGGTGCGATTAATGATAGGCTTTACAGCTTTTTAGGGTATGCGCCGAGACAATTTGCTTACTTGTTAAACAGAGTTCCATTAAAGACGCTTGATGTTACTCCATATGAGATGTGGACTAACCGAAAGCCCTATCTTTCCGAAATGAAAGTTTGGGGTTGCCACGCTTATATGAAGCGGACACGGTCAGTTAGCTTGATGCAAAGTCCGACAAGTGTTTGTTCGTAGGATATCGTGGGATATCAATTCTACCTTCCGAGGAACAAAAGTTGTTTGTTTTAAAGCATGCTGTTTTCTTAGAAAGAGTTTCTTTTACAAGAGGACGGTGGGAGCAAAGTTGAACTTGAAGAAGTTCAAGATGCTCGAACAAACGCAGATCAATCGCTCGAACTCGCAATCAGAACTCATATGATGAGGTAACAGTTCAACCTTCTATTACACAAGAATTTCAGAGGTCACGAGGATACGCCTGCTTCTCGAGAGATATGGATTTCTCGTGGGGAACAAAATGACGTATTGCTCATACGAGATGATGAGCCTACTACCTATGAAGAGGTTCTGAAAAGTTCAGAGTCTGAAAAATGGCTTTATGCCATGAAATCTGAATGGATTCCATGTAAGAAAACCAAGTATGGACTTTGGTTGTTGCACCCGAAGGAATAAAGCCCAAAGGGTGCACATAGGTTTTCAAGATGAAAACCGACATGGATGGTAATGTGATTACTTATAAAACAAGGCTTGTGGCCAAAGGATTTCGTCAGAGACAAGGAGTTGACTATGACGAGACCTTCAAATTTCATAGCAATGCTTAAATCCATTAGGATACTCCTAGCCATTGTCACTCATTATGATTATGAGATATGGCAAATGGATGTGAAGACAGCTTTCCTGAATGGAAATCTTCCCGAGGATGTGTATATGACACAACCAGAGGACTTCACCTCCTATGATGGCGAAATGGTATGCAAGCTTCAGAAATCCATGTATGGATTGAAGCAAGCATTCAGGAGTTGGAATATCCGTTTTGATGAGGTACTCAAAGAGTTTGGTTTCTCACAAAATTTGGATGTACATTGTGTGTATAAGAAGGTTCATGGGTCTGCAATCGTATTTCTTGTGATTATAAGTAGATGACATATTAATACTAGGAAAACGATGTCTCTATGCTACAATCAGTTAAGATTTGGTTGTCCAAACATTTTGCCATGAAAGACCTTTGTGATGCAACTTATATCCTTGGGATAAAGATTTATAGAGATAGATAAAAGAGATTACTTGGTCTTTCACAATCAACGTACATAGATAAGATGCTAAAGAGGTTTAGCATGGAACAATGCTATGTACGAGACCCGATGTATCATATGCTCTAAGTGTTATGAGCGATACCAATCGGATCTTGGTGAGGGTCATCGGGTGGTCGCAAGAATATCCTCAAGTACTTGCAAAGACTAAGGATGTTTTCTTGACATATGGAGATGAAAATCTCCAGTGAGCGGCATACAAATGCCGCTTTAATCGATAAGGATGATTACAATCACGATCGGGTTATATACATTCACACCGAACGGCTGGCGGTCGGTTGGAAAGAGTTCCAATCAAGAGAGGATCGCTGATTTAACAACCGAGGCGAGTACATTGCCGCATCGATGCAAAGAAAGGAAGCAGCGGTTTGGATCGAAGTTCATTTCGAACTTGATCTGGTTCCTAGCTGTGATGGGCCCATAGGGTTGTATTGTGATACAATGGGGCTAGTGCGCAGGCAAAGGAACCAAGGTCTCATCAACGATCCGAACACGTACTCCGTCGATTCCATCTGATTCGGTAGATCATCGATCGAGGTGATGTTCTAATAGAGAATTCGACGAGCAAAGTGTTGCTAATCTGTTGACAAAGCCATAGTCACAGAAGAATTTTTGATTCTCATGGACGCGCTTATGGTATTAGATACCAAGGCGATTGGCTTTAGGTCAAGTGGGAGATTTGTAAGTGTAAGTCGACTTGTACCATGTGTAAGTCGACTTATGCTTGATCGGTACTGATAAGTCGCCTTGTTCACCAGTGTAAGTCGACTTATGGATGTCCAGTACCGTTAGATTGTTAGAGTAGTGCCCTAAAGGCAATCCCCTTTAGCGCGTTTTATTCAAAGTCGTGTATAGACTTTATGAATAAATAAAGAAAGGCATATTTCATTAATTTGATATTCATGAACATTGTTTATGAATTGATTGGATCTTTAATCGAATTAATGAAGTCCATGATATATGACATAGCATGAAGGAAATTATGATGTGATCATACTACTGAGATTCCTATCATGTGCAATTATGTCAGTATCTAAATTCTCCCTAGTCATAGGATTAATGAGATGGACATCATTAATCCCATGCATTAGCACATGTCATATTCCTTGATTGGATCAAGTAGTGGATCTCAGAAACTGTAAATATGAGATATTTAGAGTTGACATGTGGATGCTTACTAGCGGTAGTAAGTACATTGGATGACCTGCCATGAGATCATCACATGGATATCTTCTTCTAGTGTCAGTGATAATCTCATCATAGCAATGGTGTAAGTATCCTTAGACTTGAGGTACTCAAGGATATCTTGGATACTGATTCTGTGCTTTGACTCCATTCCTTGTTGCCTTCCAGAGGTCGCTCATAAGGTGGTGCTTGGGTATAGCTTGAGGTATTCGAAGGTAATTGAGTAGCCAATAAAGGATTCACCACTTCTGGATTAGCAGAAGAGATACCCATGGCCTCTTGTCGGGATCATTACTTGTAAGGCTGGCCAGCAAATATGTCATGAAGAGTGTCCTCATTGACATATGGAGTAATGAGTCCTAGGATGAGAACTAATATCACTTGGGCTAGACTCAGTCTAGTGAGAGTTGACACTTTGACCATACTCATAACCAAGTGGGGTATAGGATGGTGAAAGGACGAATTGCACGACAATTGTCTATGGAAGGGTTCGTGATCTGGTTCGTGATGAATTCATCAAACCGATTGCTTTCCGGTCAATTGGGGGTCATGATGTGTTGCTAGACGCCGCTCATGACTTGCTCAGATTAATTGTTAATCTAAATGGCCAACATAACCGGAACCTAAAGGGTCACACGATAAGAGTGATTCGAGAATCAGTAAATAGTAATTGGACGAGTTCCAATTATGGAGAGCATTAGATTAAATGGATCCCGATGAGATCGGGATATGTCCCGATGAGATCGCGACATTGATATTGCTAAGAAAGGTCTCCTAACGCTTTGATCGGGGGCCCAATGAGGCCAGAGACCCATTCCAATTTAGATCGACCTTAGCAATTATATTCTAATTAATTAATTAAGTAAATTAATTAATTAATTATTATATATATATATAAGCTACGTGGGTTGAAGAAGAAGCATTAGAAGCTTCTTTTGAAGCCTTGTCACCAAAGTCATTAAATGACTAAATGACAAAAAGAAAGTGAGATAGGTGATGCTCGTTGGTGAAAGGAAGTGAGGATATACGATGCTTCCTTCATCTTCATCATTGAGAAAGAATTATGGAGAAAAGGAAGAGAGTTGATATTCGTGGCTTTGAGAGGAGGCTTATGAAAAGAGTTTTCAAGTTGCTTTCAAAGGAAGCTCACGATCATCTCTCTAGTTCTCCAAGTTTCATCTCCTTCTCCAAAGGATCCAAGCTCTCCAAGGATGTAGGTAGGTCTAGCAGCCTTTACTTTGTTCTAGCTATTTCCGGGTCAAAGGCGTTTATCCCGGTTAGGTTTTCTGATCTCTGCGTGGATACCTTTAGAGATAGTCTCTATTGGCTATTTAGGTTTGAGTCTTCATACAGACACAAAGATCCTGGCCTTTGGGAAGGTCCCGGCGACAAAAATTTTTGTTTTTTGTACCTTGTACATGTGATGTACATCCCGGGATTTTCCTACACTATCACACATGAGGGACCACCACAAACCCAAACAAGCATGTATATCACATAATTCACCACAATTCATGATCATTAGCCTCAAATGGAAAAAATCACTTTCACATAATCGTTTAAAACACCCATTCGGATCTTTTTCTCTTGATAAACCAATTCACACATACTATCACAAAGTCTTTACATTAAAAAACATTTCATATGAGTTTAAATTATCACAATAGCAATTCAATTAAAATTGGGAAACCATAGGAAAACATTTTATGACATTTACTTCAAAGCAAGTAAGTAGCTTATTATCTCAACTATAAAATTATCACCCACCTTAATCCTTTAGTCTTGCATTTAAACACTAGCCCTTGCTTCTTGCTCTAATAACTTCTCTTCACCTTCATTAAGCAAGTAAGAACCCAATTAACATGAGATATCCCAAAATTAAACAAGCCTAGGAGAGGAAAACATGGAATTAAACCTATCTAACCTTACCCAAACCTTACTTAAGCCATTTGCATCAAAACCCACTCATAAATCCAAAGAATTTTACATTTTTCTTACCTTGAAAGGAAACCCACGAAATTTGCTTTCCCTCTTGGCTTGATGAACTCTTAAACCTTTCTTTCTCTTATCCTTCTAAAACACTCTCTACTACTCTTCTCTAAGCAAGAAAACATAAGACCCAAGTCTCTTCTTCTTCTTTTTCTTCTTCTTCTTCTTCATACGAAACTCTCCCTCTCCCTTTTCTAGAAATTTCGTGATTCCTCTTCTCATTGTCTTAACATGTGACCTTTTAACTTAAAAAAAAACCTAAGCCTTATTCCCTAAACTACGTAGTTTTGAGTTTAGTCTTCTAAAACAAGCAACTCATTTGTTTCTTCTCCTCACATAAACGATTCCACCCTACTCCTCTTTTTTTTGTTTTAAAAAAATGAAACTTAAATGGACCAAAGTGTCCCTCCATCCTTGTCTTAGTCTTAAAAACCAATAGTGAATTACCTAAATTACCCCTAAGCCATTTTATTCCTTTCAACTTCTAACAATAATTCAACTCTAATTTAAACATAATCCATTATTTAATTTTAATTTCTTAAGAGTTAAAACCTCAAAATAATTTAGACAATACCTCCAAATAATTTAGACATGCTTAAATAATAAAAAAAATTCCAGGGGCCAACACAACCAGTCCATCCCCAAAATCACATCAATCTCCCGCAGAGATAACACTATCAAATCTGCACTCAATACTGCTCGATCTATCTGAATCGGGCACCCCTTGCAGACCTCTCCTATAACCGTCGTACTACCTAGAGGTGTACTCACCTCTAACCCATATTGCAATCTCTCCCTATCCCCATGCAGTCTACATGCCATATGCGGTGCAATAAATGAATGAGTGGATCCAGGATCCAACAATGCATATGCTTCAAAACCAGAAATCAGAAGTATACCTGCAACGACATCTGGGGAATCCTGAGCCTCCTGCCGAGTCATGGCATAGACTCTAGCCTGGGACTGCTATCTGCTGCTCAGTCCCTCAGTCCTCACTACGGATCCCTCAGCTCGACCTCGACCTCGACCTCGACCCCTAAATCCCGATCCACCTCCACGGCTCTGCTGCACCGTGGTATTACTGCCAGATCTCCCAGTCATAGTAGACTGAGCTCCCAAGGTCTCGGGGCAATTCCTAACCAAGTGGTCCATCGAGTCGCATCTAAGACAGGCTCCAGTCAGCCACTGACACTCCCCACTATGTCTCCTCTTACAGTGCTCACAGACTGGAGGAATCTGCCCGAAACCTCTAACACTGCCACTGCCACTACCATTCTGCACAAATCTGCCTCTCTGCCCAAATCCAGACTGTCTAGCTCCACCAGAGGATCTGAAAGGCCTGTTCTGGCGCTTGCTAAACCCTCTACTAGCAATGCCCTGGCTATCACTCGGTCTCTTGCCCCTGGGCCCCTGTCCAGACTCAGCCTGACTCTGTCTCAAAAGCTGCTCGATCCTCATAGTAACAGCTCTCAGCTCAATGAAAGTGCCCATATCCGATCGGGCTAACCTAGTACGGATCTCCATATTGAGTCCTCCCTCAAACCTCCGGCATCTATCGGCCTCAGTAGCAATCAGGACAGAAGCATATCCCATCAGCTCATTGAACCTAACCTCGTACTCAGCCATTGTCATAGCACCCTGCCTCAACTCAAGGAACTCCTGCATCTTCATCTCTAAATACACCTTGGGCATATAATTATCCCGGAAGGCTCTCAGAAAATCATCCCAAGTCGAACACAAGACCGCCTTAAGCAGCCTTCCACAATTGATAAGCGGACCACGAAGGAAAGCGCATAGTCAAAGCGCTTCTCAGAGTCGCAGTCCATCTGATCGAGGACTCTCTCTGTCCTATCCAACCATCCCTTAGCCTCCGCAGGGTCTGTGCTGCCATAGAAATCGATAGCCCCCTGCTTACGCAGTCGATCATACCTCCTCTCCCGTCTCACGGGAACCCTAGGAGGCAACTCATCAGAATGAGGCATCGAAGACTCCCTACTAGCTCCTACTGATCCTAGGTCAGCTGGCTGATCAACTTGATCTCCAAGAACAGATGACCTACACAAACAAGAATTTTAATCAATTTTCTGCTTTTCTCTCTGACATTCAAGCCTAAAAATACACTATGACAAAAAGATGCCAAACCATGCTCTGATACCACCTAATGTAGCGCCCCCTTACCGTAGGGTATACACCGGGACGCCCGTAGGTCATACCGATACATAACCTACGACGAGGGTGCACTACGATTCAATCAATACTAAAATCCACATGGCATCAATACAATAAAAACCGCAATATCAAAATCACTGAATTTTGAAAACCATAAAGCCTTTCTCATTTCACAAAATCAATCAGAAATATAGACAAGTCTATCAATTCCCTACAGTCTAAATACAATAATCCAAAAAGGAAATTGATACAAAAGTCTATACTAAGTCATCCCCAAAATCCAATTCCAGTTGGCCGACCTGTGTGCCATCGCCTCTCTCGCCAGTGCGCTCACGCGGCAGGAGAATTATAACTCTGGAGCTAGGAGTCTAATCTATCAGTCCTGAAAAATAAATGCAATTTTGGGTGAGTTTGCGAACTTAATGAGAAACCATCATCGATGGTTCACTCAATTCATGCATTACGCAAATTGCTTACAGCATAATACAGTAGCATCTAAAATATCATATAACAGTCTACAACTGTTTATGCCATCACATAACTCAGTAATAATCACAGATCAGATAACACATTTATATGTGATGTATATGTGACTCTTTTCCAATTTATTTCAGTGTTATGATCGAGCCGATTCGGTGGATGTTTTCGATGGGCGCGTCGTGAGTAGGAGAGCCCTCATGCAGATGCACTAACTCCCTCGAGCTCGAAGCTTCGGTTCGATGAGGATATTAGAGATTAAAACTCTTTTCAGTAATAAAGGCGACTCGGGTCACAATGTTCCTTATCTGTTCATGCATTTATGCATGAAATGCAAATGTCCAGTAATCCACAGTCATGTGGCTATAAGCCCATTTATCACAGTTCCATAGCAGTCAAAAATCCAAATTATCAATAACATGCATTTCGATCCTATTCATTCATGAAATCATACAGTCCATATTTTCAATCAATTCACATAGAGCATTTAACACTTAGAAATTGAGGAACCAACTAGGTTACTCACCTGTAACTTCCGAGCTATTTCCTGGAAGTCCCAGCAATATCCGTGAAATGACGATCCAACGGTGCCTCTATAACAGTGAAATAATTTCTCATTACTAGATGCTCAATTAAAACAATTCAGTGATGCATATGTCTAAATGAAAATATGTACGATGCATATTCGTGATTTTCCAGCGCTATAACCCAATTCCGCTATCTCTTATCCCATAACCAAAATTCACTATTCACTAGACCAATAGTATCCATTAATTTCATAAGTCTCCAATTGAAACTCCAAATGTCAAGAAACTATCCTTAGGTTACAATAGGAGACCATAATCGACTTTCTTTCTATGATTGAGAACCTGCTAATTTAAATTCAAACTCTCATTCTTTACCTCAATTGTAGACCTCTTTCTCTAGTTCATAAAGAATCAAGAATCACCTCAATTAGAGGTCTAAACCATAAGTTATTCCCCAAAAACCAAAACACATTTTTCATAAATTCGCCCCTTGCCTCGACGCAGAAGTCCCCAAAAACCAAAACACATGATGTTTCTTCATATTGTTTGTGATTTTCATCTTGTCTTGGATGGTTATTTAAGACTATTGGTGTTTGATGGTTTGTTCTTCTATTTAATGTCATTGCGATAATTTTTTTTCCTCTTCATATTTGTGTCCATGACTATTTGTGTTTCCTCTATTTTATCTTCATACTGATTGTTTTGATTATGACAAAAAGGGGGAGTAAATTTGGAAATTGGATATTCTTTAGTCAATTGATTAAGGGGGAGTTTGTTATAATTGTCTTTGATTTGAGTCTATCTTGATTTCAAATTACCTTTATAAATTTGTTTTACAAGGTTATTAAATTCAATGATTTATATGATTAAGGGGGAGACAATCTAACCAAAAAGACAAGGCATAAAACCTTAATCAATGTTTCTTTGTTTTCATTTCTTATACAATTTCTAAGGGTTTTGTCATTATCAAAAAGGGGGAGATTGTTGGACCAATGGTGGTTGACAAATTAAATCTCACTTATGTTTTGATAATAATAAAATGTATAGAATTTGTTAAGAAATTATTTCAGGTGTTTTGGATTAAAATAAATCTAGAAAGCATTATAAATCATGGTGAAATCAAGAAGGAAGTAATCTTCAACATGATAGAGACTTAAACATGAAAATTATGGGAAGATCCGAATAAATATATCCGTTGGAGTCAGCACAAGTCGACTAACATACCACAAGTCAACTAATAAATTAAGGATCATCAGATGGGGCTTGAAACAAGTCGAGTAAGATGTTGCAAGTCGACTACAAATCAAGAGGATAGGAGCACTAGTCGACTATCATGGAACTAGTCGATTGATCGAAGAGTGGAGATGAAACCTGCAGCAAAAAACGTTGATACTAGTCGACTATAATAGCTCGACTAGTCGACTATCAGGTAGAACTGAACAAGATGTGTCCGATTCATTCCTAAATGGAAAGGAAGAAATAAAGCAACGTCCATAAGAAATCATGCAACGGCAAGAAGAGGATTTACAACAGCTATATTCATCTCTAGTCTCGAGATAAATAGTGGAAAGTCAAGGGATCAATGTACTGAAGTCCAAAAAGCTAAAGAATTCCACTATTGTTCCAAACTTGCTCTATATTACTCTTAGCTTGTTTCAAATCTGTATTGAGCATTGTTCTTTCATCTTTATCTCATTATTATTGTGAGTTGAGTGATTAGTGAAAAATCACTTGGAAGGTAGGATTTGTGCCGGAAAACAAATCAGTTGTAAAGGTAGCTTGAGTCGGAAATCAAGTGGTGTTGTAAGAGTTCACACTAAACTAAAAAGTGTGCAGTAAAGTGGTTTGCCAAATCCTAAGGTGGAGCTTAGGTAGAGGACGTAGGTCTTAGCACCGAATCTCTATAAAAGCAGTGTTTGCTCTTCTTCCCTATTCTTTGCATTTAAATTTGTTTAACTTGTTTTTGTGTGAATTAACTTCTGATTTCTTGTAGAAATTTACGAAAAGGTTTAAAGATCTATTCAACCCCCCTTCTAGATCGTTTACAATGTTCACTAAGTATGCTTCAGTCCTTTACCCATAACCTTTTCTATAGTTATCTAAATGAGATAATTGCTAATTTGGA
This sequence comes from Erythroxylum novogranatense, assembly GCA_029891385.1. NCBI lineage: Eukaryota > Viridiplantae > Streptophyta > Magnoliopsida > Malpighiales > Erythroxylaceae > Erythroxylum > Erythroxylum novogranatense. The sequence goes on along the minus strand of CM057228.1, from coordinate 61,024,503 downwards.
TTAAACTAGATACACATGGCTAAATTTTTCATGAAGACATAAAATTTAAATTTTATTTGTAAGAGTCTCAAATTTTGACATGAAATTAGAAACTGGGTGTAATACACTGTTGGATAAATGCATATTTTATGTTCTGATTTCAAGGGAAAAACTGTATTGATATAGGAAGATTTTGACAAAATTATTTTGATGAAATTCATATATCTTTCTTTTACATTTCAAATGGTATAAAATATGAAAATTTTGGATGTTGTATTTGAGAGATATGATCATTATAATTTAGTAATTTTGCTCATGATGTATAAAAGCCTCTGTCATAATCGTGACGAAGCCGGATACGATGGCGCACCCTGCAAATAGCCTTAGATGCAATGGCAATAGGGAAAGATGCGACCGCACCCTGGGAATAGCCTCAGGTGTGATTGCAATAAGGAGAGATGCGATCACACGTCGTTTCTTCATCAACGTTTCGCCACCTGAAGGGTTTTCCAGCTCTAAACATATTTGATTCTTTTAGCCATAACTTTGCATCCAACTTCCACGTGAAGTAATTCTTGAACCAATAGATTCTTAACACATTTTTCTATCCTTTCATAGGAGTTGGTAGTTTTTTTAATTGAAATAAAAAGTATTGATTGAAGGAAAATGAGGGAATTTGTTGGAGTAGTATGAACTGGTATGATATCATTGAACATGCTTGGGGTATTTGGGTTATATCTTATTTTGTAGTCATCCAAATGAGATTTTGAGTAAACTAGAGAAACAGAGCTATAGAGTACATGCAGAATTTGAATTTTGATGCAGTCTTTAATACTTTCAATTTCTGGATGGAAGTGGAGTATAGTGTACTGTCTTAATATAAAAACCATTCAAAATTATTTGGATTATAAATTCTGAAATACTAAATCAAATTGAATGGTCTTAGTGTCATTAGGAACTTAAGAGATAGGAGGGAAATTGTCTAGAAGAAAGTGTTCTCAAATTTCCCCATTTGCATTGTCTAAATGATAAGAAATAGTAAGCCCAAAAGTCAATGTTTGGAGAAAAATCTGAAATGAATCATTGGGTTATGAAATTAGATTCCAAGTGTTTATTAAAGGTACAAACCCTAAGTACAAATTTTACTTAGGTGAGTTTCAATATAAGACTAATAATGTGATCAGAATAATGAAAAGATACCTGGGAATGTCATGAAGATGCATTATACATATTCCATATACAAATGTGTACATAAATGAAGGCTTGTAATTGTGCAAAGTTATTAATGTGTGTGTGAAACGTGTGTATTGTTGGGCCCTATTTCCGAAGCCCAACTATCACACCAGAGTCAAAAAACACAAGCGTGTTTCCAAGCTCTTTGATCCTCATCGAAGAATTCTCATTCGCATGACATCTCAAGCTACAAAAGCGAGCCCACACAAAAAAATTTGCAAAATAAAAAAAAATCACAATTTACTCCTTCAAGATGGAGCTCTTAGTCTCTAGTTCATTTAGAAAAAAGAACCACCTCAATCGGATCCTTATGGCTCAAGATATGCTTAAGAAATCGAAGTAGGTTCATGGCCCAATCATGCCCTCCAAGCCGACCTTTCTCTTCCTTCCCATCAAAATTTTTTAATTTAGCTCTAAAGGCTATCAATTTATATGAAGAGGTATAAAAACGTGTTAGGAATCTAACGCCTCAAGAATCGTCTCATTCAGAGGTCGGACGAAGGAGTTAGGGCCAAACAAATCCGATATTGTTCATATTGTGATTACTACTGAACATACTTTGGCGCAAACACCATAACTCTCACTATAGAAGTCTGATTGACTTCGTTTTTTAGAAGGTTAGCAAGTAGACATCTAGGGCTACAACTTTCATGAAGACCAAAATTTAACATTCGATCGTTATGGGGCTCAAAAAGCACAGACCGTTTGAAAATCACACGGTCAGCCCGTGTAACCTTCGGGTGAATTGGTGTTACTGCGCCCAAAATCACACGGTCCGTGTGAAATTAACACGAGCAGACCGTGTAACCTACGGGTACCACCAATTTTTCACCCTTCATGACCCCTCCAAAGGTTTCTAAACCTATCCTAACTTCCCCTTACCTCATACTCTTCTCCAATACCACAAAAACCACTTCAAATCCATTGAACAACTACAAGCATCATTGAAAATCAACTCCAAAGGATTCATCACACACATCCTTACCAAATTCAACATATTCTTCTAACACTAGCAACAAATGGAATTCTCAACCAAAGATAAAGTCATCCATCAATCTCATGATTTAATGAAACATAATCATACAAAATGAGTTTCTCAATTCTCAATCTCATTTGAAAACAAAACAATGCTTAAACAAGCTTTACTTACATATCAACACATACATCAACTTAATACAAAATACAAATGATGCTCATGTTTGATATGCCTATAAAGCTAGCCAAATTTTACTAAATACAAAAGACTCCTAGCTATCTTGGAGTGTCCCAAATGCCTTGCAAGGTTCGTTACTCTTCTCGATCCGCACCTGAGGAGGAAAATTTTATAGGTTGAGTTACAGAGCTTAGTGGTTAACTTATTCATAGCCATTAGAAATGAGCCACATAATCATACATAAACAAATATCCATGTAGACAAACAAGGAATCTTAGCATTCACAATTCCCAAACACAATCTCATAATTCAGTACACCATCAACATGAACACAATTGATGTCATTTCTCATTCAAGCATAACGCATAATTCACATCATATCATAACGCATCAAAATGCTAATGCACACACAATTTGGCTCGAGGGTTCTGTGAACAAAATAGAGAAATCGAAGTTTACTTCGTGAATGAAACGAGTCCAATTTTGGATCTCGTGGGCCACAAGCGGGTAGCCGGGAGAAGGCTTAACGTCGACGTGCAAGTGACTAACAAAACGATTCCTCTCTCACCCAAACACAATCAAATCTCATACTTAGTTCAATTATTCATAAATTCGTATTTTCATACTTTCCTTCTTTCCATTTAATCAAAATGCAATGACTTAATTTCAATGGCATGACAATCATTCTCACAATTCAATCATTCATATACAAAATGCCATGATTCAATTCAATGGCCTATCAATCTTATCAAAAGGTCAATGCATAACATGACATGAACACAACTTAAAGCAATTTCCACATCATAGAAATTCAGACAATTCATTTAGCACATATTGCATACATAATGCATTTTCCTCATTACACAAAGATCATAAATAAATTACCCACCTTGACAATCTTGGAAAATCCAAAATCAATTGCCTCCTTCCTCTTGCTCTTGGATAAGCTCTTGATTTCCTAAACATAAACAAAATTCCATGAATTTCAACTCAATTGAAAAATCACCAATTTTTCATAATCACACAAAACTAACATTAACCCTAATTAAACTCAAATCCAACCTACCCATAGTCCATATAGGTTAAAAAACCCAAAACCTAACTTAAAAACCCAAAAAAATCCAAAGATTTCACCATCTTTTCTTCCTCCACGAAATCCCTCTCTCTCTCTAGGGTTTCTCCATCCAACACAACACAACCTATTTCTTAACTAAAGCATGGGGAAGATGAAGAACATACCTTATGGACCTTGACTCTTCTCCTTCCCATGAAATTCCTTCCTTTTTCCCTTGGATTTTCTATTTTTCTCTTCTTCTTCTCTACTTCTCCCACATTTCCCTCTCTCTTTTTCCCTTTCTCTCTCTTTCCTTGGGTAGCCCACGACAATCACTCTCCTTCCTCTTAATTTTTGTCTTTTTATTAACTCCTTATCTTCCAAAATTACCCTCCACTTACTATAACTTTCCAACTAGGCCCTTGGTTGGTCTTTTAGGCTCTAATCACCACTTAACCTACTTAGTTCAATTCTAACTAAGCCTACTCTTCTTTCTAATTCCAATTCTTCATCCTTCCAATTCTAAATTAAAAAAAATAAACCAATAAATAAACATAATTAATCAATTAAGCAATTTAGAAAAATTTAGAAAAACCAAGATCCAACAACTCTCCTCCCCTAAAAGAATTTCTTCCTCGAAATTTTTACCTGAGTCATCGAAGAGGTGTGGATACTTCTCCTTCATTGTTTCCAAAGGCTCCTATGTTGCCTCCTCTGTCGAATGGTTTCTTCTTAAAACTTTGACTAGCTTCACTGTCTTATTTCTCAAAACCTTTTCCTTCGAATCAAAAATCTCCACTGGTTGCTCTTCATAAGTCAAATCTTCCCTTAATTGGACTTCTGAAGGTTGAACTATATGTGAAGGATCTGATCGATACTTCCTTAACATCGATATATGGAAGACATTGTGAATCTTAGACAATTTCGATGGCAAAGCTAACTTGTAAGCTAATGGCCCAATTTTCTCAATGATCTCATAGGGGCCTATATATCTTGGACTAAGCTTACCTTTCTTACCAAATCTCAAAACTCCTTTCCATGGAGAGGCTCTAAAAAACACTTTGTCTCCAACTTCAAATTCCATTTCTTTTCTATGTGCATCTGTGTAGCTCTTCATTCGATCTTGAGCTGCTTTAAGCCTCTGTTTCACCAATTTAATCTTGTCAACAGTAACCTGTACCAACTCAGGTTCTACAATTCTTCTTTCACATTCCTCATCCCAACAGAAATGCTCCTTCAAATCTCTATACATTCTTGTACTTCCTGGGTGCATTGCATAAAGTGCATTATGTGCCTCATCCAAAATTTCATCCTTTAACTCTTGCATGTCCGGAATACATAATCTACTTCCTACTACCATCAATCCATCTTCCTTTACCTCTACCTCAGAAGGTTTACCATTCTCTATCTCTTCTCTGAGCTTACTCAAATACTCATCCTGTTTCTGTAATTCCTTAATCTTATCATTCAATACTGGCCTTACTCTAAAATTACTCAATATACAATCCGATTCAGCTTGTGTCAATGTTACTCTAAGTTTGGCTAATTCTTTCAGCAAAGGAAAATACACTGTCTCCACATGTGCTATAGTCAATTTTCTCCTCAGTGCGTCTGCTACTACATTTGCTTTTCCTGGGTGATAATCAATCATCAAGTCATAGTCTTTTAACAGTTCTAACCATCTTCTCTGTCTTAAGTTCAATTCCTTTTGGCTGCTCAGTAAATACTTAAGGCTCTTATGATCTGTATACACCTTGGTGGTGACTCCATATAAATAGTGTCTCCAAATTTTCAACGTGAAAATTATGGCAGTTAACTCTAAGTCATGCGTCGGATAATTTATCTCATAAGGTTTCAATTTCCTCGAAGCATAAGCAATCACCTTATCTCCTTGCATTAGCACACAACCTAATCCCCTCCTCGAGGCATCATTATAGACTGTGTATCCATCGTCACCTAAAGGCAAAGTCAAAATCGGTGCACTCGTCAAACGATACTTAAGCTCCTCAAAGCTTTTCTGACATTCATTTGTTCTTACAAATTTCTGATTCTTCCTTGTCAATTTGGTAAGTGGAGCGGCTATCATGGAAAAACCCTCCACAAACCTCCTGTAATACCCGGCTAAACCTAAGAAACTCCTCACTTCTGCTAGGTTCTTAGGTGCTTCCCATTTCACCAAAGCTTCTATTTTTCTTGGATCTACATAAACCCCGTGCTCTGAAATCATATGCCCAAGAAACACGACTTCCCTTAGCCAGAATTCACATTTGTCGAATTTGGCATACAACTCGTTCCTCCTTAAAGTCTCCAAAGCAATCCTCAAATGTTCCTCATGATCCTCGTCACTTTTAGAATAAAACAATAAATCATCAATGAAAACAATGATAAATCGGTCTAAAAAGGACTTAAAAACTCGATTCATCAAGTCCATGAAAGCTGTAGGTGCATTCGTTAACCCAAAAGGCATAACTAGAAACTCAAAATGCTCGTACCGTGTCCTAAAAGCAGTCTTGAACACATCAAAGTCCTTTATCCTCAATTGGTGGTAACCCGATCTCAAATCTATTTTAGAAAAGACTCTTGCCCCTTGCAACTGATCAAACAGATCATCGATGCGAGGGAGCAGATATCTGTTCTTAATAGTGACGTGGTTGAGTTTCCTGTAGTCCACACACATTCTCAACCATCCATTTTTCTTCTTTACAAAAAGGACCGGAGCTCCCCAGGGTGAAGAGCTTGGCCTTATGAACCCTTTCCCCAGTAAATCTTCTAACTGCTCTTTAAGCTCCTTCAATTCTGTCGGAGCCATTCTATAAAGAGGAATTGAGATTGGCATTGTGCCCGGAAGAAGATCAATGGGAAATTCAATTTCCCTGGGTGGTGGTAGTCCTGGTAATTCCTCGGGAAAGATTTCTGGGAATTCCATGACCACAGGTATTTCTTCTAGCTTCTCTCCATCTGCCTTTGTATCCACCACATAGGCCAGAAATGCTTCACATCCTTTCCTCATCAATTTTTTTGCTGTCAGGGCCGAAACCATTCTAGTCGTTCTCACTTTTCTATCCCCCTTAAATAGCACCCTCCTATCATTGCCAATTTCGAACTCCACGATCTTCTGTTTACAATCCAAATTGGCATTATATTTTTCCAATGTGTCCATCCCCAAAATCACATCTAAACCTCCCATTCTCAATGGCATTAGATCCACCACTAACTGTTCCTCTCCAATAAATATCTCACAGTCTCTATATACTTAACTAATAATAATACATTGGCCGATTGGAGTACTCACCATCAAAGGAGTATCCAATGGGCTCAATTCTCTACCATTCACAGTTCTACTCAAAGACACAAACGAATGGGTAGAACCCGGATCAATCAAAACAACAACATTTTCATCAAAAAGCTTAATAATACCAGTTACAATTTCTGGAGTTGTCTCTGCATCTTCCCTTGTCATAGCAAATACTCTAGCCGGTACTTGTCCCCTCGGTCTCCCCGGAGGGTTCACTCTTCTGGTGGCATTAGAACTTCTACTGCCCACTTCTTTTACTATCCTGTGCCCCACTGTCTCTGACCTCTTTGGAGCTTCCATCTGACTTCCCTCCTATCTTGAATTTTGAGGACACTCCTTTGCCATGCGTCCCTTCTCCCCACAATTGAAGCATGCTCCAGTCAGTCGATAACATTTCCCTCTATGAAATCTGCCACAGTGATCACATTTAGGAATGGGCAACTTATCCCCATCTCCCCTCCTACTGCCTCCAGCCGTTGAGGATTGATGTGAGACAGTTTTCATCTGTCTTGGCCTGCTCGCTCCACTGCTCTTCTCCTCAGACTGTGCAGGGAAAGTCCTGGCACTCCTCTCTGACCTAGAGCACCACCTCCCCTCTTGGACTGTTCTCTCCCATTCCTCTTTCTACTCATAACATTCTTGATGTTCTCTACATTTTCTACTCTTAAAGCTGCTTCAACCAGCTGTTGCATGTTGCAGAAATTCTGTGCCACCACTTTCTCTCTGATGGCCAAGTGTAATCCTGCTTCAAACCTTCGGCACCTAGCCACTTCACTCATCGCTAAATCAGTTGCATAACGGGCCAATTGTGTGAATCGGCGCTCATATTCACTCACCGTCATCTCCCTCTGGGTGAGACTCAGAAACTCTCTCTGCTTCTGCTGGAAGTACACTTCAGACAAATACTTCTTCTTATAGACCATCAGGAAGTCCTTCCATGCTAACCCTGATGGTTTTAACTGACTTCTCGGGACACTCTCCTACCAATGTAGAGCATCCCCTTGTAGCAAACTCACAGCATAAACATCCTTCTCATTATCTTCACAATCCATTTGATCTAGTATCTGTTCCATCTTCCTCAACCATGTCTCAGCTTCCTCGGGATCAGTAGTCCCAAAAAAGTCCACTACTCCATACTTTCTCAGCTTGTCGAATTGCTTCCCCTTCTTGACTGGGGTCGGAGCAGAAGATTGTGGCATCTGGCCTATGGCCTGAGCAAATGCCTGAAACATCCTCGGATCTAGTGGAGCAGGCACTTACTGTTGGACCCCGTTTTTGAAGCCTAACATCGGGCATACAAGCGTGGTACTTGCTGCGTGAGACAAAACTTATTAATCAAACAAAGAAGGAAAAACACTCGGAAGCTTAAGGGCCCCATAGTGAACAAACTTGGAACTTGCTTTCATTTATTTGAAACAAACACATCCATAATTCGTTAATATCCAAAAATGAGTTTTACAAAGCTTTAATAACATTTCAAACCAAATTACAACTTTTGAGTTCAAGATGCCAAAAATACAAAAATACACTTGAACTAATAAAACTTGAAATGTAACTAAAGCCTTGACTTCCAAAAGTGAAACTTGAAAATACATTAATAGAACAAAATGGAGTGTTGCCATAACTCGTGACTCACTCGATCTCTTGCTCGTCACCTGAATGGGGGAGGTAAAAGGGGTGAGCTATAAAGCTCATGGGAACACATTTATAATATAGAAATAAGCAAAACTATTCAAAAGATAACTCGTTGCCGTGAGATACTTTGAAATCATAGTAATTGAGCATGTAAAAGTCATTATCTCAAAACGCTTGATTTATAATCAATTCATGAGTAGAATGCATGAAACATGATAACAAATCATAAACACATAAGCATTGCATAATGGTTCGGGTTAGTCCAAGTTCATGACGTACTACACATTCCTATCGAAATGGTTATTTGTAGTCGTAGTTTCTTGAGGGAGTCCTTGTGGGGAGCTCCGTGCCACTTGCGGGTAGGCGGGCGAAGCCTTTTCATGGTCAACTTGCATGTGACAGTTCTTAGGACTACCACAAACCCACATAACATGCATGATTCAAAGTCTTGTAAACTTGATTGCCAAACCGACGCTTACTTGTAAACTTGCTTTTCATACATTTCGAAAAAGATGAATTCATGTGCATGTATTCGCGAAAAGAGAAAACCCTTTTTGAAACCTTTCCAATAATCATGAATGCAAATCATATAGCAACATCACACTAGCACATAAGGTATTGGTGATGCAATTTAAAGCCTTAAATCTTTCTTAATTTGAACAAAACAATGAGTGACTTATTCACTGTATTATAGACATGAACCCACCTTGAATTCCTTGCTTGTTCTTGTTTAGGAATGCCTTTCCTCTTAATCCTCTTGCCTCACTTGATTTCCTTAATCAAAAAGCCAAAATCCCAATCAATTTGGTAAAAAAAATCGGAAGGTCAAACTTGAACAATTCAAACTATAACCAAGACTGAAACAAGAGTTTCATGCTCAACTTCCATCCTAAATTGAGGATTCTTAGATATAGATTTAGACCTTCATTTCTTCATGGAACTTATATCCCTATGTCTCTAGTTTACAATGCATCAAAAATCACCTCAATTAGACTTCTATAGCAAAAGATATGCCCAAAACATCAAAATCTAACTTTGCTGAAAACTGGGGACTCGCCGCGGCGAAGGCTGCGCTCGCCGCGACGTGCGGCTCGCTCCTCGTCGCGACGTGCACCATGCGTGCGTCGCGACGTGCACCATGCGTGCGTCGCGACGTGCATAATTGTGTGAGTCGCGACGTGCATGCCTTTCACGCACGTCGCGGCATGCTCATGAGCACGTCGCGACGTGCGGATCTGGAGAACATCTCCGAACTCGATTTTCCAGCATTTTCAACCTCAATCCTTCCCATTTTGACAATGCAACACACCTAAACTTAAGATCATGCCTTATACTTCAGTTCTAAACTTATTCGAACACAAAATCATCATCAAAACACAACAAGATCATCAACCCAAAGAATTTAATCAATATTTCCGAAAACCCTAAACCATTGGTTCTAACATCATTCTAAGCAAATCTAGGGTTTAATCCATCTCAAATAAGAAGAAATAAACTCATACTTACTTGTTGAAGCTTCAATCGGATCGAAAATCCTCTGAACCTAGCTTTCCTCTTTTTCTCTTCTTCTTCCTCTCTTCCTACGACTCCCCCTTCTTCTTTTTCTCTTCTTTTTTATTTTCCTTTCTTTCTTTTCTTCTTCTAAATCCTTAAGCCTAAATGAAGGCACAAAGACTAGAATTCCCCTCCTTGTTAAGTTTAATCTTCCCAACTTAAGTGAACTTCCTATAATGCCCTCACACATTTATTCCCCCTTTCATGAATTCTTATTCCATACTAAACTCAAATAATTCTTAATTTTCCACTAACACTTCCAATTAAATCAAAATATGCAAAAAAATCATACAATGAACATAATTCATGATTAATAACATCAATAACAACAATTGGGGCCCAACATTTCTTCCCCTCTTAAAAGAAATTTCGTCCTCGAAATTTACCTGAATCATCGAAGAGTTGAGGATACTTCTCTTTCATGGCTTCCAAAGGCTCCCACGTGACCTCTTCCACCAAATGGTTCCTCCATAGGACTTTGACTAGCTAGACCGTCTTGTTCCTGAGAACCTTTTCCTGGGTATCCAAAATTTCCACTGGAGTCTCCTCATAACTCAAATCATCTCTCAACTGAACCTCCGTGGCCTGAATGATATGAGAAGGATCCGTTCTATACCTTCTCAACATGGAAACATGGAAGACATCATGAATCTAAGACAATTCCGGAGGCAACGCCAACCTGTAGGCTAGTCGGCCAATCCTCTCAAGAATCTCATAGGGACCCACATATCTTGGACTCAACTTGCCCTTCTTGCCAAACCTCATTACTCCTTTCCAAGGAGATGTCTTAAGGAACACTTTCTCACCGACTTCATACTCCATCTCTTTTCGGTGTGCATCTATGTAGCTCTTCATCCTATCCTCGAGTGCTTAAGTCATTTAACCGATTGACTTTATCCACTGTCATCTGAATCAATTCTGGTCCTATCATTTTCCTCTCTCCTTCTACATCCCAACATATCGAAGTTCTACACCTCCTTCCATACAAAGCCTCATATGGAGCCATCTGAATGTTCGAATGGTACGAATTATTATAAGCAAATTCGACCAATGGAAAATACTCATCCCAAACTCCCTTGAAATCCAACACACATGCCCTGAGCATTCCCTCAAGTGTCTGAATGGTCCTCTCAGATTGACCATCCGTCTGAGGGTGAAAAGCTGTACTAAAATTCAGCTTAGTACCTAAAGCTTCCTGTAAGCTTCCTCAAAATCTCGAAGTTAACCGAGGATCCCTGTCAGAAACTATGGAATCTGGAATCCCATGCAATCTCACTATCTCATTGATGTACTTCTTTGCTAACACATGTAAAGAATCAGTCTACTTGATTGCCCAAAAATGGGCTGACTTCGTCAATCGATCCACAATAACCCAAATGGCATCATGTTTCCTGCTGGTCTTGGGCAAACCCATCAAAAAATCCATGGTTACCCTTTGCCACTTCCACTCGGGAATAGACAAGGGCCTTAACTTGCCTAAAGGTGCCTGGTGTTCAGCCTTGACTTGCTGACACACTAGACACTTACTGACATACTCTGCTATATCTCTCTTCATGCCCTTCCACCAGAAATGCTCTCTCAAATCTCTATACATTCTGGTGCTACCTGGGTGCATGGCATAAGGCGCATTGTGTGCCTCATCCAATATCTCATCCTTAACCTCCCTGCTATCTGGAATGCAAAGCCTGTTCCCCACTATCATAAGTCCATCATCCCTCACTATTACTTCAGGATTCTTACCATTCTGAATTTCCTCCCGAAGCTTGTTCAAATCTGCATCCTGCGCCTGCAACTCCCTAACCTTCTCCCAGAGTATTGGCCTTACCCGGAAGTTAGCTAGAAGGCAATCTGGTTCCTCCTGCTTCAAGCTTATCTTAAGCTTGGCCATCTCTTCCAATAAAGGAAGGTAAACTGTCTGAACATGGGCAATGGAAGACTTCCTGCTCAAAGCATCCGCCACTACATTTGCCTTACCTAGGTAGTACTCAATCATCAGATCATAATCCTTGAGCAACTCAATCCACCTTCTCTGCCTCAAATTCAGTTCTTTCTGGCTTAGTAAATACTTGAGACTCTTGTGATCAGTAAAGATCCTCGTCTGAACCCCATATAGGTAATGCCTCCAAATTTTCAAGGCAAAGATCACTGCTGCCAACTCCAAATCATGAGTCGGGTAATTCAACTCATATGGCTTCAGTTGCCTTGAAGCATAAGCTATCACCCTGTCTCCCTGCATCAATACACAACCTAGACCCTTACTCGAAGCGTTACTGTACACGGTATAGCCCTCATCACCAGAAGGCAGAATCAGAACGAAGCACTTGTCAATCTGTGCTTGAGCTCCTCAAAGCTCTTCTAGCATTCATCAGTCCAGATAAACTTCTGATTCTTCCTCAATAACATATTCATCGGAGCAGCTATCATGGAGAATCCTTCTACAAACCTCCTGAGTAACCTGCCAGACCCAGAAAACTCCTCACCTCTGTCACTGTCTTGGGTGCATGCCAATTCACCACTGCTTCGACTTTCCTCGGATCAACATGGACACCATCCTGTGAAATCACATGTCAAAGGAAAGTCACCTCATGAAGCCAAAACTCACACTTGCTGAACTTAGCATAAAACTCTCTCTCCCTCAAAGTCTACAAAACAATCCTGAGATGCTCCTCATGTTCTTTTTAACTCTTTGAATACACCAGAATGTCATCTATAAACACTATGACAAACTGATCCAGATACTCCTCGAAGACCCTATTCATAAGATCCATAAAAGCAACTGAAGCATTGGTCAAACCAAATGGCATGACTAAAAACTCATAATGTCCATACCGAGTCCTGAAGGCTGTCTTGCTTACATCAGACTCCTTGATTCGAAGCTGATGATAGCCTGACCTGAGATCAATCTTGGAGAAGACCCTTGCTCCCTGTAGCTGGTCAAACAGATCATCTATCCGTGGAAAGGGATACTTGTCCTTAATTGTCACCTTGTTGAGTCTCCGATAGTCAATACCCCTTCTCTAACAGTTCCTCCAACTGTTCCTTAAGTTCCCTCAACTCAGCTGGAGCCATCCTGTACGGCGGTATTGAAATCGACGCAGTTTCAGGAATCAAGTCGATGGCAAACTCGATTTCCCTCACCGGCGGCAAACCTGGTAACTCATCTGGAAATATATCTGGAAACTCCCTCACAATCGGAAAATCCTCTAGCTTCCCTTCATTCCTATCGGCATCCACAACAAGTGCCAAGAAGGCTTCACACCCCTGGCCCATCATTCTTTTAGCTAACATAGCTGAAATCAGTCTTGGCGAAGATGTTTTCCTGTCCCCCTTGAAAATCACCTTCTCACTGTTGCCCAAATCAAATTCCACCTCTTTCCGACCACAATCCAGCTTTGCCCGATATTTCTCCATGACATCCATCGTCAGAATAACATCTAACCCTCTTAGGTCTAGAGGTAGTAAGTCCACTACCAACCTAGCACCATCTATGAAAAGCTCACACTGCTCATATACCTGACTGATCACCACATTCCTCCCTAAAGGAGTACTAACAAGCAAAGGCTTATCCAAAGGCACAGAATTCACACCATGCAATGCTATGCTTGCAGAAACAAATGAATGCGTGGAACCAGAATCAATTAAAACAAATACTGCTGAATCAAGTAACTGTGCCATACCCGTGACAACTTCAGGTGCGGCTGCAGCTTCCTCCCTAGTCATGGCAAACACCCTTGTCTGAGCCTGACCCCTTGGCCTTCTTGGAGGAATAGCCTTCCTTGCAGCCCAGAGCGCCTACCTCAAGAATCGGCTCGGTTCCCATTTAGCTTCGCCTCTGGGCTTAAAACTGCGACCCCTCCTGTCTCGGTGCCTGTGGACAATCCTTGATCATATGTCCCTTCTCACCGCATCGAAAACAGACTCCAAGCAACATGAGACACTCTCCCTGTTGATGTTTCCCACATTGCTCACATAGGGGGTTAGTGAACCAACTCTTTCCTGCTCTTCCAGTGCCTCCCACAATAGAGGCTTGCCCTGACACTGCCTTTACCTGCTTGTTCCTAGTAGAGCCACTGCTACCCACTTCACTCTGAGTGTGAAAGCTTCTCGTGCTCCTCTCAGGCATCGGTGCACTTGATCCCTTCTTAAAAGACTGGTCCTTGATCCTCCTTTTCCTGCTTACTTCATTTCTTATGTTCTCCAGTTTTTCGGCCTGGAGTGCAACATCCACTAATTGCTGGTAATCACAGAAATTGTGGATCAAGACTTTCTCCCTGATCCCCAAGTGAAGACCTCCCTCAAACTTACGACATTTGTCTTCCTCTGACGCCACAATGTTGGCTGCATAACGAGAAAGTTGTGTGAACTTCAGCTCATACTCGCTCACGCTCATGTCCCTCTGACTAAGGTTCAGAAACTCCCTGGCCTTCTCTTGTACATATACTCTGGAAAGATACTTCTTTCTAAACACTTCCTCAAAGTCTCTCCATGTCAGTACCGGTGGCATAACCTGACTGTGAGGCACTGATTCTCACCAATGCAATGCGTCTCCCTGTAGCAAACTGACTGCATAATCTAACTTCTCCTCATCTGAGCATTTTATCGGAACTAGAACCCTCTCTATTCTCTTCAACCAGGCTTCAACCTCTTCTGGATTTGTCGTCCCATTGAAATCCACAGCCCCAAACTTACGAAGCTTGTCATACTGCACACTCCTGTCTACTGGAGCTGACATCGGGACCTGAGATCTTTGACCCATGGCATACGTGAAGGCCTAAACAAAGGCTTGAAAGAAACTCGGATCCATGGGATTCATTTGAGGCATAGGAGGAGGCGGTGGAGGCACTTCTTGTTGCAAACTAGGTGCCTCAGAAATCGGAGCAGAATGTGTCCCAGCATCTTGCGGGACATAGGATTCATCCGTGCTCCTTTGACGAGAATGAGATCAAGTCATAGCTCCTTGAGTTCAATTTCTAGGTGGCATTTTCACTCCTTCAATATAAAACCATTAAAAATCTTTAGTTCAAGTAAGGCAATTTCAAAGTATGTAAAAATAGTTCAAATCACGTAAAACAATGCAAGTTATTCCTTGAAAGCAATGCCATACAGCCCTAGACCAAAACCTAGGCTACTTTGATACCACAACAAGCGTGGTACTTGCTGCGTGAGACAAAACTTATTAATCAAATGAAGAAGGAAAAACCCTCGGAAGCTCAAGGGCCCAATAATGAACAAACTTGGAACTTGCTTTCATTTATTTGACCAAACACATCCATAATTCGTTAATATCCAAAAGATGAGTTTTACAAAGCTTTAATAACATTTCAAACAAAATTACAACTTTTGAGTTCAAGATGCCAAAAATACAAAAATACACTTGAACCAATAAAACT
Source organism: Erythroxylum novogranatense (assembly GCA_029891385.1). Lineage (NCBI taxonomy): Eukaryota > Viridiplantae > Streptophyta > Magnoliopsida > Malpighiales > Erythroxylaceae > Erythroxylum > Erythroxylum novogranatense. Next base: position 61,009,210 of record CM057228.1, on the reverse strand, counting down.
TGAAATGTAACAAAAGCCTTGACTTCCAAAATCAAAACTTAAAAATACATAAATAGAACAAAATGGAGTGTCGCCATAACTCGTGACTCACTCAATCTCTTACTCGTGACCTGAATGGGGGAGGTAAAAGGGGTGAGCTATAAAGCTCATGGGAACACATTTATAATATAAAAATAAGCAAAACTATTCAAAAGATAACTCATTGCCGTGAGATACTTTGAAATCATAGTAATTGAGCATGTAAAAGTCATTATCTCAAAACGCTTGATTTATAATCAATTCATGAGTAGAATGCATGAAACATGATAACAAATCATAAACACATAAGCATAGCATAATGGTTCGGGTTAGTCCAGGTTCATGACGTACTCCACATTCCTATCGAAATGGTTATGTGTAGTCGTAGTTTATTGAGGGAGTCCTTATGGGGAGCTCTGTGCCACTTACGGGCAGGCTGGCGAAGCCTTTTCATGGTCAACGTGCACGTGACAGTTCTTGGGACTACCACAACCCTACATAACATGCATGATTCAAAGTCTTGTAAACTTGATTGCCAAACCGACGCTTACTTGTAAACTTGCTTTTCATACATTTCGAAAAAGATGAATTCATGTGCATGTATTCGCGACAAGAGAAAACCCTTTTTGAAACTTTTCCAATAATCATGAATGCAAATCATATAGCAACATCACACTAGCACATAAGGTATTGGTGATGCAATTTAAAGCCTTAAATCTTTCTTAATTTGAACAAAGCAATGAGTGACTTATTCACTGTATTATAGACATGAACCCACCTTGAATTCCTTGCTTGTTCTTGTTTAGGAATGCCTTTCCTCTTGTTCCTCTTAATCCTCTTGCCTCACTTGATTTCCTTAATCAAAAAGCCAAAATCCCAATCAATTTGGTAAAAAAAAATCGGAAGGTCAAACCTGAACAATTCAAAATATAACCAAGACTGAAACAAGAGTTTCATGCTCAACTTCCATCCAAAATTGAAGATTCTTAGAGATAGATTTAGACCTTCATTTCTTCATGAAACGTATAGCCCTATGTCTCTAGTTTACAACGCATCAAAAATCACCTCAATTGGACTTCTATAGAAAAAGATATGCCCAAAACAACAAAATCCAACTTTGTTGAAAACTGGGGGCTCGCCGCGACGTGCGGCCCGCTCCTCGTCGCGACGTGCACCATGCGTGCGTCGCGACGTCCGACCTGTTGCTCGTCGCGACATGCACAATTTTGTGCATCACGACATGCACGTCTTCGACACACGTCTTTCCCATTTCAGCATTTTCAACCTCAATCCTTCCCATTTTGACAATGCAGCACACCTAAACTTAAGATCATGCCTTATACTTCAGTTCTAAACTTATTCGAACACAACATCATCATCAAAACACAACAAGATCATCAACCCAAAGAATTTAACCAATATTTCCGAAAACCCTAAACCATCGGTTCTAACATCATTCTAAGCAAATCTAGGGTTTAATCCATCTCAAACAAGAAAAAGTAAACTCATACTTACTTGTTGAAGCTTCAATCGGATCGAAAATCCTCTGAACCTAGCTTTCCTCTTTTTCTCTTCTTCTTCCTCTCTTCCTACGACTCCTCCTTCTTCTTTTTCTCTTCTTTTTTATTTTCCTTTCTTTCTTTTCTTCTTCTAAATCCTTAAGCCTAAATGAAGGCACAAAGACTAGAATGCCCCTCGTTGTTAAGTTTAATCTTCCCAACTTAAGTGAACTTCCTATAATGCCCTCACACATTTATTCCCCCTTTCATAAATACTTATTCAATACTAAACTCAAATAATTCTTAATTTTCCACTAACACTTCCAATTAAATCAAAATATGCAACAAATCATACAATGAACATAATTCATGCTTAATAACATCAATAACAACAATTGGGCCCAACACTTGCTCCTGCGGAAGAGGAGACTCCCGCGACTGTGACCGAGCGGGCTCACTACTTTGCCCGACAGAAACCTCAGCATTCACTGGGGCTACAGACTCATCAGTACTCTCCTCCCTTGGTGGAGAGTCAGGTGCAATCGATCCTTACATAACTCCTCGTGTCCTTCTATGAGGTGACATTTCACTCCTTCAATAGAAACACTAAATATTAGATGACATCACTCTAAATCCTATTTCTTACTTGTATGCACAATATGCACGTCATTTAATACAATCAATCAATTTAACAATGCAAACAACTAAGCACATAGCATAACAATTCATCCTAACATGCACTCTAAGCCTAGGAATAAACCTAAGCTCTGAAACCACAAGATTTTGGGCCCCATTTCTGAAGCCCAACTATCGCACCGGAGTCGAAAAACACAAGTGTGTTTCTAAGCTCTTTGACCCTCATCGAAGAATTCTCATTCGTATGACATCGTAAGCCACAAAGGCGAGCCCACACAAAAAAATTTGAAAAATAAAAAAAATCACAATTGACTCATTCAAGATGGAGCTCTTAGTCTCTAGTTCATTTAGAAACCAGAACCACCTCAATCGGATCCCTATGGCTCAAGATATGCTTAAGAAATCGAAGTAGGTTCATGGCCCAATCATGCCCTCCAAGCCGACCTTTCTTTTCCTTCCCATCAAACTTTCAATTTAGCTCTAAAGGCTATCAATTTTTATGGAGAGGTATAAAAACGTGTTAGGAATCTAACGCCTCAAGAATCGCCTCATTCGGAGGTCGGAAGAAGGAGTTAGGTCCAAACGAATCCGATATGTTCATATTCTGATTCCTACTGAACATACTTTGGCGCAAACACCATAACTCTCACTATAGAATTAGGATTGACTTCATTTTTGGACGTTTAGAAAGTAGACATCCAGGGATTCAACTTTCATGAAGACAAAAATTTAAGATTCGGTCATTATGGGGATCAAAAAGCACAGACCGTGTGAAAATCACACAGTCAACCCGTGTAACCTTCGGGTGAATTGGTGTTACTGCACCCAAAATCACACGGTCCGTGTGAAATTCACACGGGCAGACTATGTAACCTACGGGTATGTAACATCTCATTACCCATGCTAGGGCTGGGAATTGTGAATTTTGAGAATTAGTGAGAAATTAGAAAAATGCACATCATGCGTTATTAATTGTGACATGCACATTTTGCACATTTATATGATTGTACATGCATTCATTGACATTTCCGGGTACAATTGAATTATTAATTGTGATTATAATGTGTTTTGGTGATTTTGGTATTAATTAGGACATTTTGGGATTTTTAGTCAATTTAGTGAAAATATTGATTTTTGGGCCAATTATATTGTGACATGTGGCATCATATAAGTGAGACAAATGGCTTCGTTAAAGAGGGTGTGTAAGGCATGCATAGTACCGAGTGTGAGTTTGAGTTGGACAAATGTATTGCATGTGTTCTCGGTGAAGAAACAATTGATTTCCGAATGAGAACCTTGGGACTTTAAATTGTTTTAATCATTCTCTTTCTTTGGAGTTCATAATGGATTCAGGTAAGTTATGTTTAACTTGAGTTTTTGTTATAAGTGGGTTTCGGTGTTGAACAGAGTAGATGAGTGTTTGAGAGTAGGAAACTGTTAATATGTTGTTGAATGAACTCTAGATTGGAAGATTTGCAAATACTCTGTTCGGGTTTTGAGATAGACGAAATGATACATGCATGCATTGTGTCCGTTGTTTATCAGTAGAAGTGAAGTTGATGTTTAAGAATGAATCTTGAGTTTAATCTTATGTAAATGTTTCAAAATGGATTAGGAGTTAATTGGAGTGAAGTTTTAGAGATTGTTTTGGGTTTAGAAGTGAAAAGTCCGGAAAAGAAATCGGAGAAGGCGAGTTGCGAGAACGGACGTCATGACGTGTTTTAATTTATTAAATCATGACGTGTAGCTTAGTTTGTTTATTCGTCGCGATGTTCATTTTCTTCCTCGCCGCGACTTAGGTGACCCTCCCTTCATCTCGTCACGGCGAACGCTGTAAAAATCCCGAGAAAATCAAATTTTTGGGCTGTTCGTCGCGACCTCATATTTTCCCCACGTCGCGACGAGCATCCATCTTTTGACAGCTCGAACATGCTTTAGTATTTTGACCATAACTTTATCTATACTGATCCAATTTGGGTGATTCTTGATTCCCTGTAAAATAGAGACATAGGGCTACAACATTTATGGAGAAATGGAGTTTTAATTATGTCTCTAAGAGTTTCATATTTTGGTTTCAAGTTGAGGTATAAATTTTTATAGAACTTATGAACCATCGGTAATATTTTGAGGATATCTCTCGGTATACTGATTCAAATTAAACTATTTTGGTGTCCTTAGAAAGCTAAGAAATGGGGGAACAACTTTACAGAAGGAAGTTTTGTCTAATTTGGTCATTTACCTGATCTAATTTAGTATGGAAAGTTGATCAAAATATGTTCTATTGGAAAAATCTGAAGTGGTCAATGAAGCTATGAGATTATTTGACATTGTTTGGTCCAATTCAATTGTAAGAATACATGGTATCAATGAGGGATTTGATTCCTAAATTATTTTTGATAAGGATCGCATTATTGCACCCCGGAATTCTCATTGAACATGCATTGTACATACATTCTATACATTGATATTTTTATGAAAGAACATTTGTGCAATTGTGCAAAGTGTGATATTTGTGAATGTGTTTTGCCTATTTTAGAGGAGCATATCGGACGCCAATCGGACATTGCCAGATCTTCCAGGCAATATCTTATTGGAGCGTACTGTGGGTCAACCTAGATGTTTTCCTAGGATTGATTTAATTTGATTTGTTTAAGCTTTCAATATTGTTTTATTGCTTGCGATCTAATTATGAATTCCGGACTTCAATTGTCCGAGGAGATCAATATTTGGGAATGTATTAGAAGTGCTCTGATTGTGACTTTGTTTACTATGAAATTCTGAACGTGATTATAAATGTTATGTGAATCCTCAACGAATGTTGAATGCGGATTTAGATCCAGATGAATATGAGTTACATTAGATATGTGATTGTGATACATGCGATATTAGATAGATGCATGTCATAAAATGCATGCTCGAGATAAAGGCGTTGTGACTTGAATTGCAGATGAAAGCGCTTTCACGTGAGCTTTGCTCAAGTGATATATGTGTGTACACGTAGAGCTATGCTCCGTGATTACGTTACGATTGAGCCTACGGGCGACAATTGTATAAGTATGTGATAGGCATTCATCCACAACAATAAGAAAGAATGTGAGTCTCATATGCATATGTTTATATATATATATATTTATGATCATTTGGCAATGATTAAATGTTACACTTGATTGTGTGAGTTTTAAATTATAAATGTATCGCTTATGAATGTTTGTGAATTATGTAATGTGTGCTTATGATCCGGTGAATTCATCAATGATGGTTCACTCATGGAGTTTGCAAAACTCATCAAAATTTGCAATGTGGCTTTTCAGTGCAGTCGTCAGAGACCTAGTTCCTTAGTCAAGACTTAAGGAATCTTTTGGATAGAGTTATGGCTCGAGGTGCATCGGTGACACCGTAAGTGTTCTAGCCTTATTTTGTCTTTTGTTGGGCATTGTATAAGCTTTTATGCTTAGTCTTTTGGTGGTATCGATGTAAGCTTTATGAATGAAAGGATTTTAAATGGTTTTAAAATTTAGTTCTTGGAGTCGTTAGATGATGCCATGTGTTTATTGGATTGCCATGTGTAAGTCGGTTATGTTTTGCTCCAACATACCATTGTCATAAGGTATGTACTTGAATGTCCTTCTGGTGTTGGCATTTGCCTTATGGTAGTGGGATGTTGCATTTTTATATCGAGCATGGTTTGGCATCCTTAGGAAGTAATATGATTCATAGTGGAGGATTGATGTAACATCCCACCCTCCCGAAGGGTAAAATAGTAAAATTGCTATAGGATGAGACTAATAGGAATATTTAGTCTTGTTCATGCATAATAGGATTGATACACGTATCAATTGTGTACATGGAATTCTGTAAATGCATTCATGACATTCCGATAATTGGGCCTAACGGTATTTTATTGTGATTAACGGGGTTATGGGATTTGAAAAATTATTACGAGTGCGCTATGAAGCGTTTTAGTTTTAAAGGATTTTCAGAATTTTTCTGGAATTTTCGGAGAAAATTCGGACCGCAAAATCGCCGCGATGGCAGCCTAAACGTGTTTTGGGGTAGAAAAGGTGATTTTCGTGATTGAAAAATTATTTAGAGTGCACTTTTACTGTTTTATAATGTTAGGAATTTCATTAATTCTCAGAAAAATAAATCGGGAAATTCTCGGATCGGATAAATCGCCAATTAGCGAACGGTTGATTCTCGTAGCAAAAATCGCTACCCATCGATCTTGTAATATTGGGTATTTTATTTTGGGACTAAAAGTAGGGTCCGGAATTAATTGGAGTAAATTTTGATCTGGATTAATAAGTAATATCTTGACTTTTCAAATAAAAAAAGAAACCAATCAAATTTTGCCATTTAAAAGCATCATTAAATGCATTCCCTCTTAAGGCTCGGATGTGTATGTTTTCATAATGAAAAGATGAATTGTTAGGCCTTTATTATTGCCATCCGAAGACACAAACACAAACTTCTCTCTATAAAACCATCGAAATTTTCCTCTTCTCTCAACTTTCTCCATAACTTCAAGCTACTATCTTTACTACCATCAAAGCTAGAAGATGAGTTTGGTACATGCTTGGGAAGGAAGAAGGTTAGTACTTTGGTATAAAAGTTAGAAAGTGATTGTTGAAGGTTTGAAGGAGGTTTTGATTTGGTAAGTTTTCATTAAGTTTTGATCTTTAAATGGTGTATTTACATGGAATTAAATGTCATGATAGTATGGGGTAGTTAATAAAAGGATTTAAAGCATGTATTAGGTTCATGTAGACATTAAAGTGATGATTATTGTGATTTAAAGTAAGGGCATAAAGCTAAGTGATGACTGAATTGAAAGTAATGATATGGTTTGATTTTGAATTGATTATGGATAATTAATTGAGTATCTGAATTGAGGAATTTAATGCTGTAAATTTTCATTATAAACCCTAGTATATGTATGACTGGAGTGATATTTAATTTATATTTATTTTGATGTCTAGTGATGAGAAAAAGGTATTGGAAGTGATTGAACTAAGGTTAACCTTAAATCTGGAAAATTGGAATTATATTGATGTTACTGTTTTATTCATAACTTATTGTATAGAAATGAAAATGAGGTAAGGTTAGTGGCCACTGAAACTTTGGAATGTTGGCTTCAATTTAGTGTGAAATAGGTGTTGTTGAATTTCAATGATAGAAGGGTGAAATTTTGCATGGAAAGTTGCTGTTCCATTGCCTGTGAACAGTAACCGCAACCATGACATCTGAGTTTTGTTGATTTTTATGAATTAATTGAGATGGAATTAGGGAAAATGATCTTCATGGAAGTTGTAGCATATTGAATTATATTTCCATTGCTACTGATCTTGCTATTTTAGAATTGTGTATTGGGAGATATGAATTGATTACTAATGACTGGTTTTGAGCATTTTGGATGAAACCTAGTTTAAGTGTGATTTTGTGAGTTTACTGATTGGAGGCAATTTTAACATTTTAAGTGGACTGAATTGGTGTGAGTGAGCTTCTGAAAAGTTGTAGAGGAAAAGATTACCTTGAAAATGACATATGGTTTGTAATTTTAGAAGTCAGAATTGGGAGTTATGATTTTCAAAAACTGACCCTACATTAGGTTATGAGTGGCTGATCATAACAGAAACTTCCATAACAATTTTTAAATTGTTAGAGATCGAATTGGATGTTGAGTGCTTCATGAAAATTGAAGTTTGAGATGTTATCTTTACAAGGATATAAAGTTCTGATTTTATTGACTTATATACTGGAAGTTATGCTTCTTGTAAGATTACTGCCCAAAGTGAAGGATTTCAGGGACAGTGACATTGAATGAATTAATTGACTGGCTTAGCAATAGAATTTGATTTTGGGTTGTTCATGAAAGTTGTAGAGGACATTGTGAACTTATTGACCATATTTTTGTGGTAATTTATTTCTGAAGAATAAGTGAGTTATGAAATTGTAAATGTACTGCTCTGTGTTGATGGAAATTGAGTAGGCAGAAGGTTTGATGGATTATTTGACACCCTTAGGGTTGGAATTGATTTTTATGGTCTTCTTGAGAATTGTAGAGCTTTTCATAAGCTTTCCAATGAGGTATAGTGGGCATTTTTCTGATTTGTGTGTTAAAAGTTAGAGTAATTGGAAATTGGAATTTCAATCTGGAAAGAAGGAGGCAAGGAAAGGCCGTCTCATGAGGGCGACGTTTAGCCTCATGAGGCGAGATCAAAGGCTGGTCGCGAGGCGACGCCTCGCCCTCATGACAGCGAGTGCATCTGCCTCATGACGCGACGCCGCCCTCGCGACAAGCAGATGATTCCGCCTCATGAGGGCGTCTCGCCCATGAGGCGAGTTTCCGTATATATATATATATATATATTTTTATTTTGATTATTTTTTGATATTAAATGGTACAATTGTTCTTTTGTCAATTTCTTTCCGTCGGCGTCCGATTGACCTGATTCGAGAGGCATCGGATTCGTTGAATATTTAATTTCATATTATGAAAAACGGGAATTTTAGGCGGAATTTGACGTAGCCCCTATCGACGAACATGTAAACACTGTTTTATTTAATTGGGGACCTATAGAGGTCCGAATTAGCACCGTCGGCGCTTTATGGATTTCTAATTTTGATAGAATTTTAGTATGGGAAAATATTGAATTAGGACCGAATTCATGAACATGCATATTTCATCAACATGAGCACAAATTTCATATTTAGTGACTCGTATTTTTTCGATTCATATAGAGGCCCAATTGGGCGTCGATTGACCGACGTCACAGAGGCTTTCGGCATTAGCTTCGGAGTAATAGGTGAGTAACCTAGTTGGTTCCTCAACCTTTATGTGTTTAAGATTTTGCTATTATGCCATGTGGAGATAATGGAGGGTTTATGTGTATTTGACTTTGATTGATTTGGACCATAGGTGTACGAAATATGGGAATGAGATAACGAAGTGCTATTTGTGTGTAACTTGTTTGTGAATGGGAGATCTCGGACCAAAGGTTCGAGGAATGGGGAAATTGATCTTGAAGTGTTACTTATCCGTTTGATACATTGAATGTGACTTTTAAATGCGATATGGTATGATAAATTGGAAGAATATATGATTGAAATACGGACCAAGGTCCAAAAAATAGGAAATGGCATTGAATGTAAGTGATAGCAATAATCGTAAATGGAAATTGGAACATATGCATTCATACATAAGGACATGATCGAGATAAAAGCGGTTGTGGCGAGCGACCACCGGATCGGGGCATATCACGCCTAACGATGTGAGAGCTTTCCAGCGCTTGGACCTCGGGTCCAACGTATTGAGCCTCGGGCTCAATGTATCGAGGCTTCAAGCCCAATGTTTGAGCCACCGCTCAACGCAATGTGCCCGCATCGACAAGCCAGCGCATGCAGTCACAATAACATAATGAAAATGGAAAGGGTCTCATGTGCATTGCATATATGGTATGATTGATCGTGGATTGTATGATAGGCGATTCGCCTTACATTTGTGAAATGTGATTGTAAGTATTATTTGGTATTACTTTTGTAAATCGTGATCGTATGTGATAATTGGTAAAGTGTTTGAACATGCATGAATTGAGTGAACCATCGATGATGGTTTCTCACCGAGTTCGCAAAACTCACCCAAAATTTGCATTTATTTTTCAGGTCTGAAGAATACCCCGCTTGACACGGAGTATATCTCCGTAGACGAGTAAAGGTTAGAGGTTGGGATCGGTTCGCGTCGCATTAGTGTCTTAGTAAACTGTATTCGCAATCACCGTATAACAAGGCATTGTATTTTCTTGAGCCTCTTGTGGTATTAATGTTTTATTGCATTGATTGATTGTAATTATTCTTTGGATGACCGTAATAACTGAAACGGGTTTATATTGAACACGGATTTTATTTACTTCTGTGTTTGCCATGTGAGCGTGGAGTTAATGGCTCCCAAAAGAAAAAAAAAAGTGTATACTGAATTTTAAATCGACTGATGTAGTACGCCACTCTCGTGGGACACGGACTCGGATATCACCAACGATATCGGGTTGGGTCTTACGGAGTGGGATATTATTTAGGTGGTATCGAGCCCGAGAGTGCGTAATGTATCCGGCACGATTTGGAACATAGGTTGTATGCATTTGAGTCGCGTCGTTGCGGATCGGGGTAATCGATCCTAGTCGAGTCGCCGAGGATAAATCCTACGGTGCATAAGTGTCAAGTGATTAAGTGAGAGAAGAGTGAGACTGGATTAGAGTGAAAATCCTAAAGGGATAATCAATTAGGAAAGGATAAAGGAAAATGGATAAGAAGGTTGATCTTTGTCTTGGGTTAGAAACCCTTATAAGTGATAATAGAATGACCGTGTTGGCCTAGGCGATTAAGAATTTTCAAATTAAATTGACAATATTATAATGACAGAAAAATGAAGATGTTGAGAACTTGAGAAGTCCATTAGAGATATGGTTGGTTATAGTAGATCTCGGTGAAATTAAATGCCCGGATGGTTAGGTAATTACGATTCGACCGTATATGTCATGAAAGGGAAATATTGGAAGTGAGTAAAATGTAGTGGTCCAATCGGGCATATCTTGATTCATCAGTATTCGAGTTAGAGATTAGTAGATATTATAAGCGAGAGGATAATAGCGAGATGGTAAGAAGGTCAATAAGTCTCAGAACAATCTATCGAGAACCAAAGAATCGAAAAAGTAAGATGTCCAATGCCTATTAGAGTGAGGTAAAAGTGTATAGATAGATGAAATGAATTAGAAATGGTTATGATCTAGACCGCATAAGTTTGAGACCGAATCGGATATGTGATTATTGTGCTTGAGGTTGGAAATTGTATGATAAAATCATAAAGGAAAAGATGATGATGATTTCTCTTGATGGTGTATCGGAAATCTTGAATTAGGTGTATATGGACACGAAAATGGTAAATGGATACGTATATAGATAGAGATAAAATGGAGTGGTATCAACGATTTTGTCGGGTATTGGGGACTGTGAACACCCGATCATAAACTATTTGAGGAAAATAGAAGATAGGTAGCGAAAAAAAGAAAAAAAAAAGGAATAAAGATCATAAGATGAGAAGCCAAATTGTTATGACCTTACAAGGTCAAGTTACGCGATACGGATAGGGAATGAGACATACAGTTTAATGATATGGTGAGAATGAAATAAAGATCTTGAAAAGAATGAAACCATAATAGTGGTATATGAAAAGAGCTATTGCATTTAAGTCGAATTACTGTTAGGGATATCTATTGGACGGTAATGTTGATTGTGACTAATGAAATGTATGTGACAGATATATGGAAATCATAGAGGAAATGAGCGGTAAATGTTTAGAGTGATTATAAATGTGAAGTTCTTAAAAGGTTAAAGTAAGATAAAGGTGGACTGAGTGTGCCTGTATGAGAGGAACTGAAAAGTGATTCTAGTATCAGTCATTTAGTTGAGGATAGGTATAAGCGGAAAGGAGTCTTAAGGAAGTCTGAATTGTATGGATTACAAATTGGTTTCGGATAGAATCTTGTGGTATAGATTCTTGAATAAGTGTGAAAGAAAGTATTTAAGTGGTATCACAAGGAACCTTCGAAAAGAAATGTTACGATCATTAAATGATGGCATAAAAGTGTCGTAATTGAGATATGCATTATAGTGAAGAAGGATTGAAACACAATTAGGAATAATAATTGGTTGATGAGACTTTGTGGACAAAATTAAGGGTGAAATTGGGTCATAGCTCATACTACTTTGAGATTATCTGCATTGTATGTACAGAAATGTAAAGAATTACATATGAGTGAGATTTTAATTTGAGGTGATTCTATTGCAATGTGATAAGTGAATAGGTTCGAAAATACTGAACTGAGTTAAATATCGAAACCAAAGGTAGTGACAGTTCTAGAAATGGCAATGAGATAGCTAAGAAAATGAGATAGTCAACTAATGGTATTGTCAAATCCGTTTACTGTCCTAAGTGATAAAGAGTTAGTCAAATTAGTAACTGAGATACGGACTGAGAGTGATTACTGCGATCACTCCAAAAGTGAATCATTAAGTGGAAAAGTATATGGGATATGAAGAATCATATGATTCTTGTCATAGGAATGGTTGATTGAGAATTTCGAGGACGAAATTCTTATAAGGAGGGAGAATTGTAACATCCACCCCTCCGGAAGGGTAAAATAGTAAAATTGGTATAGGATGAGACTAATAGGGAATATTTAAAATCTTGTTCATGCATAATAGGATTGATACACGTGATCAATTGTGTACATGGAATTACGGTAAATGCATTCATGACATTCACGGTAATTGGGCCTAACGGTATTTTATTGTGATTAACGGGGTTATGGGATTTGAAAAATTATTACGAGTGCGCTATGAAGCGTTTTAGTTTTAAAGGATTTTCAGAATTTTTCTGAATTTTCCGGAGAAAATTCCGGACCGCAAAATCGCTCGAATCGCCTAAACGTGTTTTGGGGTAGAAAAGGTGATTTTCGTGATTGAAAAATTATTTAGAGTGCATCTGTTACTGTTTTATAATGTTAGGAATTTCATTAATTCTCAGAAAAATAAATCGGGAAATTCTCGATCGGATAAATCGCCAATTAGCGAACGAGTTGATTCTCAGAGCAAAAATCGCTACCCATCGATCTTGTAATATTGGGTATTTTATTTTGGGACTAAAAGTAGGGTCACTGGAATTAATTGGAGTAAATTTTGATCTGGATTAATAAGTAATATCTTGACTTTTCAAATAAAAAAAAAAACCAATCAAATTTTGCCATTTAAAAGCATCATTAAATGCATTCCCTCTTAAGGCTCGGATGTGTATGTTTTTCATAATGAAAAGATGAATTGTTAGGCCTTTATTATTGCCATCCGAAGACACAAACACAAACTTCTCTCTATAAAACCATCGAAATTTTCCTCTTCTCTCAACTTTCTCCATAACTTCAAGCTACTATCTTTACTACCATCAAAGCTAGAAGATGAGTTTGGTACATGCTTGGGAAGGAAGAAGGTTAGTACTTTGGTATAAAAGTTAGAAAGTGATTGTTGAAGGTTTGAAGGAGGTTTTGATTTGGTAAGTTTTCATTAAGTTTTGATCTTTAAATGGTGTATTTACATGGAATTAAATGTCATGATAGTATGGGGTAGTTAATAAAAGGATTTAAAGCATGTATTAGGTTCATGTAGACATTAAAGTGATGATTATTGTGATTTAAAGTAAGGGCATAAAGCTAAGTGATGACTGAATTGAAAGTAATGATATGGTTTGATTTTGAATTGATTATGGATAATTAATTGAGTATCTGAATTGAGGAATTTAATGCTGTAAATTTTTCAGTATAAACCCTAGTATATGTATGACTGGAGTGATATTTAATTTATATTTATTTTGATGTCTAGTGATGAGAAAAGGTATTGGAAGTGATTGAACTAAGGTTAACCTTAAATCTGGAAAATTGGAATTATATTGATGTTACTGTTTTATTCATAACTTATTGTATAGAAATGAAAATGAGGTAAGGTTAGTGGCCACTGAAACTTTGGAATGTTGGCTTCAATTTAGTGTGAAATAGGTGTTGTTGAATTTCAATGATAGAAGGGTGAAATTTTGCATGGAAAGTTTCTGTTCCATTGCCTGTGAACAGTAACCGCAACCATGACATCTGAGTTTTGTTGATTTTATGAATTAATTGAGATGGAATTAGGAAAATGATCTTCATGGAAGTTGTAGCATATTGAATTATATTTCCATTGCTACTGATCTTGCTATTTTAGAATTGTGTATTGGGAGATATGAATTGATTACTAATGACTGGTTTTGAGCATTTTGGATGAAACCTAGTTTAAGTGTGATTTTGTGAGTTTACTGATTGGAGGCAATTTTAACATTTTAAGTGGACTGAATTGGTGTGAGTGAGCTTCTGAAAAGTTGTAGAGGAAAAGATTACCTTGAAAATGACATATGGTTTGTAATTTTAGAAGTCAGAATTGGGAGTTATGATTTTCAAAACTGACCCTACATTAGGTTATGAGTGGCTGATCATAACAGAAACTTCCATAACAATTTTTAAATTGTTAGAGATCGAATTGGATGTTGAGTGCTTCATGAAAATTGAAGTTTGAGATGTTATCTTTACAAGGATATAAATTTCTGATTTTATTGACTTATATACTGGAAGTTATGCTTCTTGTAAGATTACTGCCCAAAGTGAAGGATTTCAGGGACAGTGACATTGAATGAATTAATTGACTGGCTTAGCAATAGAATTTGATTTTGGGTTGTTCATGAAAGTTGTAGAGGACATTGTGAAATTATTGACCATATTTTTGTGGTAATTTATTTCTGAAGAATAAGTGAGTTATGAAATTGTAAATGTACTGCTCTGTGTTGATGGAAATTGAGTAGGCAGAAGGTTTGATGGATTATTTGACACCCTTAGGGTTGGAATTGATTTTTATGGTCTTCTTGAGAATTGTAGAGCTTTTCATAAGCTTTCCAATGAGGTATAGTGGGCATTTTTCTGATTTGTGTATTAAAAGTTAGAGTAATTGGAAATTGGAATTTCAATCTGGAAAGAAGGAGGGCAAGGAAAGGGCCGCCTCGCGAGGGCGACGTTTACCTCATGAGGCGAGATCAAAGGGCTGGTCGCGAGGCGACGCCTCGCCCTCATGACAAGCGAGGTGCATCTGCCTCGCAGGCGACGCCTCGCCTCGCGACAAAGCAGATGATTCCGCCTCGAGGGCGGCGTCTCGCCCATGAGGCGAGTTTCGTATATATATATATATATATATTTTTATTTTGATTATTTTTGATATTAAATGGTACAATTGTTTTTTGTCAATTTCTTTCCGTCGGACGTCCGATTGACCTGATTCCAGAGGCATCGGATTCGTTGAATATTTAATTTCATATTATGAGAAAGCGGGAATTTTAGGCGGAATTTGACGTAGCCTATTATTGAACATGTAAACACTGTTTTATTTAATTGGGGACCTATAGAGGTCCGAATTGCACCGTCGGCCTATGGATTTCTAATTTTTGATAGAATTTTTAGTATGGGAAAATATTGAATTAGGACCGGGAATTCATGAACATGCATATTTCATCAACATGAGCACAAATTTCATATTTAGTGACTCGTATTTTTCCGATTCATATAGAGGCCCAATTGGGCGTCGATTGACCGGCGTCACGAGAGGCTTTCCGGCATTAGCTTCGGAGTAATAGGTGAGTAACCTAGTTGGTTCCTCAACCTTTATGTGTTTAAGATTTTGCTATTATGCCATGTGGAGATAATGGAGGGTTTATGTGTATTTGACTTTGATTGATTTCGGACCATAGGTGTCTGAAATATGGGGAATGAGATAACGAAGTGCTATTTGTGTGTAACTGTTTGTGAATGGGAGATCTCGGACCAAAGGTTCGAGGAATGGGGAAATTGATCTTTGAAGTGTTACTTATCCGTTTGATACATTGAATGTGACTTTTAAATGCGATATGGTATGATAAATTGGAAGAATATATGATTGAAATACTGGACCAAGGTCCAAGAAATAGGAAATGGCATTGAATGTAAGTGATAGCAATAATCAAATGGAAATTGGAACATATGCATTCATACATAAGGACATGATCGAGATAAAGCGCGGTTGTGACCGAGCAACCCGGATCGGGGCATATCACGCCTAACGTATGTGAGAGCTTTCATTTCAACGCATGACCTCGGGTCCAACGTATTGAGCCTCGGGCTCAATGTATCGAGGCTTCAAGCCCAATGTTTGAAACACAGCTCAACGCAATGTGCCCGATTCTTGGGGCGAGCCATGCAGTCACAATAACATAATGAAAATGGAAAGGGTCTCATGTGCATTGCATATATGGTATGATTGACTGTGGATTGTATGATAGGCGATTCGCCTTACATTTGTGAAATGTGATTGTAAGTATTATTTGGTATTACTTTTGTAAATCGTGATCGTATGTGATAATTGGTAAAGTGTTTGAACATGCATGAATTGAGTGAACCATCGATGATGGTTTCTCACTGAGTTCGCAAAACTCACCCAAAATTTGCATTTATTTTTCAGGTCCTGAAGAATACCCCGGTTGACACGGGAGTATATCTACTGTAGACGAGTAAAGGTTAGAGGTTGGGATCAGTTCGCGTCTGCATTAGTGTCTTAGTAAACGTATTCGCAATCAACGTATAACAAGGCATTGTATTTTCTTGAGCCCTTGTGGTATTAATGTTTTATTGCATTGATTGATTGTAATTATTCTTTGGATGACCGTAATAATCAAACGGGTTTATATTGAACACGGATTTTATTTACTTCTTGTGTTTGCCATGTGAGCGTGGAGTTAATGGCTCCCAAAAGAAAAAAAAGTGTATCTTGAATTTTAAATCGATGATGTACGCCACTCTCGTGGGACACGGACTCGGATATCACCAACGATATCGGGTTGGTCTTACGGAGTGGGATATTTTTAGGTGGTATCGAGCCCAGAAATGCGTAATGTATCCGGGCACGATTTGGAACATAGGTTGTATGCATTTGAGTCGCGTCGTTGCGAATCGGTGGTAATCGATCCTAGTCGAGTCGCCGAGGATAAATCCTACGGGTGCATAAGTGTCAGTGATTAAGTGAGAGAAGAGTGAGGCTGGATTAGAGTGAAAATCCTAAAGGGATAATCAATTAGGAAAGGATAAAGGAAAATGGATAAGAAGGTTGATCTTTGTCTTCGGGTTAGAAACCCTTATAAGTGATAATAGAATAATGATCGTGTTGGCCTAGGCGATTAAAATTTTCAAATTAAATTGACAATATTATAATGATGAGAAAATGAAGATGTTGAGAACTTGAGAAGTCCATTAGAGATATGGTTGGTTATAGTAGATCTCGGTGAAATTAAATGCCCGGATGGTTAGGTAATTACGATTCGATCAGTATATGTCATGAAAGGGAAATATTGGAAGTGAGTAAAATGTAGTGGTCGAATCGGGCATATCTTGATTCATCAGATTCGTTAGAGATTAGTAGATATTATAAGCAGAGGATAATAGCGAGATGGTAAGAAGGTCAATAGAGTCTTCAGTAACAATCTATCGAGAACTGAAAGAATCGAAAAAGTAAGATGTCCAATTACCTATTAGAGTGAGGTAAAAGTGTATAGATAGTGAAATGAATTAGAAATGGTTATGATCTAGACCGCATAAGTTTGAGACTGAATCGGATATGTGATTATTGTGCTTCGAGGTTGGAAATTGTATGATAAAATCATAAAGGAAAAAGAGACGATGATTTCTCTTGATGGTGTATCGGAAATCTGAATTAGGTGTATATGGACACGAAAATGGTAAATGGATACGTATATAGATAGAGATAAAATGGAGTGGTATCAACGATTTTGTCGGGTATTGGGGATTTGTGAACACCGATCATAAACTATTTGAGGAAAATAGAAGATAGGTAGCGAAAAATGTAAAAAAAAAGGAATAAAGATCATAAGATGAGAAGCCAAATTGTTATGACCTTACAAGGTCAAGTTACACGTAACGGATAGGGAATGAGACATACAGTTTAATGATATGGTGAGAATGAAATAAAGATCTTGAAAAGAATGAAACCATAATAGTGGTATATGAAAAGAGCTATTGCATTTAAGTCGAATTCTTCGTTAGGGATATCTATTGACGGTAATGTTGATTGTGACTAATGAAATGTATGTGATGATATATGGAAATCATAGAGGAAATGAGCGGTAAATGTTTAGAGTGATTATAAATGTGAAGTTCTTAAAAGGTTAAAGTAAGATAAAGGTGGACCGAGTGTGCTGTATGAGAGGAACGAAAAGTGATTCTAGTATCGAGTCATTTAGTTGAGGATAGGTATAAGCGGAAAGGAGTCTTAAGGAAGTCTGAATTGTATGGATTACAAATTGGTTTCGGATAGAATCTTGTGGTATAGATTCTTGAATAAGTGTGAAAGAAAGTATTTAAGTGGTATCACAAGGAACCTTCGCAAAAGAAATGTTACGATCATTTAAATGATGGCATAAAAGTGTAAGTAATTGAGATATGCATTATAGTGAAGAAGGATTGAAACACAATTAGGAATAATAATTGGTTGATGAGACTTTTGTGGACAAAATTAAGGGTGAAATTGGGTCATAGCTCATCTGCGAGATTATCTGCATTGTATGTACGAAATGTAAAGAATTACATATGAGTGAGATTTTAATTTGAGGTGATTCTATTGCAATGTGATAAGTGAATAGGTTGAAAATACTGAACTGAGTTAAATATCGAAACCAAAGGTAGTGACAGTTCTAGAAATGGCAATGAGATAGCTAAGAAAATGAGATAGTCAACTAATGGTATTGTCAAATCCGTTTACTGTCCTAAGTGATAAAGAGTTAGTCAAATTAGTAATCGAGATACTGATTTGAGAGTGATTCTGCGATCACTCCAAAAGTGAATCATTAAGTGGAAAAGTATATGGGATATGAAGAATCATATGATTCTTGTCATAGGAATGGTTGATTGAGAATTTCGAGGACGAAATTCTTATAAGGAGGGAGAATTGTAACATCCACCCCTCACGAAGGGTAAAATAGTAAAATTGGTATAGGATGAGACTAATAGGGAATATTTAGTCTTGTTCATGCATAATAGGATTGATACGGTATCAATTGTGTACATGGAATTACGGTAAATGCATTCATGACATTCACAGTAATTGGGCCTAACGGTATTTTATTGTGATTAACGGGGTTATGGGATTTGAAAAATTATTACGAGTGCGCTATGAAGCGTTTTAGTTTTAAAGGATTTTCAGAATTTTTCTGGAATTTTCGGAGAAAATTCCGGACCGCAAAATCGTCAGATGGCAGCCTAAACGTGTTTTGGGGTAGAAAAGGTGATTTTAAGTGATTGAAAAATTATTTAGAGTGCCTTTATTACTGTTTTATAATGTTAGGAATTTCATTAATTCTCAGAAAAATAAATCGGGGAAATTCTCGGACCGGATAAATCGCCAATTGGCGAACCAGTTGATTCTCGGTAGCAAAAATCGCTACCCACTGATACTGTAATATTGGGTATTTTATTTTGGGACTAAAAGTAGGGTCACTGGAATTAATTGGAGTAAATTTTGATCTGGATTAATAAGTAATATCTTGACTTTTCAAATAAAAAAAAAAAGAAACCAATCAAATTTTGCCATTTAAAAGCATCATTAAATGCATTCCCTCTTAAGGCTCGGATGTGTATGTTTTTCATAATGAAAAGATGAATTGTTAGGCCTTTATTATTGCCATCCGAAGACACAAACACAAACTTCTCTCTATAAAACCATCGAAATTTTCCTCTTCTCTCAACTTTCTCCATAACTTCAAGCTACTATCTTTACTACCATCAAAGCTAGAAGATGAGTTTGGTACATGCTTGGGAAGGAAGAAGGTTAGTACTTTGGTATAAAAGTTAGAAAGTGATTGTTGAAGGTTTGAAGGAGGTTTTGATTTGGTAAGTTTTCATTAAGTTTTGATCTTTAAATGGTGTATTTACATGGAATTAAATGTCATGATAGTATGGGGTAGTTAATAAAAGGATTTAAAGCATGTATTAGGTTCATGTAGACATTAAAGTGATGATTATTGTGATTTAAAGTAAGGGCATAAAGCTAAGTGATGACTGAATTGAAAGTAATGATATGGTTTGATTTTGAATTGATTATGGATAATTAATTGAGTATCTGAATTGAGGAATTTAATGCTGTAAATTTTTCAGTATAAACCCTAGTATATGTATGACTGGGTGATATTTAATTTATATTTATTTTGATGTCTAGTGATGAGAAAAGGTATTGGAAGTGATTGAACTAAGGTTAACCTTAAATCTGGAAAATTGGAATTATATTGATGTTACTGTTTTATTCATAACTTATTGTATAGAAATGAAAATGAGGTAAGGTTAGTGGCCACTGAAACTTTGGAATGTTGGCTTCAATTTAGTGTGAAATAGGTGTTGTTGAATTTCAATGATAGAAGGGTGAAATTTTGCATGGAAAGTTTCTGTTCCATTGCCTGTGAACAGTAACCGCAACCATGACATCTGAGTTTTGTTGATTTTATGAATTAATTGAGATGGAATTAGGAAAATGATCTTCATGGAAGTTGTAGCATATTGAATTATATTTCCATTGCTACTGATCTTGCTATTTTAGAATTGTGTATTGGGAGATATGAATTGATTACTAATGACTGGTTTTGAGCATTTTGGATGAAACCTAGTTTAAGTGTGATTTTGTGAGTTTACTGATTGGAGGCAATTTTAACATTTTAAGTGGACTGAATTGGTGTGAGTGAGCTTCTGAAAAGTTGTAGAGGAAAAGATTACCTTGAAAATGACATATGGTTTGTAATTTTAGAAGTCAGAATTGGGAGTTATGATTTTCAAAACTGACCCTACATTAGGTTATGAGTGGCTGATCATAACAGAAACTTCCATAACAATTTTTAAATTGTTAGAGATCGAATTGGATGTTGAGTGCTTCATGAAAATTGAAGTTTGAGATGTTATCTTTACAAGGATATAAATTTCTGATTTTATTGACTTATATACTGGAAGTTATGCTTCTTGTAAGATTACTGCCCAAAGTGAAGGATTTCAGGGACAGTGACATTGAATGAATTAATTGACTGGCTTAGCAATAGAATTTGATTTTGGGTTGTTCATGAAAGTTGTAGAGGACATTGTGAAATTATTGACCATATTTTTGTGGTAATTTATTTCTGAAGAATAAGTGAGTTATGAAATTGTAAATGTACTGCTCTGTGTTGATGGAAATTGAGTAGGCAGAAGGTTTGATGGATTATTTGACACCCTTAGGGTTGGAATTGATTTTTATGGTCTTCTTGAGAATTGTAGAGCTTTTCATAAGCTTTCCAATGAGGTATAGTGGGCATTTTTCTGATTTGTGTATTAAAAGTTAGAGTAATTGGAAATTGGAATTTCAATCTGGAAAGAAGGAGGCAAGGAAAGGGCCGTCTCATGAGGCGACGTTTAGCCATGAGGCGAATCAAAGGGCTGGTCGCGAGGGCGACGCGCCCTCATGACGAAGCGAGGTGCATCTGCCTCATGAGGACGCCTCGCCTCGCGACAAGCAGATGATTCCGCCTCGGGCGGCGTCTCGCCCATGAGGCAGTGTTTCCGTATATATATATATATATATATATTTTATTTTGATTATTTTTGATATTAAATGGTACAATTGTTTTTGTCAATTTCTTTCCGTCGGCGTCCGATTGACCTGATTCGAGAGGCATCGGATTCGTTGAATATTTAATTTCATATTATGAGAAAACAGGAATTTTAGGCGGAATTTGACGTAGCCTATCGATTGGAACATGTAAACCTTTGTTTTATTTAATTGGGGACCTATAGAGGTCCGAATTGCGCACCGTCAGCGCCTATGGATTTCTAATTTTTGATAGAATTTTTAGTATGGGAAAATATTGAATTAGGACCGGGAATTCATGAACATGCATATTTCATCAACATGAGCACAAATTTCATATTTAGTGACTCGTATTTTTTCTGATTCATATAGAGGCCCAATTGGAGCGTCGATTGACCGACGTCACAGAGGCTTTCCGGCATTAGCTCGGAAGTAATAGGTGAGTAACCTAGTTGGTTCCTCAACCTTTATGTGTTTAAGATTTTGCTATTATGCCATGTGGAGATAATGGAGGGTTTATGTGTATTTGACTTTGATTGATTTCGGACCATAGGTGTCTCAATATAGGGAATGAGATAACGAAGTGCTATTTGTGTGTAACTGTTTGTGAATGGGAGATCTCGGACCAAGGTTCGAGGAATGGGGAAATTGATCTTGAAGTGTTACTTATCCGTTTGATACATTGAATGTGACTTTTAAATGCGATATGGTATGATAAATTGGAAGAATATATGATTGAAATACGGACCAAGGTCCAAGAAATAGGAAATGGCATTGAATGTAAGTGATAGCAATAATCGTAAATGGAAATTGGAACATATGCATTCATACATAAGGACATGATCGAGATAAAAGCGGTTGTGGCCGGAGCAACCACCGGATCGGGGCATATCACGCCTAACGTATGTGAGAGCTTTCACCAACGCATGTGACCTCGGTCCAACGTATTGAGCCTCGGGCTCGATGTATCGAGGCTTCAAGCCCAATGTTTGAAACCAGCGCTCAACGCAATGTGCCCGCTTGGGGCGCCAAAGGTATGCGGTCACAATAACATAATGAAAATGGAAAGGGTCTCATGTGCATTGCATATATGGTATGATTGATTGTGGATTGTATGATAGGCGATTAGCCTTACATTTGTGAAATGTGATTGTAAGTATTATTTGGTATTACTTTTGTAAATCGTGATCGTATGTGATAATTGGTAAAGTGTTTGAACATGCATGAATTGAGTGAACCATCGATGATGGTTTCTCACTGAGTTCGCAAAACTCACCCAAAATTTGCATTTATTTTTCAGGTCTGAAGAATACCCGGTTGACACGGGAGTATATCTACCAGAGACGAGTAAAGGTTAGAGGTTGGGATCGGTTAGCGTGCATTAGTGTCTTAGTAAACTGTATTCGCAATCAACGTATAACAAGGCATTGTATTTTCTTGAGCCCTTGTGGTATTAATGTTTTATTGCATTGATTGATTGTAATTATTCTTGGATGACCGTAATAATCTGAAGCGGGTTTATATTGAACACGGATTTTATTTACTTCTTGTGTTTGCCATGTGAGCGTGGAGTTAATGGCTCCCAAAGAAAAAAAAAGTGTATCTTGAATTTTAAATCGATGATGTACGCCACTCTCGTGGGACACGGACTCGGATATCACCAACGATATCGGGTTGGGTCTTACGAGATGGGATATTACATTTAGTGGTATCGAGCCCGATGAGTGCGTAATGTATCTGGGCACAGTTTGGAACATAGGTTGTATGCATTTGAGTCGCGTCGTTGCAGACCGTGGTAACTGATCCCTAGTCAGAGTCGCTCGAGGATAAATCCTACGGGTGCATAAGTGTCAAGTGATTAAGTGAGAGAAGAGTGAGACTGGATTAGAGTGAAAATCCCTAAAAGGGGATAATCAATTAGGAAAGGATAAAGGAAAAATGGATAAGAAGGTTGATGCTGTACTGGGTTAGAAACCCTTATAAGTGATAGCCGAATGACTGTGTTGGCCTAGACTGATTAAGAATTTTCAAATTAAATTGACAATATTATAATGACAGAAAAATGAAGATGTTGAGAACTTGGAGAAGTCCATTAGAGATATGGTTGGTTATAGTAGATCTCAGTGAAATTAAATGCCCGGATGGTTAGGTAATTCTGATTCGATAGTATATGTCATGAAAGGGGAAATATTGGAAGTGAGTAAAATGTAGTGGTCCAATCGGGCATATCTTGATTCACTGTATTCGAGTTAGAGATTAGTAGATATTATAAGCAGAGGATAATAGCGAGATGGTAAGAAGGTCAATAGAGTACTGTAACAATCTATCGAGAACTGAAAGAATCGAAAAAGTAAGATGTCCAGTGCCTATTAGAGTGAGGTAAAAGTGTATAGATAGACTGAAATGAATTCGAGAAATGGTTATGATCTAGACCGCATAAGTTTGAGACTGAACTGGATATGTGATTATTGTGCTTCGAGGTTGGAAATTCGTATGATAAAATCATAAAGGAAAAAGACAGACAGATGATTTCTACTGATGGTGTATCGGGAAATACTGAATTAGGTGTATATGGACACGAAAATGGTAAATGGATACGTATATAGATAGAGATAAAATGGAGTGGTATCAACGATTTTGTCGGGTATTGGGGACTGTGAACACCCGATCATAAACTATTTGAGGAAAATAGAAGATAGGTAGCAGAAAACAGAAAAAAAAAAAAAGGAATAAAGATCATAAGATGAGAAGCCAAATTGTTATGACCTTACAAGGTCAAGTTGCACGTAACGGATAGGGGAATGAGACATACAGTTTAATGATATGGTGAGAATGAAATAAAGATCTTGAAAAGAATGAAACCATAATAGTGGTATATGAAAAGAGCTATTGCATTTAAGTCTAATTCTTGTTAGGGATATCTATTGACGGTAATGTTGATTGTGACTAATGAAATGTATGTGATGATATATGGAAATCATAGAGGAAATGAGCGGTAAATGTTTAGAGTGATTATAAATGTGAAGTTCTTAAAAGGTTAAAGTAAGATAAAGGTGGACCGAGTGTGCTCTGTATGAGAGGAACGAAAAGTGATTCTAGTATCGGTCATTTAGTTGAGGATAGGTATAAGCGGAAAGGAGTCTTAAGGAAGTCTGAATTGTATGGATTACAAATTGGTTTCGGATAGAATCTTTGTGGTATAGATTCTTGAATAAGTGTGAAAGAAAGTATTTAAGTGGTATCACAAGGAACCTTCGCAAAAGAAATGTTACGATCATTAAATGATGGCATAAAAGTGTCGTAATTGAGATTGTACGTATAGTGAAGAAGGATTGAAACACAATTAGGAATAATAATTGGTTGATGAGACTTTTGTGGACAAAATTAAGGGTGAAATTGGGTCATAGCTCATACTGCTGAGATTATCTGCATTGTATGTACAGAAATGTAAAGAATTACATATGAGTGAGATTTTAATTTGAGGTGATTCTATTGCAATGTGATAAGTGAATAGGTTCGAAAATACTGAACTGAGTTAAATATCGAAACCAAAGGTAGTGACAGTTCTAGAAATGGCAATGAGATAGCTAAGAAAATGAGATAGTCAACTAATGGTATTGTCAAATCCGTTTACTGTCCTAAGTGATAAAGAGTTAGTCAAATTAGTAACTGAGATACGGACTGAGAGTGATTACTGCGATCACTCCAAAAGTGAATCATTAAGTGGAAAAGTATATGGGATATGAAGAATCATATGATTACTGTCATAGGGAATCGTTGACTGAGAATTTCGAGGACGAAATTCTTATAAGGAGGGGAGAATTGTAACATCCCACCCCCTCCTGGAAGGGTAAAATAGTAAAATTGGTATAGGATGAGACTAATAGGGAATATTTAGTACTGTTCATGCATAATAGGATTGATACACAGTATCAATTGTGTACATGGAATTACGGTAAATGCATTCATGACATTCCCGGTAATTGGGCCTAACGGTATTTTATTGTGATTAACGGGTTATGGGATTTGAAAATTATTCGAGTGCGCTATGAAGCGTTTTAGTTTTAAGGGATTTTCAGAATTTTTCTGGAATTTTCCGGAGAAAATTCCGGACCGCAAAATCGTCGATGGCAGCTAAACGTGTTTTGGGGTAGAAAAGGTGATTTTCGTGATTGAAAAATTATTTAGAGTGCATTTGTTACTGTTTTATAATGTTAGGAATTTCATTAATTCTCGAGAAAAATAAATCGGGAAATTCTCGGACGGATAAATCGCCAATTAGCGAACAGTTGATTCTCAGTAGCAAAAATCGCTACCCAATCGACATCTGTAATATTGGGTATTTTATTTTGGGACTAAAAGTAGGGTCCTTTGGAATTAATTGGAGTAAATTTTGATCCGGATTAATAAGTAATATCTTGACTTTTCAAATAAAAAAAAAACCAATCAAATTTTGCCATTTAAAAGCATCATTAAATGCATTCCCTCTTAAGGCTCGGATGTGTATGTTTTCATAATGAAAAGATGAATTGTTAGGCCTTTATTATTGCCATCCAAGACACAAACACAAACTTCTCTCTATAAAACCATCGAAATTTTCCTCTTCTCTCAACTTTCTCCATAACTTCAAGCTACTATCTTTTACTACCATCAAAGCTAGAAGATGAGTTTGGTACATGCTTGGGAAGGGAAGAAGGTTAGTACTTTGGTATAAAAGTTAGAAAGTGATTGTTGAAGGTTTGAAGGAGGTTTTGATTTGGTAAGTTTTCATTAAGTTTTGATCTTTAAATGGTGTATTTACATGGAATTAAATGTCATGATAGTATGGGGTAGTTAATAAAAGGATTTAAAGCATGTATTAGGTTCATGTAGACATTAAAGTGATGATTATTGTGATTTAAAGTAAGGGGCATAAAGCTAAGTGATGACTGAATTGAAAGTAATGATATGGTTTGATTTTGAATTGATTATGGATAATTAATTGAGTATCTGAATTGAGGAATTTAATGCTGTAAATTTTCAGTATAAACCCTAGTATATGTATGACTGGAGTGATATTTAATTTATATTTATTTTGATGTCTAGTGATGAGAAAAGGTATTGGAAGTGATTGAACTAAGGTTAACCTTAAATCTGGAAAATTGGAATTATATTGATGTTACTGTTTTATTCATAACTTATTGTATAGAAATGAAAATGAGGTAAGGTTAGTGGCCACTGAAACTTTGGAATGTTGGCTTCAATTTAGTGTGAAATAGGTGTTGTTGAATTTCAATGATAGAAGGGTGAAATTTTGCATGGAAAGTTTCTGTTCCATTGCCTGTGAACAGTAACCGCAACCATGACATCTGAGTTTTGTTGATTTTATGAATTAATTGAGATGGAATTAGGAAAATGATCTTCATGGAAGTTGTAGCATATTGAATTATATTTCCATTGCTACTGATCTTGCTATTTTAGAATTGTGTATTGGGAGATATGAATTGATTACTAATGACTGGTTTTGAGCATTTTGGATGAAACCTAGTTTAAGTGTGATTTTGTGAGTTTACTGATTGGAGGCAATTTTAACATTTTAAGTGGACTGAATTGGTGTGAGTGAGCTTCTGAAAAGTTGTAGAGGAAAAGATTACCTTGAAAATGACATATGGTTTGTAATTTTAGAAGTCAGAATTGGGAGTTATGATTTTTCAAAACTGACCCTACATTAGGTTATGAGTGGCTGATCATAACAGAAACTTCCATAACAATTTTAAATTGTTAGAGATCGAATTGGATGTTGAGTGCTTCATGAAAATTGAAGTTTGAGATGTTATCTTTACAAGGATATAAATTTCTGATTTTATTGACTTATATACTGGAAGTTATGCTTCTTGTAAGATTACTGCCCAAAGTGAAGGATTTCAGGGACAGTGACATTGAATGAATTAATTGACTGGCTTAGCAATAGAATTTGATTTTGGGTTGTTCATGAAAGTTGTAGAGGACATTGTGAAATTATTGACCATATTTTGTGGTAATTTATTTCTGAAGAATAAGTGAGTTATGAAATTGTAAATGTACTGCTCTGTGTTGATGGAAATTGAGTAGGCAGAAGGTTTGATGGATTATTTGACACCCTTAGGGTTGGAATTGATTTTATGGTCTTCTTGAGAATTGTAGAGCTTTTCATAAGCTTTCCAATGAGGTATAGTGGGCATTTTCTGATTTGTGTATTAAAAGTTAGAGTAATTGGAAATTGGAATTTCAATCTGGAAAGAAGGAGGGCAAGGAAAAGGGCCGTCTCGAGGGCGACGCTCACCTCGAGGGCGAGATCAGGGGCTGGTCGCGAGGGCGACGCCTCGCCCTCATGACAAGCGAGGTGCATCTGCCTCATGAGACGCGCCTCGCCCTCGCGACAAAGCAGATGATTCCGCCTCGCGGCGGCGCCTCATGATGAGGTGTTCCGTATATATATATATATATATATTTTATTTTGATTATTTTTGATATTAAATGGTACAATTGTTTTTTGTCAATTTCTTTCCGTCTGACGTCCGATTGACCTGATTCCAGAGGCATCGGATTCGTTGAATATTTAATTTCATATTATGAGAAAACGGGAATTTTAGGCGGAATTTGACGTAGCCTATCGATTTTAACATGTAAACACTGTTTTATTTAATTGGGGACCTATAGAGGTCCGAATTGCGCCGTCGTCGCTTATGGATTTCTAATTTTGATAGAATTTTAGTATGGGAAAATATTGAATTAGGACCGGAATTCATGAACATGCATATTTCATCAACATGAGCACAAATTTCATATTTAGTGACTCGTATTTTTCCGATTCATATAGAGGCCCAATTGGGCGTCGATTGACCGACGTCACAGAGGCTTTCCGCATTAGCTTCGGAAGTAATAGGTGAGTAACCTAGTTGGTTCCTCAACCTTTATGTGTTTAAGATTTTGCTATTATGCCATGTGGAGATAATGGAGGGTTTATGTGTATTTGACTTTGATTGATTTCGACCATAGGTGTATGCGAAATATGGGGAATGAGATAACGAAGTGCTATTTGTGTGTAAATTGTTTGTGAATGGGAGATCTCGGACCAAAGGTTCGAGGAATGGGGAAATTGATACTGAAGTGTTACTTATCCGTTTGATACATTGAATGTGACTTTTAAATGCGATATGGTATGATAAATTGGAAGAATATATGATTGAAATACGGATCGAAGGTCCAAGAAATAGGAAATGGCATTGAATGTAAGTGATAGCAATAATCGTAAATGGAAATTGGAACATATGCATTCATACATAAGGACATGATCGATAAAGGCGGTTGTGGCGGAGCGACCACCGGATCGGGGCATATCACGCCTAACGTATGTGAGAGCTTTATTTCAACGCACAGACCTCGTGTCCAACGTATTGAGCCTCGGGCTCAATGTATCGAGGCTTCAAGCCCAATGTTTGAAACCACCGCTCAACGCAATGTGCCCAAGCTTCGGGACGATTTGGTATGCAGTCCTGACAATAACATAATGAAAATGGAAAGGGTCTCATGTGCATTGCATATATGGTATGATTGATCGTGGATTGTATGATAGGCGATTAGCCTTACATTTGTGAAATGTGATTGTAAGTATTATTTGGTATTACTTTTGTAAATCGTGATCGTATGTGATAATTGGTAAAGTGTTTGAACATGCATGAATTGAGTGAACCATCGATGATGGTTTCTCACCGAGTTCGCAAAACTCACCCAAAATTTGCATTTATTTTTCAGGTCTGAAGAATACCCGGTTGACACGGAGTATATCTACCGTAGACGAGTAAAGGTTAGAGGTTGGGATCGGTTCGCGTGCATTTAGTGTCTTAGTAAACTGTATTCGCAATCAACGTATAACAAGGCATTGTATTTTCTTGAGCCCTTGTGGTATTAATGTTTCTTGCATTGATTGATTGTAATTATTCTTGGATGACCGTAATAATCTGAACGGGTTTATATTGAACACGGATTTTATTTACTTACTTGTGTTTGCCATGTGAGCGTGGAGTTAATGGCTCCCAAAAGAAAAAAAAGTGTATCTTGAATTTTAAATCGATGATGTAATGCGCCTCTCGTGGGACACGGACTCGGATATCACCAACGATATCGGGTTGGGTCTTACGGAGATGGGTGTTATTTAGGTGGTATCGAGCCCGATGATGCGTAATGTATCTGGGCACAGTTTGGAACATAGGTTGTATGCATTTGAGTCGCGTCGTTGCAGACCGTGGTAACTGATCCCTAGTCAGAGTCGCTCGAGGATAAATCCTACGGGTGCATAAGTGTCAAGTGATTAAGTGAGAGAAGAGTGAGACTGGATTAGAGTGAAAATCCCTAAAAGGGGATAATCAATTAGGAAAGGATAAAGGAAAAATGGATAAGAAGGTTGATCTCTGTACTGGGTTAGAAACCCTTATAAGTGATAATAGAATGACCGTGTTGACCTAGGCGATTAAGAATTTTCAAATTAAATTGACAATATTATAATGATGTAAAAATGAAGATGTTGAGAACTTGGAGAAGTCCATTAGAGATATGGTTGGTTATAGTAGATCTCGGTGAAATTAAATGCCCGGATGGTTAGGTAATTACAGCTTCGATCAGATATGTCATGAAAGGGAAATATTGGAAGTGAGTAAAATGTAGTGGTCCAATCGGGCATATCTTGATTCAACGTATTCGAGTTAGAGATTAGTAGATATTATAAGCGAGAGGATAATAGCGAGATGGTAAGAAGGTCAATAGAAATCTTCAGAACAATCTATCGAGAACCGAAAGAATCGAAAAAGTAAGATGTCCGATTACCTATTAGAGTGAGGTAAAGTGTATAGATAGAGTGAAATGAATTAGAAATGGTTATGATCTAGACCGCATAAGTTTGAGACTGAATCTGGATATGTGATTATTGTGCTTGAGGTTGGAAATTAGTATGATAAAATCATAAAGGAAAAAGATGACAGATGATTTCTCGATGGTGTATCGGAAATCTGAATTAGGTGTATATGGACACAAAATGGTAAATGGATACGTATATAGATAGAGATAAAATGGAGTGGTATCAACGATTTTGTCGGGTATTGGGGACCGTGAACACCGATCATAAACTATTTGAGGAAAATAGAAGATAGGTAGCGAAAATGAAAAAAAAAGAATAAAGATCATAAGATGAGAAGCCAAATTGTTATGACCTTACAAGGTCAAGTTGCACGAACGGATAGGGAATGAGACATACAGTTTAATGATATGGTGAGAATGAAATAAAGATCTTGAAAAGAATGAAACCATAATAGTGGTATATGAAAAGAGCTATTGCATTTAAGTCAATTCATTATTAGGGATATCTATTAGACGGTAATGTTGATTGTGACTAATGAAATGTATGTGATGATATATGGAAATCATAGAGGAAATGAGCGGTAAATGTTTAGAGTGATTATAAATGTGAAGTTCTTAAAGGTTAAAGTAAGATAAAGGTGGACCGAGTGTGCTCAGTATGAGAGGAACTGAAAAGTGATTCTAGTATCGATCATTTAGTTGAGGATAGGTATAAGCGGAAAGGAGTCTTAAGGAAGTCTGAATTGTATGGATTACAAATTGGTTTCCGGATAGAATGTTGTGGTATAGATTACTGAATAAGTGTGAAAGAAAGTATTTAAGTGGCTGTCACAAGGAACCTTCGCAAAAGAAATGTTACGATACGTTAAATGATGGCATAAAAGTGTCGAATTGAGATTATGCATTATAGTGAAGAAGGATTGAAACACAATTAGGAATAATAATTGGTTGATGAGACTTTTGTGGACAAAATTAAGGGTGAAATTGGGTCATAGCTCATACTGCTGAGATTATCTGCATTGTATGTACAGAAATGTAAAGAATTACATATGAGTGAGATTTTAATTTGAGGTGATTCTATTGCAATGTGATAAGTGAATAGGTTCGAAAATACTGAACTGAGTTAAATATCGAAACCAAAGGTAGTGACAGTTCTAGAAATGGCAATGAGATAGCTAAGAAAATGAGATAGTCAACTAATGGTATTGTCAAATCACATCTTGTCTAAGTGATAAAGAGTTAGTCAAATTAGTAACTGAGATATGGACTGAGAGTGATTACTGCGATCACTCCAAAAGTGAATCATTAAGTGGAAAAGTATATGGGATATGAAGAATCATATGATTACTGTCATAGGGAATCGTTGACTGAGAATTTCGAGGACGAAATTCTTATAAGGAGGGGAGAATTGTAACATCCACCCCTCCCGGAAGGGTAAAATAGTAAAATTGGTATAGGATGAGACTAATAGGGAATATTTAGTACTGTTCATGCATAATAGGATTGATACACGGTATCAATTGTGTACATGGAATTACGGTAAATGCATTCATGACATTCCCGGTAATTGGGCCTAACGGTATTTTATTGTGATTAACGGGGTTATGGGATTTGAAAAATTATTCGAGTCGCTATGAAGCGTTTTAGTTTTAAAGGATTTTCAGAATTTTTCTGAATTTTCCGGAGAAAATTCGGGACCGCAAAATCGTCGATGAATCGCCTAAACGTGTTTTGGGGTAGAAAAGGTGATTTTCGTGATTGAAAAATTATTTAGAGTGCATCGTTACCTGTTTTATAATGTTAGGAATTTCATTAATTCTCGAGAAAATAAATCGGGAAATTCTCGGATCGGATAAATCGCCAATTAGCGAACCGATTGATTCTCAGTAGCAAAAATCGCTACCCACCTTCGTAATATTGGGTATTTTATTTTGGGACTAAAAGTAGGGTCCTTTGAATTAATTGGAGTAAATTTTGATCCGGATTAATAAGTAATATCTTGACTTTTCAAATAAAAAAAAAAAACCAATCAAATTTTGCCATTTAAAAGCATCATTAAATGCATTCCCTCTTAAGGCTCGGATGTGTATGTTTTCATAATGAAAAGATGAATTGTTAGGCCTTTATTATTGCCATCCAAGACACAAACACAAACTTCTCTCTATAAAACCATCGAAATTTTCCTCTTCTCTCAACTTTCTCCATAACTTCAAGCTACTATCTTTTACTACCATCAAAGCTAGAAGATGAGTTTGGTACATGCTTGGGAAGGAAGAAGGTTAGTACTTTGGTATAAAAGTTAGAAAGTGATTGTTGAAGGTTTGAAGGAGGTTTTGATTTGGTAAGTTTTCATTAAGTTTTGATCTTTAAATGGTGTATTTACATGGAATTAAATGTCATGATAGTATGGGGTAGTTAATAAAAGGATTTAAAGCATGTATTAGGTTCATGTAGACATTAAAGTGATGATTATTGTGATTTAAAGTAAGGGCATAAAGCTAAGTGATGACTGAATTGAAAGTAATGATATGGTTTGATTTTGAATTGATTATGGATAATTAATTGAGTATCTGAATTGAGGAATTTAATGCTGTAAATTTTTCAGTATAAACCCTAGTATATGTATGACTGGAGTGATATTTAATTTATATTTATTTTGATGTCTAGTGATGAGAAAAGGTATTGGAAGTGATTGAACTAAGGTTAACCTTAAATCTGGAAAATTGGAATTATATTGATGTTACTGTTTTATTCATAACTTATTGTATAGAAATGAAAATGAGGTAAGGTTAGTGGCCACTGAAACTTTGGAATGTTGGCTTCAATTTAGTGTGAAATAGGTGTTGTTGAATTTCAATGATAGAAGGGTGAAATTTTGCATGGAAAGTTGCTGTTCCATTGCCTGTGAACAGTAACCGCAACCATGACATCTGAGTTTTGTTGATTTTATGAATTAATTGAGATGGAATTAGGAAAATGATCTTCATGGAAGTTGTAGCATATTGAATTATATTTCCATTGCTACTGATCTTTCTATTTTAGAATTGTGTATTGGGAGATATGAATTGATTACTAATGACTGGTTTTGAGCATTTTGGATGAAACCTAGTTTAAGTGTGATTTTGTGAGTTTACTGATTGGAGGCAATTTTAACATTTTAAGTGGACTGAATTGGTGTGAGTGAGCTTCTGAAAAGTTGTAGAGGAAAAGATTACCTTGAAAATGACATATGGTTTGTAATTTTAGAAGTCAGAATTGGGAGTTATGATTTTTCAAAACTGACCCTACATTAGGTTATGAGTGGCTGATCATAACAGAAACTTCCATAACAATTTTAAATTGTTAGAGATCGAATTGGATGTTGAGTGCTTCATGAAAATTGAAGTTTGAGATGTTATCTTTACAAGGATATAAAGTTCTGATTTTATTGACTTATATACTGGAAGTTATGCTTCTTGTAAGATTACTGCCCAAAGTGAAGGATTTCAGGGACAGTGACATTGAATGAATTAATTGACTGGCTTAGCAATAGAATTTGATTTTGGGTTGTTCATGAAAGTTGTAGAGGACATTGTGAAATTATTGACCATATTTTTGTGGTAATTTATTTCTGAAGAATAAGTGAGTTATGAAATTGTAAATGTACTGCTCTGTGTTGATGGAAATTGAGTAGGCAGAAGGTTTGATGGATTATTTGACACCCTTAGGGTTGGAATTGATTTTTATGGTCTTCTTGAGAATTGTAGAGCTTTTCATAAGCTTTCCAATGAGGTATAGTGGGCATTTTTCTGATTTGTGTATTAAAAGTTAGAGTAATTGGAAATTGGAATTTCAATCTGGAAAGAAGGAGGGCAAGGAAAGGGCCGTCTCATGAGGGCGACGTTTACCTCGCGAGGGCGAGATCAAAGGGGCTGGTCGCGAGGGCGACGCCGCCCTCGCGACGAAGCGAGGTGCATCTGCCTCGCGAGGGCGACGCCTCGCCCTCGCGACAAAGCAGGATGATTCCGCCTCGCGAGGGCGGCGTCTCGCCTCATGAGGCGTGTTCCGTATATATATATATATATATTTATTTTTATTTTTGATTATTTTTTGATATTAAATGGTACAATTGTTCTTTTGTCAATTTCTTTCCGTCGACGTCCGATTGACCTGATTCGGAGGCATCGGATTCGTTGAATATTTAATTTCATATTATGAAAGCGGGAATTTTAGGCGGAATTTGGCGTAGCCCCTATCGATTGAACATGTAAACACTGTTTTATTTAATTGGGGACCTATAGAGGTCCGAATTGCATGCCGTCGGCGCTATGGATTTCTAATTTTGATAGAATTTTAGTATGGGAAAATATTGAATTAGGACCGGAATTCATGAACATGCATATTTCATCAACATGAGCACAAATTTCATATTTAGTGACTCGTATTTTTTTACGATTCATATAGAGGCCCAATTGGGCGTCGATTGACCGACGTCACGAGAGGCTTTCGGCATTAGCTCGGAGTAATAGGTGAGTAACCTAGTTGGTTCCTCAACCTTTATGTGTTTAAGATTTTGCTATTATGCCATGTGGAGATAATGGAGGGTTTATGTGTATTTGACTTTGATTGATTTGGACCATAGGTGTCTGCGAAATATGGGGAATGAGATAACGAAGTGCTATTTGTGTGTAATTGTTTGTGAATGGGAGATCTCGGACCAAAGGTTCGAGGAATGGGGAAATTGATCTTGAAGTGTTACTTATCCGTTTGATACATTGAATGTGACTTTTAAATGCGATATGGTATGATAAATTGGAAGAATATATGATTGAAATACGGACCAAGGTCGAAAGAAATAAAATGGCATTGAATGTAAGTGATAGCAATAATCGTAAATGGAAATTGGAACATATGCATTCATACATAAGGACATGATCGAGATAAAGGCGGTTGTGGCCGGAGCGACCACGGATCGGGGCATATCACGCCTAACGTATGTGAGCTTTCACTCAATGCACGGGACCTCGGGTCCAACGTATTGAGCGTCGGGCTCAATGTATCGAGGCTTCAAGCCCAATGTTTGAGCCACGGCTCAACGCAATGTGCCCGTTCTTGGGGCGATTTGGTATACGGTCACATAACATAATGAAAATGAAAAGGGTCTCATGTGCATTGCATATATGGTATGATTGATGTGGATTGTATGATAGGCGATTCGCCCTACATTTGTGAAATGTGATTGTAAGTATTATTTGGTATTACTTTTGTAAATCGTGATCGTATGTGATAATTGGTAAAGTGTTTGAACATGCATGAATTGAGTGAACCATCGATGATGGTTTCTCACCGAGTTCGCAAAACTCACCCAAAATTTGCATTTATTTTTCAGGTCTGAAGAATACCGGTTGACACGGAGTATATCTCTTGTAGGCGAGTAAAGGTTAGAGGTTGGGATCGGTTAGCGTCTGCATTAGTGTCTTAGTAAACCGTATTCCAATCAACCGTATAACAAGGCATTGTATTTTCTTGAGCCCTTGTGGTATTAATGTTTTACTGCATTGATTGATTGTAATTATTCTTGGATGACCGTAATAAGCTGAAACGGGTTTATATTGAACACGGATTTTATTTACTTACTGTGTTTGCCATGTGAACGTGGAGTTAATGGCTCCCAAAAGAAAAAAAAAGTGTATACTGAATTTTAAATCGACTGATGTAGTACGCCACTCTCGTGGGACACGGACTCGGATATCACCAACGATATCGGGTTGGGTCTTCTGAGAGTGGTGTTATTCGACGATAATTGCAACTTTTGTTTGTTATAGGTCATCTTCCATAGGGGATCAGATTGGTGAGTCAGCTGACATGGAGTCTATAGGAGCCAACTTAGGGTCTCATGTACCTGAATTTTTTGAATTGCCTCCGAGAATTCCCGTGAATCGGGAAAGGGGATATGATAAGTTGAGAAAGCAAGGGGCTGTGTACTTCTACGGAAGTACAGATCCGGCTGAAGCAGAAGGATGGCTTCAGAGAACTGGAAGAGTGTTCGATCAGATGAACTATATAGCAGAGGAGAAATATGATTATGCAGTCTCACTACTGCAAGGTCCTGCATACCAGAGGTGGAAGACCGTGCCGGGTAGTACCACTAGACCTTGTAGCTTGACCTGGGAGGATTTTCTGATAGCATTTCGAGAGAATTACATGCCAAAGATTTACATGGATCGAAAAATGAAGGAATTCTTAGATTTGAAGCAAGGCAAGCTCTTAGTGGCAGACTATGAGATAAGGTTCAATGAGTTAATGGGGTATGCGACCGCACTGATTCCGACTGAGCAGGATAAATGTAGGCGGTTTGAGGATGGTCTGAATATGGAAATCAAGACGAGGCTTGCCATCTCTAACTTGAGCAGTTTTACAGAACTCCGGGTAGCCTCGATCAGAATAGAGCAATTATTAAAGGATAGTCAGAGAGAGCTCAGGCAGGAGGATAGAGGAAAGAGGCAGAATGAACCTCATGCTGATTCTGGCAGAAGCTTCAGAAAGAGCCAGAACAGATCGTCTCGATTCCAGTTTAGATCGAGACAATCTGGATTCCATGGGAGAGGTAGATTTGTTCAGTCTAGAGGAGGCAGAGGACAGATGTCGGCCAGTCAGTCGCAACAATTTTCTGAATGTGAGCATTATGGTAAAAGATATGGTGGTGAGTGCTGGAGGATATCAGGAGCATGTTTTCGATGTGGCTCTTATGAGCATCAGATTAGGGATTGCCCTGAGTTTTTGGAATCACGATCGGAGCTAGAGGAGGAACTATGATGAGGTCTCGATTCAGCAGAAGCGGTGGCGGATCTGTACTCGAGAGGCAGAGGTAGAGGTCGGACTTAGTCGGCGGGGCCCAAAGGTCGGGGCCGAGGTGCGAGCAATCGATGCAAACTCGAGCCGTGGTTTATGTCATCACTAGACAGGAGGCACAAGACTCCCCAGATGTGGTAGCAAGTGTGTTGAATGTTTTTAATTTTGAAGCTTATGCACTGGTAGATCCAGGATCTACCCATTCATTCATCACCCCGCATCTGGCATCTAAATTGCATTGTGAGCGAGAGGTACTAAAATGTGGGTTAGTAGTGAGCACTCCAGTGGGTAGCACAATAGTGATCGGTGAGGTATGTAAGAGGTGTATAATTCGGATTGATCAGGCAGAATTAGTAGCTGATTTGATCATATTGCAGTTGAGAGAGATAGACCTCATCTTAGGCATGGATTGGCTCACTGCTCATAGGGCAGTGATGAATTGTTATACTAAAGAGGTAGTGCTTGAATCTCCAAATCAGCCGAGAGTGGTGTTTCGAGGAGTTAGTCGAAAACCTTGACCCGACTAATTTCTTTTCTAAGTTCTTTGAGATTGATCCGAGGTGGATGTGAGGCTTATCTGGCCCACATAGTTGACACTCGGAATGAGCAAACCATTCGGGATATTCCAATTGTCAGAGAATTTTTGGATGTGTTTCCGACTGAACTACCAGGATTACCTCCAGATAGGGAGACGGAGTTCACTATTGACATTATCCCAGGTACCGCTCCTATATCAATTCCTCCATATAGGATGGCACCTGTAGAACTGAAGGAATTAAAAACTCAGCTACAAGAATTATTAGACAAGGGGTTTATCAGGCCTAGTGTGTCACCTTGGGGAGCTCCGTTTTTATTTGTAAAGAAGAAGGATGGAACTCTAAGATTATGTATTGATTACCGACAGTTGAATGGGATAACAGTTAAGAACAAGTATCCATTGCCGAGGATTGATGATTTGTTTGATCAGTTACAAGGAGCTCAGGTGTTCACAAAGTTAGACTTGAGATCGGGATATTACCAGCTGAAGATAGCTGAGGCGGATGTTCCCAAGAGTGCATTTAGAACCAGATATGGGCACTTCGAGTTTTTGGTGATGCCATTTGGTTTGACTAATGCTCGCGAAGATTTATGGCTTTGATGAATAAGGTATTCCAACCTTATTTAGATCGGTTTGTAATTGTCTTTATTGATGACATTTGGTGTACTCAAAGTGTAGAAGATCATATGGCACATCCGAGAATGGTTCTTGATTGATGAGGAGAAAGCAGTTATATGCCAAGTTCACTAAGTGTGAATTTTGGCTTGATCAAATAATATTTTGGGTCACATAATTATACGGACAAGGCATTCAGGTGGATCAAAAGAAAATTGAAGCAGTAATGAAGTGGGAGGCTCCGAAGAATGTGTCTAAGATCTGAAGTTTTCTTGGATTAGCTGGGTATTACAGAAGGTTTATCGAGAGGTTTTCATTGATTTCGGCCCCTTTGACAAAACTTCTGAGAAAGAATGTGCCGTTCAGATGGAGTGATGATTGTCAGAGGAGTTTTGAGGAGCTTAAGCATCGGTTGACTGCGGCACCAGTGTTAGCTATTCCGTCTAGCTCGGGAGGTTATGTTGTATACAGCGATGCATCACATCAGGGTCTAGGATGTGTTCTAATGTAGCATAGTAAAGTAATATCTTATGCATCGAAACAGTTGAGGTCTCATTAACTTAATTATCCGGTTCATCATCTGGAACTTGCTGTAGTTTTTTTTGCTTTGAAAATTTGGAGACACTATCTATATGGAGAGACATTTCAGGTGTTCACTGATCACAAAAGTTTGAAGTATCTGTTGAGCCAGAAGGAGTTAAATATGAGACAGAGGAGATGGTTAGAATTGTTGAAGGATTATGATTGCACGATCGAGTATCATCCTGGCAAAGCTAATGTTGTAGCTGATGCTTTGAGTAGGAAATCATATAGCAGTGTGGCACAAGTGCAGGTATCGAGGTTACCTAGCCTAGTTGATTGAGGGCCTTTGAATGTTGATTTGAGTTTGGACCAGAATGATACATTGATAGCTATGTTGAAGTTGAGACCTGTTTTGGTTGAACGTATCAAAGAGGCTCAGAGAAGAGATCCATATTTAGTGAAGTTAATTGAGAAGCTGAAAGTGAAGCTGGATTCTGAGTTTGAAGTGAGAGATGATACCTTGAGGTTAAAGCAGAGATTATGTGTGCCAAATGTTGATAATCTGAGGAAAGAGATTTTAGAGGAAGCTCATTTAGCAGCTTATGCTATGCATCCTGGTGCTACCAAGATGTATAACACACTGAAACAGCATTACTGGTGGCCTGGTATGAAAAAGTGTTGGGACCCGATCCGGAGACCGATGCCCCAACCCGAAAACGGAAAACGAATATGAATACGAACCAATATGAATCGAATCAAAGCAAGGAAACGAAACATAAGGCGAAATCAAATCAGATACGAAGCAAACTTCGGATCACAAAGCTCAACAAATCATTAACGAATTGAAAGCAAATCGAATCGAAACCAATTTCTGATACGTAACAAAACGGAGCCGACATCCGTGAACAAGTATTAAAGAAAGCGTTTGCGTTGGAAACCTTAAGACTATCAGTCAAAACTAATCCAATCCGTGTACTTTTTTTTTCTTTCTTTCTTTCTTTCATTTTCATTCCATCTCTTACAAGTGACTTCAATATCCTCAATCCAATAACATTCACATACAATCGCACTATCCAACGTCCAATACCCATTCATTCACATTTCTCCATATACAAATCATGCTTATATCTCATTTGGACATACACAAGTTATATAACATATCCATGTGCAATACCATAACTCAATAGCCTCATCCAAACCTCATAAATACAATTACGATTTATACACCATTTCATAAATCAAAGCTTTATACAAATCATAGTGGCATTTTCAAGCCTTATACATTACCCATAACCCTAAACCAAAGTACACAATACACAACAATTCCAGACTTCTCAGCTACCATCTCACTTAACAATAATACAATAAAATACATGCAAACAGAAATCTTCATTTTCTTTCACCCGATCTTCTTCTCATCACCTGTGGATGGGAATGAAGGGGGGGTGAGCTTTACAGCCCGTGGGTAACAGTTTATAACGAATATATATAAGTAAAATCCTTGAAATTCTTTTTCTTTTTTGGTCTTAGAAAACATTTCTTTGAAATCCGTAAAGCACATTTTCAAAAAGTACTTTTCTCGTTGTAGCCAAAATCGCCATTTACAAAACATATGATTTTTAGGCTTTCAGCCATAAACCCATAAATTTATAAAACATGAATGCATCAACTCGGCAATTCATAGATGCAATGGCAATTCACATATACAATGCACAACACATGGCTCGAGAGTTTCGTGGAACATAACGAATAAACCGAAGTTTATCGTAAACACAACGAGTCCGATTTCTCAGGATCTCGTGGCCTCTAACGGGCAGCCGGGAGTAGGCTTAAACGTCGACGTGCACGTGACTAACACAACGTTCCTCTCTCGCCCAAACAAAAGCACATACTCATGCTCAATCACTTTATCGAATGCTCTTTTCCAAATATACGAAATGTCATGGAATCTTTCGAGGTATAACACAAATGTATTTTGCATTTCATCAAACGTTTATGTATGGAATCAATAATGATTTTTCAAATCATTCACATAATGATGCAACATTTACGATGCAATTGAAATCAGAAAATCTCTTTATTTAAAGAAAGCATTAGTGGCTTATAAATTTTATTATAAACAGGTACCCACCTCGAATCGATGCTAGAAACTTGTTCCTTGCTCCAATTTGTCCATTGATTCCTTCTTTCTTCCAATTTAACTTTACCTAAAGCAATTCCACACAAATTCAATATCATAATTAACTTAATCCTCACATTGAACTTAGAAACACTAATCCCTCATATATTCAAGCTTTCTAAATCACAAATTTCCAAAATCCCCAAATTCCAAATTTGGATATAAACCCTAATTAATTTCCATCCAAAATTAAACCCATAATACTAAGAAATCAACAAAATTAACTTCATACTCCACAAACCCATTCCATTTTCCATGATTCTAAACCAAAACTTCAAGAGAAACTCAAATCTTAAAAACTGCTCTTACCTCATTTCTCCTCCATTTTCGGATTTTCTTGGTTCAAGATGAAGCTCTCTTCATCCTCCGCCTTTCTCTCTCTTAGAATGACATCAAAATCACTCTTCAAGTGGTAGAAAAATCGAGCCCTAGCTTTCTCCCCTTTTTCTCCACCGAAGCTTGTTCTCCCTTCTCTCTTCTCTCTTATTTTCTTTCCTTTTGTTCAAGTGTCGTGCCTCACTTAAAGAAACAACAGCTCAATCCTTTTTATAGTGTCATGTCATTTAATGAATGGGGAATGACCCATAAGCCCTTCCATTTAAGCCTACAAACTTAACCCTTTAAGTAAACTTCCGAAATTACCCCTCCATTGGTCTTTAAAACTGACATCTTGTCTGATTATTTCGATCAGGTAAATGAAGTCATTTGACAAAACTTTCTTCTAGAGAAATGTTCCTCTATGTCTTATGAATCCAATGCTTCAAGAATCAGATCGATCCGAGCTCTATAGCTCAAGATATCTTCAAAATACTGAAGTTAGTTCTGCAGACCCGAGGCTGAACACTATACCTAACTTACGACCCGAATTTGGAAGTCTTAGAGGCTAAATTAGAGCTCTACTTCTTCATAACTTTTGTATCCCCATGTCTCTAGTTTAATTTCCAAAAAGAATCAGATCAATCGGAGCTCTACCAACCGAGATATATCCAAAATACTAAACACTGTTCAAACTTTTACAACCGATCAGCTCACTTTGATCGGGTCGATCTTTTTCTGTTTAATGCCAAAACCGATCTATATAGTATGAAAAGATAGAAAAATGTCATAGGAATCCAACGTTTCAAAAATCGGCTCAATCGGAGGTCTACACAAAAAGTTATGGCCAAAAGAAAGAAGAGGGGTCAAAAACACAAAAGCAAGCGATGATGTCAAAGACAGACGCAAAAATTAAATGCGTGATGGCGTCAACCTGAGCACAAAAAAATGCTCGTGGTGGCGTCAGCACAGACGCAAAAATTGCCTGTGGTGGCGTCGCTACTGAACACAAAAATTAAATGCGTGGTGACATCGGACAGACGAAAATTAAATGCGTGGTGGCGTCGACCTGAGCATAAAAATAAATCTGTGATGGCGTCGGCGCAGACGCAAAAATTCTTCTGTGATGATCTATATAGTATGAAAAGATAGAAAAATGTCTTAGGAATCCAACGCTTCAAAAATCGGCTCGATCGGAGGTCTACATAAAAGTTATGGCCAAAAGAAA
Organism: Erythroxylum novogranatense; assembly: GCA_029891385.1. Classification (NCBI taxonomy): domain Eukaryota; kingdom Viridiplantae; phylum Streptophyta; class Magnoliopsida; order Malpighiales; family Erythroxylaceae; genus Erythroxylum; species Erythroxylum novogranatense. The sequence continues at coordinate 60,966,695 of CM057228.1, read as the reverse complement.
GAAGAGGATCAAAACACAAAAGCGAGCGATGATGTCGGCATAAGCGCAAATTAAATGCGTGATGACATCAGACAGATGCAAAATTAAATGCCCGTGGTGGCGTCGGCGTAGACGCAAAAATTAAATGCGTGGTGGCGTCGTAAGACATACGCAAAAAATTGCTCTGTGGTGATGTCGACAGACGCAAAAAAATCGTCTGTGATGGCGTTAGCACGAGACGCAAAAATTGCCTGTGATGGCGTTATCACGAGCGAAGATGACGTCATCACGCATTTAAAATGAAGACTAACTTCGTCTGACCCATTTCTCCATAACATCCCTACTTAGAAAGATCATAACTTTCTACTCAGAACTCCAAATAAGACAGGATTTGATTCGTTGGAAAGCTAAGAGACAGATCTAAAATTTTCAAGAAGGACTCAAAGGCAAACTTGTCTTTAAAGGGGTCAAAAATGTACTCAAAGATGACCCATCGATAATCTCCTCAAAACTTTACACAGTACCTCAACTTACAAACATCATAACTTTTTATGCAGAACTCCAAATAAGACAAACTTGGTGTCTATAGAACGGTAAAGAAACTCTCTACAACTTTCATGAAGACCTTAAAAATCAAAACGACCTCTAAATGGGTCAAAAACTCCATGCAAAATGACTGGTCGATCAACCCCACACTAAACAACATCAAAACTTTTAAAAATCATAACTTCTCGCCCCGATATCGAAAAATTTCATACTTTATGGCGTTAGAAAGCTGGAAACATGAGCTACAACTTTCATTAAGACCACTTTGGCCAAATATATCTAGATCAGTACATATTTTCCATTGAAGTTTATAACACCATTCTAACACATCAACTTCACATATCAACACATCACCACAAACTCTTCAACTAATTCCTCTCAAACACAATACACACAAATCTATACACAATTGATATTTCATATCCATATATAAATCCATGTCTCATTAACATCATAAGATAAATGTTTATAAAATTAAATGGCATTCTAAGCCATATTACAACATCAGTATTAAAGTCCAAGTACAAAAGATACAAAACTCCACCATTCTCCACATATGACTGAAATCTTATTCTTACAATAATCTAACTTAAAACAGCACATGCATAACCAAACAAATTGTCTTTACTTTCTAATTTCTTCAAAATTTTACACTTTCACTTTTTATTTCTTGATTTCAATCCACTCATCCACTTGAACTTTCATAACCCATACAAATCTATTTGAAACCCAAAGTTATCAAATCAAACAAATCTTTTCTCATCAATTTCCTTAAGGCAAAAATATCTATAACTCCATTCATATACAAAAACTCTTATCAAATTTTCATTTTCATATTTCCAATTTCCACTAAAAGATCAGGGTCTAACAAAAAGCAGGTAGCAGAATTTGTTTCTAAGTGTTTAACTTGTCGGTGAGTCAAAATTGAGCATCGAGTCCGTAGGAAAATTGCATTCGTTACCCATTCCGGAGTGGAAATAGGAACACATCACGATGGATTTCATTATGGGTTTGCCTAGGACTCTGAGGCAACATGATGCCATTTGGGTCATTGTGGATAGACTGACCAAATCGGCTCATTTCTTACCAGTGAGGGAGAATTATTCTTTAGATCAGTTGGCTCAACGATATGTGGATGATGTTGTGAGGTTACACGGGGTTCCAGTGTCCATATTATCGGATAGGGATCCTAGATTTACCTCGAGATTTTGGGGTAGTCTCTGAGCGACTTTGGGTACCAAGTGAGTTTTAATCTGACCTTTCATCCTCGAGACGGATGGTCGAGGCGAGAGAACGATCAAGGCTATCGAGGATATGCTCGAGCTTGTGTTTTGGAGTTTGGGGAGCATGGGATAAGTATATAGCTTTGATTGAATTCGCCTATAATAATCAGTATCACAGCAGTATTGGTATGGCTCCATATGAGGCGTTGTACGGCAGAAAGTGTCGTTCGCCTATATTTTGGGATGAAGAGGGTCTACGAATTATCGAGGGCCCAGAATTGATTCAACACACAGTTGATAAGGTGAAATTGATCCGTAGCAGAATAAAAATGGCACAAGATAGACAAAAAAGCTATGTGGATCAACATAGGCGAGATATGGAGTATCAGGTTGGTGACAAGGTATTTCTGAGAGTATCACCTTGGCGAGGTGTCTTGAGATTCGGCAAGAAAGGTAAGCTAAGTCCGAGGTATATTGGTCCATTTGAGATCATTGAGAGAATTGGACCATTGGCTTATAGGTTAGCCTTACCTTCGGAAATGGCTCAGATTCATATGTGTTCCATGTGAGTATGCTTAGGCGTCTGGTCGGATCCGACTCATGTGATCTGAGACTCGGAGATTGAAGTCTCTAGTGTCTGAGTTATGTTGAGGAACTGTGAAGATCATTGGCTATCGAATAAGCAATTGAGGAACCGAGTGATCCCAATGGTGAAAGTCCTTTGGAAGAATCATTAAGTGAAGAAGCCACATGGGAAACGGAGGAGCACATGAGGAGTCAGTACCCCTACCTATTTGATCATTTAGGTAAGAATTTCGAGGACGAAATTTTTGTTAGGAGGGGAGAGTTGTAACATCCCGTTACCCATGCTAGGGCTAGAATTGTGAATTTTGAGAATTAGTGAGAAATTAGAAAAATGCACATCATGCGTTATTAATTGTGACATGCACATTTTGCACATTTATATGATTGTACATGCATTCATTGACATTTTCAGGTACAATTGAATTATTAATTGTGATTATAATGTGTTTTGGTGATTTTGGTATTAATTAGGACATTTTGGGATTTTTAGTGAATTTAGTGAAAATATTGATTTTTGGGCCAATTATATTGTGACATGTGGCATCATATAAGTGAGACAAATGGCTTCGTTAAAGAGGGTGTGTAAGGCATGCATAGTACCGAGTGTGAGTTTGAGTTGGGCAAATGTATTGCATGTGTTCTCGGTGAAGAAACACTTGATTTCCGAATGAGAACCTTGGGACTTTAATTTGTTTTAATCTGTTCTCTTTCTTTGGAGTTCATAGCCGATTCAGGTAAGTTATGTTTAACTTGAGTTTTTGTTATTGTTAAATGACGTTTTTCAGTGGAAATGTATGCATGCATGCGATGTTAGAGAAGTGGGTTTCGGTGTTGAACAGAGTAGATGAGTGTTTGAGAGTAGGAAACTGTTAATATGTTGTTGAATGAACTCTAGATTGGAAGATTTGCAAATATTACATTCGGTTTTGAGATAGATGAAATGATACATGCATGCATTGTGTCCGTTGTTTATCGATGAAGTGAAGTTGATGTTTAAGAATGAATCTTGAGTTTAATCTTATGTAAATGTTTCAAAATGGATTAGGAGTTAATTGGGTGAAGTTTTAGAGATTGTTTTGGGTTTAGAAGCGAAAAGTCGGAAAAAAAATTGGAGAAGGCGAGTTGCGAGAACTAGGCGTCATGACGTGTAGCTTAGTTTGTTTATTAAATCATGACGTTCATTTTCTTCCTTGCCATGACGTTCATTTTCTTCCTCGCCACGACTTAGGTGACCCTCCCTTGATCTCGTCGCGTGACGCTGTAAAAATCGAGAAAATCAAATTTTTGGGTTGTTAAATCGCGACCTCATATTTTCCCCACGTCGCGACGAGCATCCATCTTTTGACAGCTCAAATATGCTTTAGTATTTTGACCATAACTTTCCCTATACTGATCCAATTTGGGTGATTTTTGATTCCCTGTAAACTAGAGACATAGGGATAAAACATTTATGAAGAAATGGAGTTTTAATTCTGTCTCTAAGAGTTTCATATTTTGGTTGCAAGTTGAGGTATAAATTTTTCTGGAACTTATGAACCATCGGTAATATTTTGAGGATATATATCGGTATACTGATTCAAATTAAACGATTTTGGTGTCCTTAGAAAACTAAGAAATGGGGGAACAACTTTACAGAAGGAAGTTTTGTCTAATTTGGTCATTTACCTGATCTAATTTAGTATGGAAAGTTGATCAAAATATGTTCTATAGGAAAAATCTGAAGTGGTCAATGAAGCAATGAGATTATTTGACATTGTTTGGTCCAATTCAATTGTAAGAATACATGGTATCAAAGAGGGATTTGATTCCTAAATTATTTTTGATAAGGATCGCATTATTGCACCCCGGAATTCTCATTGAACATGCATTGTACATACATTCTATACATTGATATTTTTATGAAAGAACATTTGTGCAATTGTGCAAAGTGTGATATTTGTGAATGTGTTTTGCCTATTTTAGAGGAGCATATCGGACGCCAATCGGACATTGCCAGATCTTCCAGGCAATAGCTTATTGGAGCGTACTGTGAGTTAACCTAGATGTTTTCCTAGGATTGATTTAATTTGATTTGTTTAAGCTTTCAATATTGTTTTATTGCTTGCGATCTAATTATGAATTCGGACTTCAATTGTCAGGAGATCAATATTTGGGAATGTATTAGAAGTGCTCTGATTGTGACTTTGTTTACTATGAAATTCTGAGCGTGATTATAAATGTTATGTGAATCCTCAGCGAATGTTGAATGCGGTTAGATCCGATGAATATGAGTTCATTGGATATGTGATTGTGATACATGCGATATTCAGATAGATGCATGTCATAAAATGCATGCTCAGATAAAGGCGTTGTGACTTGAATTGCCGTATGAAGCGCTTTCACGTAGAGCTTTGCTCCGTGATATATGTGTGTACACATAGAACTATGCTCCGTGATTCTGTTCTGATTGAGCCCTACGGGCCAGCAATTGTATAAGTATGTGATAGGCATTCAGTCACAACAATAAGAAAGAATGTGAGTCTCATATGCATATGTTTATATATATATATATATATACGATCTGTTTGGCAATGATTAAATGTTACACTTGATTGTGTGAGTTTTGAATTATAAATGTATCTGCTTATGAATGTTTGTGAATTATGTAATGTGTGCTTATGATCCGGTGAATTCATCAATGATGGTTCACTCATGGAGTTTGCAAAACTCATCAAAATTTGTAATGTGGCTTTTCAGGTACGAGTCAGGAGACCTAGTTCCTTAGTCAAGACTTAAGGAATCTTTTGGATAGAGTTATGGCTCGAGGTCCATCGGTGACACGAAGTGTTCTAGCCTTATTTTGTCTTTTGTTGGGCATTGTATAAGCTTTTATGCTTAGTCTTTTGGTGGTATCGATGTAAGCTTTATGAATGAAAGGATTTTAAATGGTTTTAAAATTTAATTCTTGGAGTCGTTAGATGATGCCATGTGTTTATTGGATTGCCATGTGTAAGTCAGTTATGTTTTTGCTCCAACATACCATTGTCATAAGGTATGTACTTGAATGTCCTTCGGGTGTTCGGGTATTTGCCTTATGGTAGTGGGATGTTGCAGGGTACCACCAATTTTTCACCCTCCATGACCCCTCCAAAGGTTCCTAAACCCATCCTAACTTCCCCTTACCTTATACTCTTCTCCAATACCACAAAAACCACTTCAAATCCATTGAACAACTACAAGCATCATTGAAACTCAACTCCAAAGGATTCATCACACACATCCTTCCCAAAATCAACATATTCTTCTAACACTAGCAACAAATGGAATTCTCAACCAAAGATAAAGTCATCCATCAATCTCAAGCTTTAATGAAACATAATCATACAAAATGAGTTTCTCAATTCTCAATCTCATTTGAAAACAAAACAATGCTTAAACAAGCTTTACTTACATATCAACACATACATTAACTTAATACAAAATACAAATGATGCTCATGTTTGATATGCCTATAAAGCTAGCCAAATGTTACTAAATACAAAAGACTCCTAGCTATCTTGGAGTGTCCCAAATGCCTCGCAAGGGTCGTTACTCTTCTCGATCTGCACCTGAGGAGGAAAATTTTATGGGTTGAGCTACACGGCTCAGTGGCTAACTTATTCATAGCCATTGGCAATGAGCCACACAATCATACATAAACAAATATCCATGTAGACAAACAAGGAATCTTAGCATTCACAATTCCCAAACACAATCTCATAATTCAGTACACCATCAACATGAACACAATTGATGTCATTTCTCATTCAAGCATAACGCATAATTCACTTCATAACATAACACATCGAAATGTTAATGCACACACAATTTGGCTCAAGGGTTCCGTGAACAAAACAGAGAAACTGAAGTTTACTCCGTGAACGAAACGAGTCCACTTTCGGATCTCATGGGCCACAATCGGGCAGCCGAGAGAAGGTTTAACGTCGACGTGCACGTGACTAACAAAATGGTTCCTCTCTCACCCAAAAACAATCAAATCTCATACTTAGTTCAATTATTCATAAATTCATGTTTTCATACTTTCCTTCTTTCCATTTAATCAAAATTCCATGACTTAAATTCAACGGCATGACAATCATTCTCACAATTCAATCATTCATATACAAAATGCCATGATTCAATTCAATGGCCTATCAATCTTATCAAAAGGTCAATGCATAACATGACATGAACACAACATAAAGCAATTTCCACATCATAGAAATTCAGACAATTCATTTAGCACATATTGCATACACAATGCATTTTGCTCATTACACAAATACCATAAATAAATTACCCACCTTGACAATCTTGGAAAATCCAAAATCAATTGCCTCCTTCCTCTTGCTCTTGGATAGGCTCTTGATTTCCTAAACATAAACAAAATTCCATGAATTTCAACTTAATTGGAAAATCCCCAATTTTCCAAAATCACACAAAACTAACATTAACCCTAATTAAACTCAAATCCAACCTACCCATAGTCCATATAGGTTAGATAACCAAAAACCTAACTTAAAAACCCAAAAAAATCCAAAGATCTCACCATCTTTTCTTCCTCCACGAAATCCCTCTCTCTCTAGGGTTTCTCCATCCAACACAAGACAACCTATTTCTTAACCAAAGCATGGGGAAGATGAAGAACATACCTTATGGACCTTGACTCTTCTCCTTCCCACGAATTTCCTTCCTTTTTCCCTTGGATTTTTGATTTTTCTCTTCTTCTTCTCTACTTCTCCCACGTTTCCCTCTCTCTTTTTCCCTTTCTCTCTCTTTCCTTGGGTAGCCCACGACAATCACTCTCCTTCCTCTTAATTTTTGTCTTTTTATTAACTACTTATCTTCGAAAATTACCCTCCATTTACTATAACTTTCCAACTATGCCCTTGGTTAGTCTTTTAGACTCTAATCACCACTTAACCTACTTAGTTCAATTCTAACTAAGCCTACTCTTCTTTCTAATTCCAATTCTTCATCCTTCCAATTCTAAACAAATAAATAAAAATTAAACCAATAAATAAACATAATTAATCAATTAAGCAATTTAGAAAAATTTAGAGAAACCAAGATCCAACATGTATTGCATAATTTTGATGTGCAGGATAAACATCCAAATTCCAAAGTTTCCAGATCATGAAAACTAATGCTAATCTGGAGCACACTATGAGTCAACCTAGATGATCTCATTCACTGTTTGTTATGTTTTAAATTTTTGCTTTGAATTGCTATTGAAATGAAATGTGACTATTCTGATTCCGAACATTGAATGTCCGAGGAGTTTGATAAATGCATGACTAATAAAAGTGTTCCTTATATATGAATTTGACAAAATATGTGAATCAAAAATTGATTGTTAAATGCCGGACTAAGTTCCAAAGAGAAATGTGAATATGCATATAAATGAAAAAGTGATTCTCAATTTAAATGTTGAATGCCGGACTAAGGTCCGATGACATGTGTAAAGTGAAATAAAGTAACTAATTGAAAAGATGTGAATGTGATGCATGTCATTTTATGATTTCATGAAAGATAAAGGATGTTGTGACCAGAGTAGCCACTTAAAAAGAGCTTAAAGATTAGAATGTGAAAAAGAGCTTAAAGCTCAGAGTGTGAAAAGGAGTTTAAAGCTTAGAAAGTGTATAAGGGCCAAAGGCTCACTATGTAAAATGATCCCAGTATCTCCAATGGATATGGGACAGTTATTGATAAGCCCGGTATCCACAATGGATACGGGATAGTTATAGTCGCTCGTTCACAATAATAACAAATTGAAAGTGAGTATCATAAGCATTACATATGCCTTTGATGTGTATGATTTGAGCAGTTTGATTGATTTTCTGAATGTGAGATATGTTTCAAGCGAATGTGAAATATATGTGTTTCAATATGATTATAAATGAAATAATATGAATTATGTGAATATGTGAACTGTTTGCGTTAAGTGATGAAGTGATTTATCGAGGATGGTCACTCACTGAGTTCGTAAAACTCACCTAAAATTTGCAATATTTTTTAGGTTCAAAAGAGTTACCCTATTGGGCAAACGGGAGTACAATTACTACATGCAACTAAGAGATTGAGGTCGGGATCAGTTCGCGTTTGTATTTTTATTTCTTATTTTTATATCAAATTGTGCTTTCCGTAATGATTGTATCATGTGTATGTAAATAATTCAATTTTGTAACAACTTTTCAAATTGGAAATGTTAGTAAATGATTTTGAAGTGTAAAGCTATTATGTTTATAAGTGTTTTACCTTTGTAATGGGACCGAGTGGAAATCGAAATTTTGATGATTTGTTTAACGGTTGTAATTTTGTAAATGAAAATGTTATAAAATAAAATGGGCCCGATTTGGTTATTGACTTATGCTATTTTTTGAAAAGTTTGTACTGAGTTTCAAGTGTGTGACTGTTCTAGCATGCCACCCTTGTTGGGTAAGTACTTGTATATCACTCAGGATGTCAGGTACGTACCTTGCGAGAGTGGGGTGCTACACTTTATGACCTCTAACTCATCCTCGGCTTCTAGGAGGTGCATGATAGACCTCCCTACTAGCTTGTGATGTTTGACACTATCTGACAGGGCAATTGGCTATCAGAAGCTCAATATTTCCACATCAAAAATATGTACCCATAGCCTTTGAACAAGTACCCCGATGGTATTTGGAGTAATAAGGGCACTTCGAAATACTAAAACCTTGGCTCGCAGAGGAACCCCTACTAGAAATAGCTGACGAGGGAAAGTTTCGTCACTTTCTCCTAGCTACTAATCTATGAGTGAATTCTAGTGTAAGGGAAACACCTTCACGACTCTGCTTGCCCGAGGATTGACCTCCTCTAGGAAATTGAAATGAATCACACGTTAATACAATACTTAGAAAATGATATAAGAATGCATGAGAAGGGGGGGTTGAATTGTGTATTCCCCTTTTTGAAATTCTTTCAAAAACTATTTGTTAAAAATAAGATTCTTTTACAGAACTTCCGATAGATTCTAATTAATCAAAACTTTGAAAACTTTGTTTACGAACTAAGTAATAATAAAACTTGAATCTCAAAGAGAGACAAAGTAAGGGTAGTTGACACAGCGATTTATCCTGGTTCACCCCAAACCGTGGGCTACGTCCAGTCCTCAGAATTCTTTCTAAGATTTCACAATCTCTTCAACGTTTACAAGTATTCTTTACGAGCCTCTTCAGGTCTCTACAATCAATATTCTTTCACACTTAGCCTCCGCAGGCTTTCTGCACTACTTTCTTACAGAAAAGTGTTTTAAAACTTGTTACAGTAAAATAGCTCTCGGCTAATTTGCTCAATATGCTTTTTACGACCGCGTAGATGTAATTGACCAATTTTCAACTAACTTTTCAATCTTGACTTCGACTTGTATTTATAGCCTTCGTCTCCAACTGCTTCTTGATTCTTGTTTCTGGATTCTTGCTTCTTGAATCTTTAAAAAACGGTTAATCAGTTGAGTTATGTAACTAACCCAAACTGACTCTTGCGTCTTCTTTTTCAATTCTGCGTCTGTTTTTCTCCGTCGTATATTTTTAGTGCGTGTTTACGCATCGCATCTGCGTCTGCGTCTGCTTTATTGTTAAATGCATTTACGTGTCTTTTCTTTCAATTCACGTCTTTGTCTATTTTTATTTTGTGTATGCGTATGCAAATGCGTCGTATTTACTGTTTACACTGCGTCTTACGTCTTATTTCTATTAAGTCTCGTCTTAATACGCTTCATCTGTATTGATTCGTTTGTATTGCTTCATCTGCTTTTGTTTTTCTTTTATTGTTCTCTTTGTTATACATCAAAATTATATCTAAGTGAAGTCATTTTGACTTAACAATCTCCCCCTTTTTGATGATAACAAATTATATACAAAAGAAAACAAAATACAAAATATAATGTTTATAAAAGAAAAAAAAAACTTATCTTGAAATTCTTCTTTTCTTTTCTTTTCTTAAATGCCTTGATCATACCTTTTGAAATTCTTTTCTGAACATTTCTTCTCCTCCTCTACTCATTCCCTTCTCCCCTATTTGTTATAATAAAAATGATTAATGCGATGGCTCTTCAATGATTCATCATCATCTTCTTCAAATCATTCATCGTCTCCTTTATTTCGTTGACTTCTCCGCGTAATTTGTTGATTTCAGCTTGTAAGGCCAGCGGTGAAGAGGATTGATCATTCTCTGCTGAGGGTGAAGTGAACGCAATTGTTGTAGCATATCGTCCAGGGAGGATGTAATCTTCATTAATCTCAATAGTTGGTGGGCGAATGAATACATTTGACTCTAGGATGTCCAAGTCATAGGGGCGGTAGCATAAGCAGCTGTCTTCCTTGCAAGGGTATGCCTTGACTTGTATAGGAGTATTAGATAAGGGCCTAATCATAAAACTATGCGGACAAGTGATTCAACAAATGTCCTGTTATCGGTCTTCCCCTTCGGGCGGTTTTCATTCTTGTCTGTAAAGCTACAGCTAGCTCCATCTGAAATCTCTGTCGAAGTACATGCCTCATCAATTTTTCGCACTTCTTCTGCAATTTGATCTATGGACAGATCATCATTGATTTCTTCTTCAGGAAATAGCTTCGATTTCCCTTTATTCAAATCCAAAGGATATCTTGGCTGAATGTCTGGTACAACCTTTATTATCGACTGTTCAGTGACTGGATAAATAGTGCATGGTCTGCTGGATATTTTCGTGAGGTATGGCTTCTTAGCTGCATCCCTCAAGACATCGTAGAACATCTTTTTGTCTTCTTTCAGTAAATGCCATGTGTCACTATTTATTGAAATAGGTTGTATGACAGCCATTACCTTCTTCTTTGGTTGATTGCAGATAGCAATGACAGTCCTCCTCTTGGTAAAAACTTGACCATTACGATCTTGACTTATGTCTTCTCAAAATTCTCAAATAGTTGTATACATTGGACCAGATTCATGGATTTCTCTGTGGTATCTGAACCAAGTTTGGTTCTCTTGCTGCCTTTGGTTACCTTGAATAGGATTCTCCTAAACCAGGCTTATCTCCTCTGGTTCCTCCTGTTGAGCAGTGGGAATTTCCTGAACTCTGCTATGCTCAATTTCTTTTTCTTTTTGAGCAGCATTCAGGGTATCTTTCTTCGACTAACCTCCCGGTGATGGACACCGTCTTCTTCCGACTAATCTTCTTAGCCTTTTCTTACCTTGATCGGTCTTGGCGATTTCTGCTTGAGATTTTACTTTTTCAGATTCTGATTTTCTCTTCTTCTCAGTCTCTTTAGCCTGTTTGGCTGTATCTTCTTCTAGAATAGAGACTAAAGACCTTGTTACTTTGGGTGCATGAGATTGAGAACCTTCTGTTTGACTCTGCTCTCTGGCTCTCTTTTCTTCTTGTTCCCTCAGAGTCCGAATCCTTGGTGATCTCTTTGCCATCTTCGTAATTTCACCCAAAAGATTTTCTCCTTTTTTTTTGATGCACCTTCTTCTATCCTCCGAACTGGGTTCACTCCGCTTTGAGGACTTGCCTGTTTTATCAACGGTCTTCCGATCATTTTTCTTATTTCATCTGCAGGGAATCTTATACTTACTTAAGATTGAGATCTTGAAGCGGGAGTCTTCTTCGATACACGCTCCCCCTCAGTTCTTGTTCTCCTTAAAGAGTCTGCTTCTTCTTTAATCACTGTCCTCAGACCCATTCGTCGTATAGTGATTGAGTCAATAATACTCTTCACAGGTACAATCCTTCTATTTCATTTGTGTAGAAGGACTCCGGATTCCTTAAAAATCCTTGTAAGAAGCATGTCGTAAGGATAACTATTTGTATCCTTCATCCCCTTAATCATATAATGGAAGATTAAGAAGGGTAAGTCAATAGGATTGCGATTCAGCAGGTATAACAAACATTGTTCATCCAGAGTGGTCACCAAATGCCTTGAACCTACTCTGGGTAAAATGCAATTAAACAAAATAGCATGAAGAACCCTAGCTTTTGAGACCAGACTCGAAGTCTTCCTCTCCGAAGGGTCATTCACTTCATACAACTGTCTGCTAACATCTTCTTCATTCATGTTGACCATTGTCATCCATTTAGCCTTGGTTGACAGAGTCTCACCAACCGATGGACAATCGGTCACCATCCTTATTAGCTCCTTTTTCACAAGAACAGATATACCGTCTACTGAGGATACAATAGTGTTGTCTACTAGTTGAGCATTCTTCCAAAAGTCAAATACTTCATCGGTGTACACTGGTTCTCGTACCTGGAAGAAATTCCTCTAACCAGCTCTTTCAATCTCAGGTTCTACGTCCATACCATCCTTCCTTAGCGACTCAAAATCCACATGTCTTCCGAATATCATAGCTGCCTCCATTGTTTCAGAACGAAAAACTGACTCTGGAAATCTTTTCTTCTAGGGTAGGATGATTGAGAGAATTTAGAAAGCAAGATGAACCGTCTATAGATGAGAGTAACCGCAATGATCTCAAGTTTAGGCTACTTGAAGGGTCTTATCACGCATGCCCTAAAATTGTTGGGATTCTAAAGATCGTGAAGCGTTTCCCTCCAAAACTTTCTTGTCAGAGAAGTTACCAGCTGTAACTCACTGTTTCTGACGCCATTAATTTTGACATCCCTTTATCACGATCGTTAAGCTTAACATAACCATGTTAAGGTTAAATCGATCTTACGGAATCGTTCTTCACTCAATGGTTTAGTGAAGATGTCGCCCACCGATACTGCTTTTGATGAGCGTAGCTTAACCACCTTCCTCTGAACATAGTCTCTCAAGAAGTGATGTCTAACTTCGATGTGTTTCACTCTCGAATGTTGGATCGGATTTTTGACAGATTGATTGCACTAGTGTTTTCGCAATAGATTGGAATCTCCTCTTCTTGAACTGAATAGTCTTCAAGTTGATATTTGATCCACAACGTTTGTGAACAACAGCTTGCGACAGACATATACTCTGCTTCGGCAGTTGATAGAGCAATTGAGCTTTGTCTCTTGCTTGACCATGAAACTAAGTTTTAGCCAAGAAAGTGACATCCTCCACTTGTGCTCTTCCTTTCGATTCTATCTCCGGTATAGTTCGCGTCACAATATCTGATTAACCTAAAATCGTTACCTTTCTCAAACATTAAGCAAATATCAGTAGTACCAGCGAGATATCTCATAATCCTCTTAACAGCAATATAATGAGACTCTCTAGGATAGGCCTGAAACCTTGCACACAAGCATACACTAAACAATATATCAGGTCTACTTGCTGTAAGATAGAGTAAAGAACCGATCATCCCTCTATACAGGGTTTGATCCACCTTCTTACCAAGTTCATCTTTCGACAAAAGGTTTGAAGGATGCATCGGAGTAGTCATTGACTTCACATTTTGCATATCAAACTTATTCAACAATTCTTTCACATATTTTTGTTGATGGATAAAGATTTTCTCTTCTGTTTGCTTTACTTGCATCCCAAGAAAGAACTTTAACTCACCCATCATGCTCATTTCAAATTCATTTTTCATTAGACTCTCAAACTTCATGCATAATTTCTTTGAAGTAACACCAAAAATAATATCATCAACATAGATCTGTATAATTATAAATTCATTTTCATAATTCTTCCTAAAGAGCGTCTTATCAACTTGACCTCTACTAAACTATTCTTTAAGAGAAAAGTACTCAGACGATCATACCAAGCTCTAGGAGCTTGCTTCAGGCCGTATAAAGCTTTATGAAGTCTATAGACATGGTCTGGATTTTTAACATCCTCGAAACCAGGTGGTTGCTTAACATACACTTTTTCGTCTATAAAACCATTCAGAAAGGCACTCTTCACATCCATCCAAATGACTTTATATTATGATGGACCGCATATGCCAAAGAATATCCTAATGGCTTCAAGTCTTGCTACTGGAGCATATGTCTCGTTGTAGTCTATTCCTTCTTGTTGATTATAGCCTTGTGCTACTAATCTAGCCTTATTTCGACTCACTCTTCCTGATTCGTCTAACTTATTCGTAAAGACCCATCTGGTTCCTATAATGGATTTCTTAGGGGGTTTCAAAACTAAAGACCAAACATTATTTCTAGTAAATTGATTCAGCTCCTCTTGCATGGCTAACACCTAAGCTTCGTCTCGAAGAGCTTCCTCAACCTTCTTAGGCTCTATTTTAGAGATAAAAGCCACATTAGCTTCTCTTCTGAATCTGGACCTTGTCCTAACTCCTTCTGAGGTCTCTCCGATAATCAACTCTTCTGGATGAGAACTTTTATATTTCCAGTCTCTTTTCAGTCTAATAGTTTCTGGAATATCTTCAACTTTGTCTTCTTGAGTACCTGGTGTTGGAGTTTTTGTTGTGTCGTCTAAGTTCTTTGAAGGACCTTCACTCTCTATGTCATCTTCCTTATGGGGTTAGGAACTATCATCAAACTTGACATGGATGGTCTCCTCAACTGTCTTTGAAATAAGGTTGTACACTTGGAATGCCTTAGACGATGATGAGTAGCCTAGAAATATTCCTGGATAGGTCTTTGAATCGAATTTATCCCAAAGCTCCTTTGTATTCAGAATAGAGCACTTGCACCCGAATGGATGAAAGTAAGATATGCTTGGTCTTCTTCCATTCCATAACTCATAAGGAGTCTTCTTTAACATGGGTCGCAACAGAATTCTATTCTGAATATAGCATGATGTATTCACGACTACGCTTGTAAGTACTTAGGAAGATTCATCTCACAAAGCATAGTCCTAGCCATTTCTTGAATCGTCTTATTCTTCCTTTCAACAACTCCATTCTGTTGTGGAGTCCTGGGAGCAGAAAAATTGTGGAAAATTCCATTCTCCTCACAGAATGATCTAAACTTCTCGTTCTCAAACTCTCCACTATGGTCACTCCTGATAGTAGCTATAGACATTCCTTTTTCAATCTGTAACTTTCTGGATAAGGTCCTAAAACACTTAAAAGATTCATCTTTGTGTGATAAAAACAATATCCAACAAAATCGAGTAAAGTCATCAACAATAACAAGTCCATATTTCTTTCCGCCAAGACTTATTGTCCTTGTTGGACCAAATAAATCCATATGTAACAACTCTAAAGGTCTAGATGATGTTACAAAATTTTTAGAAGAAAAAGAAGTTTTAACTTGTTTTCCTTTCAAACAATTTTCACAGAAAAACTCTTTGTCAAAACTCATTTTTGGTAATCCTCTTACCAAATCAAATTTTGCCAACTTTGAAATGTGTTTAAAAGAGACATGACTTAGCTTTTTATGCCAGACTAGTCTTTTTTCTTCAGAAGATAGAAAACATGAAACATTTTGACTTTGAAAATCTTCTAAATTAATTTTGTAAAGATTATTTCTTCTCTTGGCAAAGAAAAGTATAGACCCATCTTTGTTTCTGACTTCACAAAGATTTTGATTGAATGTGACTGTGAAACCAGAAGCACACAATTGACTGACGCTGATCAAATTATGTTTCAGACCATCAACAAGCAGTACATTATTTATACATGCAAAGGAATCTTTACCTATTTTGCCGATTCCAATAATCTTGCCCTGCTGGTTGTCTCCGAAAATTACCGATCCTCCCTTCTTATATTGAAGATCTAGGAACATAGACCTTCTTCCAGTCATATGTCATGAGCATCCACTGTCTAAATTCCAATGGTGCTTGCCGTATCTTCCAAAGAAGGATATCTGCAGGAGAAACTATTTTATTTTTTGGTACCCATATTTTCTTGGGTCCTTTAGGGTTAGTAGCATGCACATGATGAGTTCTTTGATGCATATTACTAGTACGTTGATTAACACGAGATTTATTATAGTTTCTCTTTTGAAAGAAAGAGTTCTTATGAGGATGAGACTTATTGCCTGTAAACCCTAATCTGGTTTTATCACTTGGATGTCTACATTTTTCAAGCATCTCATTCATTTTCTTTGTGCTCTCGGTGAAAGTAGCTAAATCAGCTAACAGATTTTTAATTTTTAGTTTCAGCTGATTGATCTCTTCTGCTCTATCTACGACTTTCTTCTTCTCCTCTAATTGCTTCTTCAGACAGATATTTTCTCTCTCTATTACTTCTGTATGTCTAATGTTTTCTACATACTTTTTCTTTAACAGTTTTTACTGTTTCAGAATAGCATGAGAATCTTCTAACAACTCTGAGTAGGCATCATGCAAGTTATCGTAATCAGATTTTACCTCCTCATCACTTTCTTCCTCGGCTACCAGGCAGATGTTTGCATGTTTCGATGACTCGGAACCTGTATCTGACTCTGATGAATCTAGGTCCTCCCATGTTGCCATCATGCTTTTCTTGCCTTCTCTACTCTTCTTGGGTTTCTTCTTTAGAGTAGGACATGCAGACTTATAGTGTCCAGGCTGATTGCACTCGTAGAAAATGACAGATGACTTCTTTGGTTTAGCTTCATCTTTGCCATTCTTCTTGAAATTCTGATTTCCTTTGGACTTCTTCTTCCACATGCGTCTTATCTTTCTAGAGATGAAAGATAATTCGTCATCTTCATCACTTGACTCTTGTTCTGATTGGCTGGAGTCGTCATTCTTTGATTCTTCAATCTTTAACGCTTTTGATGACTTCCTCCTTCTTTGAGTCTTGTGATTCTTTTGTCTGGCCTTCAGCGCTATCGACTTGTCCCGTTTGGGATTGTCTTCAGCATCGAGTTCAACTTCATGAATCTTCAAGGATCCAAGCAACTCGTCAAGCTTTAGCACGCTCAAATCTTTGGCTTCTTGTACCGCAGTAACTTTAGGTCTCCACCACTTCGGAAGACTTCTTAAGATCTTTCGAACATGGTCTTGATTGTTGTACGTTCTTCCAAGAGCTTTCAATCCATTGACAATTGTTTGAAATTTTCTAAACATTTGATCAATAGATTCTTCATCTTTCATCCTGAAAAGCTTGTACTGGTGCACAAGAATGCTTATCTTGGATTCTTTAACTTGACTTGTGCCTTCGTGAGCAATAGACAATGTGTCCCACATCTCCTTCACGGTGTCACCTCTGTGGACTTTGCCATACTCGCTCCTGCTTAGGGCACAGGTCAAGAAGAACTTCGCTTTCGAGTTCAGTTGTATCCTCGCCTTTTGGTTAGCCGTCCATCTGATTCGTGGAATAGAATTCCCATCTTCATCTACTAGTGTATAAAGTCCATTCTCTATCACGTCCCAAAGGTCGACATGAGTAGATTCTATGAATAGCCGCATCCTATCTTTCCAGTAATGATAATCTTCTCCATTGAATGTTGGAGGTCTAGTGACTGAGGCTCCTTTTGCGATGTATATATGTGATTCCGCCATTATCTTTGATCCACACTTTGTTATAGTGATCCTTGGAAACTAGGCTTTGATACCAATTGAAGTGAATCACACGTTAATACAATACTTAGAAAGCGATATAAGAATGCACGAGAAGGGGGGGTTGAATTGTGTATTCCCCTTTTTGAAATTCTTTTAAAAACTATTTGTTAAAAATAAGATTCTTTTACAGAACTTCCGATAGATTCTAATTAATTAAAACTTTGAAAACTTTGTTTCTGAACTAAGTAATGATAAAACTTGAATCTAAAGAGAGATAGAGTAAGAGTAGTTGACCTGACGATTTATCTGGTTCACCCCAAACCGTGGGCTACGTCCGATCCTCGAAATTCTTTACGAGATTTCACTATCTCTTCAATGTTTACAAGTATTCTTCTGAGCCTCTTCAGTCTCTACAATCAATATTCTTTCACACTTAGCCTCTGCGAGGCTTTACGACTACTTTCTCACGTAAAAGTGTTTGAAAACTTATTCTGATAAAATAGCTCTCGGCTAATTTGTTCAGTATGCTTTTTACGATCGCGTAGATGTAATTCAGCCAATTTTTCAACTAACTTTTCAATCTTCAACTTTGACTTGTATTTATAGCCTTCGTCTCCAACTGCTTCTTGATTCTTGTTTCTAGATTCTTGCTTTTTGAATCTTGTTTCTTGAATCTTTAAAAAACGGTTAATCAGTTGAGTTCTGTAACTAACCCTGTAGGAAAATCCCGGGAGGTACATCACATGTATTAGGTGCGGAAAACAAAAATTTTTGTCACCGGGACTTTCCCGAAGGCCAGGATCTATGTGTCGGTATGAAGACTCAAACCTAAATAGCCAATAGAGACTATCTTTAAAGGTATCCACGCAGAGATCAGAAAACCTAACCGAAACAAACCCCTTTGACCCGGGAATAGCTAGAACAAATTAAAGGCTGCAAGACCTTACCTTTGTCCTTGGAGAGCTTGAATCAACGTTGAAGAAGAAGCTTGCTTGGAGAAGATGAAGCTTGAAAGATGAATGACGAAGAGATGAGAAGCTTAGGATTTTAAAAGCTTTTCAAAACCCTTTGATTCTTCAAATCCCACGAAGATCGTTTTCCATGAAGAGGAAAAACTCTTTTTTCCTTTCAAAACTCATCATTTTCATCACCTACGAGCATCACCTTTTATTCATCCTCTTTTGTCATTTAGTCATTTAATGAAACTAGATGACTAAGCTTTTAAAAGAAGCTTCCTTCTCCATTTTCATCCATCCACGTATATGTACATATATATATATTAATTAATTAATTATTTAATTAATTAATCATATATATATATATAATCTTGAAGCGGTCGATCCTGCACTGAATTAGGTCCTACCGCCTACCAGTCCGGTATATGGAAAAACCCCCGGAAACGTTTTTCAGCAATATCGATGTCGCGATCTCATCGGGACATATCTCGATCTCATCGGGATCCATTTAATCCTAATGCTCTCCATAATTGGAACTCTGTCCAATTACTATTTCTGATTCTCTCAATCACTCTTATCGTGTGACCCTTTAGGTTCCGGTTATGTTGGCTTAGATTAACAATTAATCTGAGCAAGTCATGAGCGGCGTCTAGCAACACATCATGACCCCTAATTGACCGAAAGTAATCGGTTTGATGAATTCATCACGAACCGGATCACGAACCCTTCCATGACAATTCTGTGCAATTAGTCCTTTCACCATCCTATACCCCACTTGGTTATGAGTATGGTCAAAGTGTCAACTCTCACTAGGCGAGTCTAGCCCAGTGATATTAGTTCTCGTCCTGGGACTCATTACTCTATATGTCAATGAGGACACTCTTCATGACATATTCTTTGGCCGACCTTACAAGTAATGATCCCGACAAGAGGTCGTGGGTATCTCTTACGCTAATCCGTAAGTGGTGAATCCTTTATTGGCTACTCAATTACCTTGAATACCTCAGCAGTACCCAAGCACCACCCTATGAGCGACCTCTGGAAGGCAACAAGGAATGGAGTCAAAGCACAGAATCAGTATCCAAGATATCCTTGAGTACCTCAAGTCTAAGGATACTTGCACCATTGCTATGATGAGATTATCACTGACACTAGAAGAAGATATCCATGTGATGATCTCATGGCAGGTCATCCAATGTACTTACTACCGCTAGTAAGCATCCACATGTCAACTCTAAATATCTCATATTTACAGTTTCTGAGATCCACTGCTTGATCCAATCAAGGAATATGACATGTGCTAGTCTAACCGGATTAATGATGTCCAGTCTCATTAATCCTATGACTAGGAAAAATTTAGATACTGACATAATTGCACATGATAGGAATCTTAGTAGTATGATCACATCATAATTTCCTTCATGCTATGTCATATATCATGGACTTCATTAATTGATTAAAGATCCAATCAATTCATAAACACTGCTCATGAATATCAAATTAATGAAATATGCCTTTCTTTATTTATTCATAAAGTCTCACACGACTTTGAATAAAAGCAGCTAAAGGGATTGCCTTTAGGGCACTACTCTAACAATCTAACGATACTGGACATCCATAAGTCGACTTACACTAGTGAACAAGGTGACTTATCGATCTGAAACAAGCATAAGTCGACTTACACATGGTACAAGTCGACTTACACTTACAAATCTCCCACTTGACCTAAAGCCAATCACCTTGGTATCTAATACCATAAGCGCATCCATGAGAATCACAATTCTTCTATGACTATGGCTTTGTCAACAGATTAGCAACACTTTGCTCTATGGGAATTCTCTATATTAGGACATCACCTCGATCGATGATCTACAGAATCAGATGGAATCGGCAGAGTACGTGTTCGGATCGTTGATGAGACCTTGGTTCCTTTGCCTGCGCACTAGCCCCATTGTATCACAATACAACCCTATGGGCCCATCATAGCTAGGAACCAGATCAAGTTCAGAAATGAACTTCTTGATCCAAACTGCTTCCTTTGCTGCATCTGATGCGGCAATGTACTCTGCCTCGGTTGTTGAATCAACAGTCCTCTCTTGATTAGAACTCTTTCCAACTAACCGCCAGGCCGTTCAGTGTGAATGTATATAACCTGATCGTGATTCAGAATCATCCTTATCAAATTAAAACTGGCATTTGTATGCCTGCTCACTTGGAGATTTTCATCTCCATATGTCAAGAAAACATCCTTAGTGCTTCGCAAGTACTTGAGGATATTCTTGACAGCCAACTAGTGACCCTCACCAAGATCCGATTGGTATCTGCTCGTAACACTTAGAGCATATGATACATCGGGTCTCGTACATAACATTGTTCCATGCTAAACCTCTTTAGCATCTTATATATGTACGTTGATTGTGAAAGACCAAGCAATCTCTTTGATCTATCTCTATAAATCTTTATCCCAAGGATATAAGTTGCGTCACAAAGGTCTTTCATGGAAAAATATTTGGACAACCAAATCTTAACTGATTGTAGCATAGAGACATCGTTTTCCTAGTATTAATATGTCATCTACTTATAACACAAGGAATACGATTGCAGTCCCATGAACCTTCTTATACATACAATGTACATCCGAATTTTGTGAGAAACCAAACTCTTTGAGTACCTCATCAAAACGAATATTCCAACTCCTGAATGCTTGCTTCAATCCGTATATGGATTTCTGAAGCTTGCATACCATTTCGCCATCATAGGAGGTGAAGTCCTCTGGTTGTGTCATATACACATCCTCGGGAAGATTTTCATTCAGGAAAGTTGTCTTCACATCCATTTGCCATATCTCATAATTATAATGAGCGGCAATGGCTAGGAGTATCCGAATGGATTTAAGCATTGCTACGGGGCTGAAGGTCTCGTCATAGTCAACTCCTTGTCTCTGACGAAATCCTTTAGCCACAAGCCTTGCTTTATAAGTAATCACATTACCATCCATGTCGGTTTTCTTCTTGAAAACCCATGTGCATCCTTTGGGCTTTATTCCTTCGGGTGCAACAACCAAAGTCCATACTTGGTTTTCATACATGGAATCCATTCAGATTTCATGGCACAAAGTCATTTTTCAGACTCTGAACTTTTCAGAACCTCTTCATAGGTAGTAGGCTCATCATCTCGTATGAGCAATACGTCATTCTGTTCCCCACGAGAAATCCATATCTCTCAGGAACAGAGCGTATCCTATGTGACCTACGAAATTCTTGTGTAATAGAAGGTTGAACTGTTACCTCATCTGTATGAGTTACAGTTGCAGGTTCAGGTAGTTGATCTGCGTTTGTTCGAGCATCTTGAACTTCCTCAAGTTCAACTTTGCTCCCACTGTCCTCTTGTAAAAGAAACTCTTTCTCTAAGAAAACAGCATGCTTTAAAACAAACAACTTTTGTTCCTCAGCAAGGTAGAATTGATATCCCATGATATCCTACGAACAAACACTTGTCAGACTTTGCATCAAGCTAATCTGACTGTGTCCGCTTCACATAAGCAGGACAACCCCAAACTTTCAGCTGAGAAAGATAGGGCTTTCAGTTAGTCCACATCTCATATGGAGTAACATCAACTGTCTTTAATGGAACTCTGTTTAACAAGTAAACAATTTGTCTCGAGCGCATACCCCAAAAACTGTAAAACCTATCATTAATCGCACCATGTCTAACAAGGTTCGATATCCCTTTCAGCCACACCATTGTCTTTGCGGCGTGCAAGGTGGAGTGTACTGAGATAAAATCCCATTATCTCTGAGATAATCCAAAACTGTTGGTCTAAGCATTTTCCACCACGATCAGATCGTAATGTATTCATACTTTTACCAAGTTAGTTTTCTACTTCATTTCTGAATTATTTGAACTTTTCAAACGCTTGATTTGTATCTCATCGAATCTGGTACCCATATCGTGAATAATCACCGATAAAAGTAATGAAGTAAAGACAACCACTTCTGGCATGGATGGACATCGGACCACATACATCCAAATGTATCAGGTCTAATATTCCATTCACTCGTTTTCCCTTTTCCTTAAAGGATAACTTGGTCATCTTGCCTAATAAACAAGATTTGCATGTGTCATATGATTCATAATCAAATGACCCTAAACTGCCACTCTTATGGAGCTTAGCGATGCGTGTCTCATTTATATGGCCAAGCCGACAATGCCATAAGTAAGTTGATTTTAAATTATCTCGATTATGTCTTTTCACGTCATTGACATTCAGAACTGGATATGACATATCTAATATGTCAATTCCATTGCATAATGTACCCGATGGCATATGAGCATTCCATTCGAACTAATAGAACAACCATTGCTACTAAAAGTCCAATGGAAACCAGCTCTATTGAAACAAGAAACAGACAATATGTTCTTTGTTAAAACATGTACAAAATGACAATCATCCAATTTGAATACAAGCCCAGTAGGGAGAGACAAAACATAGGTGTCTATGGCTAATGGAGCAACTCTTGCTGCATTACCTACACGAAGGTCTAGTTCTCCTTTTATGAGCTGTCTACTGTCCCTGAGGCCCTGCATATCATTTCATATGTATGATCCACAAGCGGTATCAAACACCCATATGTTTTGATCAGAAACAGTATTAACCTCAATGACAAACATATTTGAAGGAGTAGAGGCATCGATGCCTTCTTCGCTTCAGAACTCGAATAGACTTTACGGTTTAGCCTCTGGTGGCGGTCTTGCCACATGAAAGCAAAATCCTTTTAGGCGGTTACTTTGGTTTTTCCTTGATGGCACTTCCATTTGGTTTCTTGACCTTTTCTTCTTTGGACGAGAAGAAGAAGCATCCACCACTAGCACTCGCTTGCTATCCTTCTTGATAGTACCTTTCACTGTCTTGGCAGATTGATCACTTCGAGAATTGTTGTGGATATTTGGTTCATCGATAGTTTAACACTGATCGTGAATAAGCGTCGGACAATCCAACCAAATTAAGTCTATACTTAACTCATAATCCATTACAAATCCTAAGACAGCCAATCTCTCTATATAGCCATTCATCTTGAGGCATCTTGACGCCAGATGTCCCTGGAGCCATCTTTAATGGTGAAGAGAAGCCTTGAGGTCTCGAACCTTTCAGACCGAGCTTACTCATCAAACAGCTCCCTAAGATGAAATACTATAGTGTGAGCATCCATAGACTCGTGCTGCTTCTGCAGCTCTGGTGACATCGAGGCAAGCATAATGCAAGTATCCATATCATCGCCTTTAGATGCTTACAATATGCTTTCGATCCTCATCGAAGCATCGACAGCAGGTGCATCTGGAAGTGGAACATCTAGGACGTATCCCAGTTCCTCAGATCTGAGAACAATTCTCAGATTCCTCAGCCAATCAAGAAAATTCGGTCCAGAATAGGGAGCGAAAATTCACACCGAAAGATATTTTCAATCAACCTAAGCGCGATAGAGCGAGTAATGTTAGAATAGAAATGCTGCATGATCACAAGGACTTGCATGACATGCATATGGCTCCCACTAGTTTCCTAGAATCCATAACCCTCTTCTGAATCCAAAGAAACAATATGACATAATGTCTAGTGGGTCGATATCTAACATTGCTAAGAGTGACCTTGGGTTTACCAACAAGCCATAACTTAGGTCAATCGGTAGGTATCGGTCATACCAATTGCATCATCGATAACCGACATTAAGAATGACCTTGAGGTTAGCTCAACAAGCCACCTTATGTCTCGGAGGTATCGGACATACCAATTACATCTTAGACACAACTATCGTCCAATCTTTATCAACTTGTTGATGTGTGCACTTACATTGGGTTATCAACTCTTTGATGTGCATACATCGATGTACCTTACCAATTTCGCCTCTGTCCACGTTGATCTTGAGGTTAGCTCAACAAATCAACGCTTCTAGGAAAACCGACCCATTAATCCGAAAATCTCATTTTCATGATTGAACATATTAAGTATAGAGTGAGCTTGAGGTTAGCTCAACAACCCAACCTAGAAGAACTCGGTTCTTACCATATTAATGGAAGGCGTTAGTTTTCATATTCCGAGGAGGATTTGAACTCTAGACTCCAAGCTGAAGGATTATAGTCGCCAGGACTATATGGAATGATTTAGGTTTCATCAATCAAATTGAACCAATCCTTATAATCATCCATCATCCAGCCTGAGCATGTCACAAGTCGCCTTACATCAGAATGCAAGTCACCTTATGCTGCTGCCCACACACAAGTCGACTTATACGATATAAGTCGCCTTATGGCAATACCTAGAACAAGTCGACGTATGTACAATACAAGTCGACTTATCCAGCAAGAATTGCTATACTTTCTAATCGGCTAATTCCTCAATCCATGTAATCCCAATTCAAAATACCAACATACCTAAGGTAATATCTGTTAATATGATGTATCAATGAACACTTTATTGTTTGATGTTTGCCATATACAGTCAAACCATACATGAAAAGCTTAAAACCGAGTCATTACTCAAAGATATCCAAACAATTTAGGAACACCAAATTATCACCCTAAGCATCTCAAGCTAGTCTATACGTTATCAAAATTACTTCGGCACAAGTCACAAAAATTATGATGGCCAAAACAAGCAAGATAATGAAATACACTAACGAGACGCTAATGTGACCTATTCGGCATCCGAAAAATCTTGGAAAACCAATTTCAAGCAATTCAGTTTGGCAAGAATACAACATCAAGATAACACATTTTCAATCACATTAAAAATGGTCCAAGGCATTGGAACTGAAAAATACACATTCAATTATGCCAAGCAAAACAGTCCTAGCAAGTTTCACAATACTGCCAAGTTCTGTACATTACTCGAAATAATCATTGAAACAATTTCAATAAATTATGGGAAAATTACATAGGTTACTACATGTTCATAAAATGCTACATGAATCTTTTCAGGATTTATAGCCATCAAAAACTCAGTCAACCTAAGCAACAAAACCGATTCAAAATCTGTGTTTATCAACACAGCTATTCCAAACAGCACACAATAAATTCGAAAATAAATAGTCAATCACCTTGAAAACCATTTTCAATCCTCATAGACATTCATAAACATCTTAGGGACATGTTGGTGAAGGAAAATCCGAAAAAAAAATTTCTAGAATTTATTATCGAATTTATACACATGCCTGTTCACAGAATGTGTCACAAAACAGCATCTAGAACCTTAGGGAATAAAATAGCAAAACTATATCAAATCAAATTGATAAATTCTCATCTTTCACAGACATATACTATAACATGTTATGAACAATTCTGGACAGAAAAAGTTCAAAAAATATATCTCTATACAGAATCGAAATTGGGACAGCACACATGCATCAACGTCAAATTCACATAGGGCTTCCGATCTAGCTAGGGTTTTAGCTTCATACACGACACAAGTGGCTTTGATACCACTGTAGGAAAATCCCGGGAGGTACATCACATGTACCAGGTGCGGAAAACAAAAATTTTTGTCACCGGGACCTTCCCGAAGGCCAGGATCTATGTGTCGGTATGAAGACTCAAACCTAAATAGCCAATAGAGACTATCTCTAAAGGTATCCACGCAGAGATCAGAAAACCTAACCGGGACAAACCCCTTTGACCCGGGAATAGCTAGAACAAATTAAAGGCTGCTAGACCTTACCTTTGTCCTTGGAGAGCTTGAATCAACGTTGAAGAAGAAGCTTGCTTGGAGAAGATGAGCTTGAAAGATGAATGACGAAGAGATGAGAAGCTTAGGATTTTAAAAGCTTTTCAAAACCCTTTGATTCTTCAAATCCCACGAAGATCGTTTTCCATGAAGAGGAAAAACTCTTTTTTCCTTTCAAAACTCATCTTTTTCATCACCTACGAGCATCACCTTTTATTCATCCTCTTTTGTCATTTAGTCATTTAATGAAACTAGATGACTAAGCTTTTAAAAGAAGCTTCCTTCTCCATTTTCATCCATCCACGTATATGTACATATATATATATTAATTAATTATTTATTTAATTAATTAATCATATATATATGTATATAATTGCTGAAGCGGTCCAGTCACACTGGGGTCGGTCCTACCGGCCTACCCGATCCCGGTATGGGAAAAATCCCCGGAAACGTTTTTCAGCAATATCGATGTCGCGATCTCATCGGGACATATCTCGATCTCATCGGGATCCATTTAATCCTAATGCTCTCCATAATTGGAACTCTGTCCAATTACTATTTTACAGATTCTCTGAATCACTCTTATGCGTGTGACCCTTTAGGTTCCCGATTATGTTGGCCACTTAGATTAACAATTAATTTGAGCAAGTCATGAGCGGCGTCTAGCAAGACATCATGACCCACAATTGACCAGAAAGTAATCGGTTTGATGAATTTATCCCGAACCCTTCCATAGACAATTACCGTGCAATTCGTCCTTTCACCATCCTATACCCCACTTGGTTATGAGTATGGTCAAAGTGTCAACTTTCACTAGACTGAGTCTAGCCCAAGTGATATTAGTTCTCGTCTTAGGACTCATTACTCTATATGTCAATGAGGACACTCTTCATGACATATTTGCTGGCCAGCCTTACAAGTAATGATCCCGACAAGAGGCCATGGGTATCTCTTCTGCTAATCCAGAAGTGGTGAATCCTTTATTGGCTACTCAATTACCTTCGAATACCTCAAGCAGTACCCAAGCACCACCCTATGAGCGACCTCTGGAAGGCAACAAGGAATGGAGTCAAAGCACAGAATCAGTATCCAAGATATCTTTGAGTACCTCAAGTCTAAGGATACTTGCACCATTACTATGATGAGATTATCACTGACACTAGAAGAAGATATCCATGTGATGATCTCATGGCAGGTCATCCAATGTACTTACTACGCCTAGTAAGCATCCACATGTCAACTCTAAATATCTCATATTTACGGTTTACGAGATCCTTTGCTGATCCAATCAAGGAATATGACATGTGCTAGTCTAACCGGATTAATGATGTCGGTCTCATTAATCCTATGACTAGGAAAATTTGAATCTTGACATAATTGCACATGATAGGAATCTCAGTAGTATGATCACATCATAATTTCCTTCATGCTATGTCATATATCATGGACTTCATTAATTCGATTAAAGATCCAATCAATTCATAAACACTGTTCATGAATATCAAATTAATGAAATATGCCTTTCTTTATTTATTCATAAAGTCTGCACACGACTTTGAATAAAACGCGCCTAAAGGGATTGCCTTTAGGGCACTACTCTAACAATCTAACGATACTGGACATCCATAAGTCGACTTACACTGGTGAACAAGGTGACTTATCAGTACCGAGCAAGCATAAGTCGACTTACACATGGTACAAGTCGACTTACACTTACAAAACCGAACTGACTCTTGCATCTTCTTTTTGAATTATGCGTCTGTTTTTCTCCGTCTGTATTTTTTACGTCTGTGTTTCTACATCTACATCTACATCTATTTCTGTTTATTGTTCGTCTGCGTCTGCGTATGTTCTTTCAATTCGCGTCTTCGTCTGTTTTTATTTTTTGTCTGTGTCTGCGTCTGTATTTCTGTTTCCGTCTGCGTCTTCGTCTTATTTCTATTCGTCTACGTCTTCGTCGCTTCGTCTGTATTGCTTCGTTTGTATTGCTTCATCTACTTTTGTTTTTCTTTTATTGTTCTCTTTGTTATACATCAAAATTATATCTAAGTGAAGTCATTTTGACTTAACAGAAAGTCCTTTTCACTGAGCCCTTTCTCTATTCATCATCTCTTGCTTCTCCATCTTAATAGTAGCTTACACTAGCTGATGATAGTTCAATTGTTGCAAAAGAGTAAATATCACCAGATGCTCTTTGATTGAGTCATTCAAACTATCCTCAAACTGATGACACCAGAACTCCTCAGTAACTATAGGCCTAGGTGCATACTTGTTGAGTCGTTTAAACTCCCTATCATACTCAGCAACAGACAAGTTTCTCTGCTTTAGGTTTAAGAACTACTTCCACTTCTCCTTTCTATAAGCTTCGGTCATATACTTACATTTAAACTCTCAGGAAAAGAAATCCCAAGTCAGAAGCTCCATTAATTGAGGATTCCTTAAAAGAAGTTCCACCACTCATAGGTTTCTCCCTAAAGAAAAGAGACAGCATAGTCAACCACTTGGTTAGGTGGGCAGCTAATTTCTTCTAATACACTTTTCACCTTTTCTAACCAAAATTTTGCCCTTTTAGACTCCTTTAGAGATGTTCCAATAAATTCCTTAGCTCCATACTTCTGCAGTTGATCAATCGGAGCCTTGGGTGTCGTCATACAATGTAGCAAAGTCATCATGTTTTGCGACAACTTAACCAAAGCCTCCCTTTGAGCTAGAGGTGGTGGTGGTGGTATGTCATCTCGATTCACCCCGGTCTAGATATCAACTAACGAGATCACGCAGGATTATTACTCTCCACAACCTCATCAACAACCTCGTGACATCTTTCCATACTTAATTCTATAACCAAAATATGGGACAAACCACATTAAGTCAAACACAACTCTTATATCCACGTATAAGCAATAGTTAAACACTGATTAAACCAAAATCGCCTAAACTATGCTCTGATACCAAATTCCACATACCCCTTAGAAGGATAGGTAGACGTCACACAAAATAGAACCAAAACAATCCAAATCATACTATACATTTCTTACTTGCATTCCTAGAAACTCAAGCAAACATACAATACATATCATTAGATGTTGTTATAATCAAACCATAACATACATCATATATAATGAACTTATTAAAACACATACCATAAAAATAATCCATCCTCTAATAAGGTTATTACAAACCATTAAACAAAATACAAACTGTCTCATATTTTCAGATACAACTCAAAAACTCAAATATACATCTTTCAAAACAAAACAAATTCCAAAATATAACACATTCTTCATTGGCCACTGCGGTAGTCCTTGTCCTAGTCTTTAACCTTCTTATTAGAACCTACATGGAGGCAAAACCAGCGTGCTAAGCATATAACTTAGTGGGGAATAACTAAAAAAGATATAAACTAGAAATTATTTCTAACAATCGTCTAGCATTCATATGCAATGTATCATGTCAATTCACATACAAACTTTAATTGTTCATATTACAGAATAATCTAAAAATTATGCTTCAAACATAATTTGATGGATATAGATTCAGAGCATTATCACAATAGAACAAAACTCATAAATATCAAATTAGAAAATACTAATATAAGAATTGAATACTAGAATAGGGTATAATCCTTTCAGATCAAAGTATGACTTATGTCAAAATAGAACTTATTTTGTATCGGTTCAGAGCTTACCTTTTATCAGAACATAATTTGTTTTGTATTAGAACAAATTTTGCTTCTATCAAAACTAAATATGTATTAGAATACAAAACATGTTAGACTGCTAATCCTTTTTACAAAAGTGGGTAATAGGACTAGAACAGAAGATACCATAATTGGTATCTGGAATAGAAGATGCTTGAGTCTAAAATAGAAGAAACATAAGTGTCTAAAATCATAAGAGACCTAAGCGTCTGGCACAAAAGACACCTTAATGTCTGGTTACAGAAGGCACCTTAGTGTCTGGTTACAGAAGCAACTGTAGACCCTTCTAGGCATGCCTATTTACCCACGACTAGGACTTAACAATTTTAAAATAAACCATTTCAGATTTCAGAATTTCATATATATGTTGTAGTGCATAACATGTGACCTTATTCATTTAATCAAACTTAACATGCCTTATAAATACAAACATGTGCATTAAAGCATCAATAAATGTATTAAGTCATCACACATTATGTATATTTACACAATTAGAAAGCACTTCCAATATAATCCTAATTATCAAACTCATCAGACAATTGATGGTCTGGAATTATCACAATAACATAATCACATAATAGTGAAATAATGCATAAGTATGAATTCATTTTCTTATGCTCTTGAATAAACTTATCATGCCTTATAAGCATAAGCGTAAATGCACCAATGAATAAATTAAGTAATTACATTTTACATGTACTCACTTAAGTTCCTAATTCTCAAACATTTATAGCTAACACTTCACTTTTATCATTTAAATCACATTTATGTTCATATGTATACTTCATTCATTTAAAAACATATAAGTTCCAAAATTAGATACTTTGTTATCTAATAACACTATTTTTTTAACCTTTAATGAACTTATTCCACATCAAACTAGGTTTATTTTATACCTTAATTAAGTCCAATTAAACCATTATAAAGTACCTTAACCTTATATGGTCTAACGCCCAAAACAAATCTTTTCTCCTTCCTAAGTACTTCCCACAACCGTGGGATTAAGCCTTATAAATCCCATGATCGTGGCGGTCCACTCACCCACAGCCTCCAATTTGTTTCCAAAACTTGACTTCTTCACTTCCATTCGACACACCTTCACCAAAGACCATCAATTTCAATTCAATTCTACCTTATTCATGCTTCAATACCTTATCCAATTCATGTACAAAACAATTCAAAAATCATTCATTAAGTAACTTATAAATCAATATCTTCCACACATCAAAACCAAACCAGAAGTTATCATACAAAGATCTTTTTTTCCAGCATTCATTTATCATCATCATAACACAAATTTCATGCCAATTCAATTATCATAAAACTTATATTAATACATGCTATCAAGTTTAGAAATCCCTTACCGTCTTAACTTTAAAGAACAATTTCAAAGAATCAAGCCAACTAGTCTTCAAAGCAACCAAACACAGATCCTAAATCAAGGTGCAAATTTCAGCACCAACATAACAATAACACAGAAAATAGAAAAACTTACTTCTTGATATGGTAACTTACAAAGATTCCAAGTGAAGATGATCCCAATTCAAGCAAAATTCTAGAATTTGATAGGAAATGAGAGAGTTTCGATGGAGAGCATGAGCAATGAAGGAAGAGTTACAACAGAAACTAGCCAATGCATAAGGTAATGCCATGTGTAAGATGACTCATCTTGCTCTAGGGCCAGTTACATAAAGACACAAGCCATATTTCCTCTCCTTAGCTAGCACACATGTTCTTCGATGAAGTAACCAAATGTCTCAATTTATCATTCAACCAATGTTGCCAAATGTCAATGTGTCAACTATGCCAAATATCACTAACTCATAATGTTGGAACCCCACCCTGGTGAGACACGTGTCCAACGTCCTACGTGACGTCTGGACGCACAACTCACGAGGATGGGATTCCTCACCAAGAAAGAAAACTTGTTTCCAGAATTTAACCTACAAAATCATGAACCTTGTGCTTATTACCTTGCAGGGTCCTTAGCTGTAACTCTACATTCGTAGTGAGCGCACACTAATTTACTACCAAAATCATAAGTTGACTTATTCATACAAATTGTAGCTTTAAGCCTTGAGTTTGTTTTTAAGAAAGAATCACCTCAAACGGAGTTACACAACTCAAGATATGTTTAAAAAGCCTAAAAGGGCTTATACTCCAAATATGATCTCCTAACCGACCTCTCACTTACTTTAATGCTAACTTCCTCACTTTAAATACAAAGGTTTCAAATTTTTATAGAGAGAAAGATATATTTCTTGTGAATCCAATGGTTCAAGAATTAATTCAATTTGAGGTCAGATGAGGGAGTTATGCCCAAAAGAGTAACCCATGTTTACACCATAAGTCAATTTGAACCTCTCTTGGCGCGATCACTATAAATTTCGATTTAGAAATTGGATTGAGTTAGGTTTTAGACCATTAGAAAGAAGACATCTAAAACTATAACTCTCATTAAGACTTCAAAATCAGATTGGGCCTATAACGATGTCAAACATCATCATCTTTCCCGTAGATGTCAATTAAACGGACATCCATGTCCGTTTAAAGGACATGAATCGAGTGAAGGATGCCCAATGACTCGAGAATGTCCGTTAAATGGATATGCATTTCCGTTTAAAAGACATTGACTGGCCAAGGGGTGTTTTTACACCCAAGAATGTCCATTAA
The DNA here is from genome assembly GCA_029891385.1 of Erythroxylum novogranatense. Classification (NCBI taxonomy): domain Eukaryota; kingdom Viridiplantae; phylum Streptophyta; class Magnoliopsida; order Malpighiales; family Erythroxylaceae; genus Erythroxylum; species Erythroxylum novogranatense. Next base: position 60,933,987 of record CM057228.1, on the reverse strand, counting down.
ATGGACTTCCATGTCCATTTAACGGACATTGGGGCTCCCCAAAGCCCCCAATGCCTCCAATCTTCAACCTAACATCATAAACACTTGCACACTTCACAAATTCACTCATTCTAAAGCTTAAACACTTCATAACACCTCCAGCTCCAAGTGAAAACTCATCAAGTTCTAAAATTTCAACTTAATTAGTTCATCAAAACCATGAATTTCAAACATTAATCATCAAAGCTATCATAAACACATAAGCCATATGAACGGCAAAATGAACCATAACTGTATCCTTCCAATCCTCATAACTTCTTACTGAAAATCCAAAAAATTTCATATTATACCTCAATGGAAAGATAACAAGATTCTTTACATCTTTCATGAAGGATGCAAAAGTCAATTCCATCATTAAAAGAGGTAAAAACTCACTCAAAGGTACTGCTCATATAAGGACCAATGAAACAGTAAAATAGCATTAAGAACAGTAACTGCAATCTTTCAAACCTTATAACTTCTTCATCCTAAGCCCAAATGTGACAAATTATATATCATTGGAAAGCTCTAAACATATAATACAATCTTCAATAAGACCTCCCAATCCAATTCAAGCTCTAAAAGGGTCTAAAACTTAAGCAAAATTTCTGTCAAATTTTGCAAAAATTTGACAGCGCCTCCTTTGAAAATTCAACTAACCAAACTTCAATCCAAACACCATCACCTGCATAAAACTCAATATTCACAATCTTCAATCTTTCAACTACCAAAACAAATCCAAAAATCCCACAACTACTCAAATGGCAGCCAAAGCAAGCTTATATCTCTAATCATTCTCAATCCATAAGCAATCCTCAACTTACTCTTTTTGTCAATTCAAACCATACAATGTTGCATTTTTTTATAAAACATATGCAAATTGCACGAATTACATTAAAACCTAACACTCTTGCATTTACATGAAAGTCAAAAGTTATTACAAAGATTTAGAGGGCATTTTAGCCCGATTACATTTCAAAATATCAAAAGTTAAAGTACAAAGCAAATCAATTCTCTAAAATGCTAGCTAAAGCTTTGATTCCAAAGGATGACTTCAAAAGCAAAAATGGGTAGGAGTATGCCTCAATCCTGATACTGTAACTCAGGTTCTCGCTCATCACCTGTGGAGGGGAAATGAGGGGTGAGCTCGATAGCTCTGTGGGTAATAGATTAATAATCAAGCAATAAGAAAAAGCATTCTTTATTCATTCATTTTCAAAGCAAAACTCACATTGATAAAAGCATTTTCAATAATATCAAAACTCTTCACAAAATTCATCACATCAAACTCTCACACATCGAACTAGCACATAAACACCAAGAAAGTGGTTCGGGTAGATCCGAAATGGAACGTACCACACATTTTCGCGGAGCGGTCATGTGTGGCCGTGAACTTATGGAAGTCTGTGAGGAGCTCCAATGCCACTAGCGGGTAGGCGGGAGAAGCCTATAATTAGACAGGTGCACCTATCTCTTAAGGGACCACCACAAACCCAAAGAAAGCATGCATATCACATAATTCGCACAATTCATAAACATTAGCCACAATTGGTCCTTACAAAATCCATTTTCACATAATTGTCCAAAATGTCATTTTTCCGAAAACACATATTCAAACCTTTTTCACTTCACAAATCATTTCACAATTATTTCCAAAATGTAAAGACATCTCATACAAGTTCAAATCATCACAAAGAGTTATTTATACAAACTTTATAAATCATTGGAAAACATTAGATAGCATTTATTTCAAAACAATTAAACCAATTAAGTAGCTTATTAACTCAATCATTAAAATATTACCCACCTTAGTTCCTTAGCTTTGAGCTTGGTCAATTGGCCCTTCCTCTAACTCCAATTGCCTCACTTCACCTTCATCAAACACAAAAATCCCATATTAACATGAGATGCCCAAAATTAGCGATTCTTAGGAGATGAAAACATGGAAATGAACCTATCTAACCTTACCCATAAATTTCCTAAGCCATTTACACCAAAATCCATCCATAAATCCAAAAGATTTCACATTTCCCTTACCTTAAAGAGAGACCCACGAAAATCCACTCTTTGCTTCTAATGGAGGATTTCCCTTTCCTCTTCCCTTTTCCTTCTTAAAGGGCTCTTAGAATCACCTATCTAAATCAAGAATTGTCAAAGATCCAACCTCTTTTCTTCTTCTTCTTCTTCTTCTTCTTCACTCAACCAAAAATCTCCTTCTTTCCTCCTTTCTTTGGAACTTTCGTGACTTCCCTTTCAAATGACTTAGGGAAATTTTGTTTCTTAACTTTAAAACCTAAGCTAGAACTACGTAGTTTCATTGTCTAGTCTTCATCCTTGAAAGTTTTTATCCCTTTCCTCACAAAAATGACTCCACCTTATGCTCCTTTCCTTTTTGTTTTTAAAAGAACTGAAATAGACCAAAGTAGCCCTTCTTGAAAGCCTTAGACTTTAAAAACGTTAGTGATCTACCTAATTTGCCCTCAAGCCAACTTATTCCTTTTAATTTCTAACAACTTAATCAACTCTAATTTAAACTAATCCCACTATTTAACTTCCATCCATCTAAGCACTAAAACCTCTAATTTTATTCTAACTAAAAGAAATTTTCAAATTAAACCTCAAAATAAATTAAACATGCTTAATAAGAATCGGGGCCCAACACATAAGCACAGTCATTCCAATTTTCATGTACCAATTTATTTTGCCTCTTGACAGTTTTCCTAGTCTAAATGTACATTTTAATACCTCAATTCTCCAATGGTATCAATTAATTCCAATTCACTAAGTAGGATCTATTAAGTCCAAAATTCAAGTCATATGCAATTCTCAATCATACCACAATTTTTAACACCTATCATATATGTACTTTCATTAGCATGTAACATTCTAACTAGTGTATAATTTGGGGCCTTATAACTCTCCTCCTTGGACATATCACTTGTGAATGATTTATTAATAAGCATATTTAGATCCTTTGAAATAGAAGCTACCACTAAAATATAAGTCACATATTATTTACATGCTTATCCTCTGCAATTACTGCTGCATTTAGATTAATCTCCTTAATATGGGTCAACCATTCAGATTTGGGTATAATTGTCTTGACATTTTCTTACAGAATTGGAGCCTCAATAGTGGTTACATTTGCTTGCTCAAGGTTAGTAATAATAGCTGCATATTCCATTAATTCTTCCTACCATCATATCTTGAAACGCTTTCCAATTGGTATCCATTTTTTATGTGGAAAGATTCGGTCTCTAAGGATAGGGGAGGTGATTCTTATTTTGCTTAAGTTCACCCACTCACCCAATCTTAAAAAGATAAGTATTCTAGAAGGGTAGCATTTTTGGGGATTTCAACACATAGTTTGGTGTAGCCTATCCACTTCATGGTAGTTATTTACGAGTCCATGCATAATGGTTTTCCTAAGGAACTAGCAACATAACTCAGCCCCTGAATCTTCCTAAGTTCCCTTGGCAAGTTATGAAAATGCAACATCCTATTCCCATACTAAGGGTTAGAACCCTAAAATTTGGTACATGTGAGATCAAAGAGAGTTTTAGAAAATGCATTTCATACTTGTGCATAATGTCATCATACACACATGTGAATTTGATTATTGCACAAATTAAAATGAAATGTTCATGCACCCATTTGACATTTTCAGGTATAAATGATTATTTTAATGTGAATATGATGAAAATTATGGTTTTGTATCTTAAAAATTGAGTGGGAATGTATAAGTAGTGAATTAGAATTTTTGGTGAAAATTTGGAAGTTTTCTAGAATTTGAGGGTACTTTGGACTAGGAAAAATGCCAAGTTGTAGAAAAATTGATGAATAGTAGTAGAAATAAGAGTCGAATGGCAATGGAAAATTTTTATAAATGACTTTGGGATTTAATGACTTATGTTATTGAAAATTGGGAGACAATTGGAGTAGAAATTGGAGACAAAATGGACTAGTTATTAAAGTGGATCAAAAGGGACCATGAGAGAGTGACATGTGGCAAGTGAGTCACTTGCCACACCACTTGTTAAGTCACATTTGTATCAAGTTAAAGACCATATTTTGGTCTTTCACTTGCCAAAAACGACACACACCCCCATTTTTGCTCAACTTCTTCATTTTTTCATCTTCCATTTATTGGGCCCCGATTCGCATTAAGCATGTTTTATTTATTTTGAGGTTTAGATTGATAATTTCTTTTAGTTAGAATAATTTGGGATTTTTAGTACTTAGTTAATAGAAATTAATTGGAGGTATTTAGTTAAAATTGGAATTTTAATAAGTTGTTAGAATTTAAAAGAATAGGATGGTGTAAGGGCGATTTAGGAAGTTTGCTTATTTTTTAAGGCTTAAGGCTTAAAAGGAAGGGCATTATAGTCTTTTTATTTTGCAATTAAAAGAAGAATGAAGAAGGAAGGACTTGAATAAGTAGTAGCCGTATGAAATGAAGAGTGAAGCTACGGATTTTACAAGGAAAAGGAGAGAAGATAAATTGCTAGATTGAAGGATATTAAAACTACGTAGTTTTGCTATAGGTTATAAGTTAAGAAAACTATTCCCTAATTCATTTAAGAAAGAAGCTTATGATATTCATAAAGAGAAAAAGGAGAGAGTGACTTTCGGCCAAGATAAGGAGAAGAAGAAGAAGAAAAAGAGGATTAGGGCTTTGTGATTTTCTTGCTTTAGAAAGGAGATTCTAACAGTTTCTTTAAGAAGAAAGAGGAAGAGGAAGAGTTTAATTCTTCATTGGAGGCAAAAGAAGAAATTCATGGGATGTCAATAGGTAAGGGAATTTCGAAATTTTTTGAGATTCTTGATGGGTTTTGGTTTAAATAGTTTAGGAAAGGCATGGGTAAGGTTAGGTAGGTTTTAATTCTTGATTTTCCTTTCCTTAGAATTTCCAATTTTAGTATCTTATGTTAAATTGGGATTATTGTGTTTGATGAAGGTGAAGTGAGGCACTTAGAGGAAGAAGCAAGACCAATTGACCAATCTCAAAGCTAAGGAATTAAGGTGGTGATTTCTTAATAATTGAGTTATAGGCTTAATGAAATTTTTATAATAAATGCTAATAATTGCTTTCCAATGGTTTAAGATTTTTGTATGAATTACTCTTTGTGATGTTTTTAACTTGTATGAGATGTCCTTTGAATGTAAATTTCTGTTGGGAATATTTGTAAAATGATTTGATAAGTGAAAAAGAGTTGAATATGTGATTTTGGCAAATTATATGAAAGTGACTTTGGTAAGGGCCATTTATGGCTAATGTGTATAAATTGTGTGAGTTATGTGATTTGCATGCTTTCTTTGGGTTTGTGGTGGTCCCTTAAGAGTCAGGTGCACCTGTCTAACCATAGGCTTCTCCCACCTGCCCGCTAGTGGCATTGGAGCTCCTCACGGACTCATATAAGTTCAAGGCTACACATGACTGCTTCGCGGGAATGTATAGTACGTTTTGTTTCGGATCTACCCGAACCACTTTTCTGTGATTATGTGATATGTTGATTTGTAACTTGTTTGATATGATGATTTTGGTGAAGACAATTAAGAAATTGACAATGTTTTATCAATGTGATATTGATTTTGAAAGTAAATGAATAATAATGTTTTTACTTATTCTTAATTATTAAGTTGTTACCCAGTGAGCCGTCGAGCTCACCCCCTATTTCCCCTCCACAGGTGACGAGCGAGAAACTGAGTCATAGCATCGGGATTGAGGCATCACTCCGATGCATTTTTCTTTTGAAGTCATATTTTAGAAAACAAAGCTTTAGCTAGCATTTTAGGACAAGTGATGTACTTTGTATTTTTGTTCTTTGGTACTTTGATGTATTCGGGCTAAAATGTCCTCTAAAGCTTTGTATTAACTTATTTCCATGTAAATGTAAGAGTTTTTGAACTTTAAATTTATCTTGTATATGTTTGCTAAAAATCAAGGAAAGAATGAGATTGTGTTGTTTGATATGTTTTGAAAATGATGAGAATCTTAAGTGTGTGGTGGCTGCCATTGGAGTAGATATTATGGGATATTGGATTGGTTTGTGTTTTGGGAAATTTGAGGATTGTGTAAATTGAGTTTTTATGCAGGTAATGGAATTGGATTGAAGATTTTGACTAGTTACATTATAGGGGAGGTGCTGTCCAATTTTTCCTAAAATGGGCAGAAACTTCGCTTAGGTTTTAGACCTTTTTAGAGCTTGAATTCATTTGGGAGGTCTCTTGAAGATTGTAGAACTTGTTTAGAGCTTTCCAATGATATAAAATTTGTCACATTTGGTGTAACACCCCACTCCCGCACGACCCAAACCCGACATCGACGGTGATATCCGAGTTCGTGCCCCGCGAGGGTGGCGTGCTAAAACACTCATTCAGTAGTTGGTATATTATTTTTTTTCACATAACATTATATGCAGAATTCAAACCCCAAGTTGGGTCCTCATTCAATCATATACAATTTCATTATACACAATTTCCAATATCTACTCGGGCCTATTTCTCAAATACAAATATACACTTCATTACATAAATAACGACATGCAATCCAGACACGAACTGATCCCGACTTCTATCCTTTACTTAAATCTGGTAAATATACTCCCGTTGGCCTAATGGGGTATTCTTCTGATCCTGAAAAATAATTGCAAATTTTGGGTGAGTTTTGCGAACTCAGTGAGTGACCATCATCGATGGCTCACTCATCACATATCACATAAGATATATATTTCATAAGTCACATTTTACACATTTTTTCCAATATCGCACATGTTCATATTATTTCACATTCAATCACTGAACCAATCTCACTTTATTTCCTATATCACATTATTTCCCATATGGATATCATTTCATTAACAACCATATTGAATCACATAAACTTGTTCATTTATTTCACATTCAATATCATTTAATCATTTATGTCATGCATACTCAGTGTATATGAGACTCACTTTTCAATTGTTACTCTGTTATGACCGAGTGCTTGAACTATCCCATGTAGGGCTCATTAATAATTGTCCCATGTAGGGTTCATTGGTCACTGTCCCATGTAGGGCTCATTGATAGCTGTCTCATATAGGACTTATTAATCGTTAAGCTTGTAACTCTGATCGGTAGCTACTCTAGTCACAACGACCATTATCTGATCATGTATTCATATATGAAATGTATATGTCACAATGTATCACCCACAATTATCTATCCCTTTCAATCATTTCTTATATCATCGGACTTTAGTCTGACATTCCACCCTTGAAGTGGAGCATTTCACAGTTTCGTTCATATCCAAATACACATTTGTCAATCAAATAAGTATAAGGCATTTTTTTGCCTTTCACCAAATCAAATTATTTACTCAAATGCATATGGAATGCGTATGTGACACTTTTCCCATTTATTACGGTGTTGTGATCGAGCGCTCAAACTGTCCCAATATGGGCGCATTAATCATTGAGCATGAGGCTCTGAAATCACTGTGGGCTCAAGGCCCAAGTACAATGAGCTTTTAGCTCTCGATGGCTACTCCGGTCACAACTACCATTATCTGATTTTGCACTAATGCATGGAATCCTATTTATGCACATTTCAAACACAGAGGGTCCAAATTCACAAACAATTTGCCCTTCTATGTCATAATCTCCCATTTCATCGGACCTTTTGTCTGGAATCTATAATCAAACGCAATTCACTAACCCACCATTATTCACCACAGTTTTATAAAGACATAATTCTAAGCACATAATAATTGAGGAACCGTCTAGGTCACTCACCTCATATCCATGCTTAAAACTCATCCAAAGCATCAATTTCTCCATTACTTCTTTTCTTCATCAAAGTTAAAATTCCCTAAACCATAATTACCCAAATTCAACATCACATACTGCATAAACACTAAAATTGAGCTTAGGAAACACAACCCTATACCAATCTTAAGCCATATGAACCAAAACCCTTCAAAAATTAACAAATCAAAAATCTCAATCTTACCTTGATCGTTCACCATGTTAGTAGTGTGCCCTAGGCCAATGGATATTTGTGATTCATGTATTAACATTATGACTTGTTAATAATATATTATGAGGTATTCCTTTCATATATGCATGTATTTCATTTATGTAATGTGATTTACATTCCATGAATAGTATTAGACTTATGTCATCAAGTATGTGACTTGATAGTAAAACCATAAGCGTTATAACACTATTCTAAACTATCCCTGGTCGATCATTATTGGTGGAACAATAATGAATTAAGATTAGTATGTGTTACGATTGATGATCACGCTTTCTCGATCATGGATATGAGATATCAAATCAGAAACATAGATATATGTTAGAGAACATATATTGGACCGACCCACATAAAGAATACTACATGGTTTCATGTCATTAGTGATTCTTAATATGGTTTGACTATAGTCCTTTGACCTGAAGTCATCATGGTTCCCTACATGAGGAATTCGGTGTTTTGATATTAGATTAAGTTATTTTTAACCGAATAACAAATATTCTTATGTTGGACATCAAATGAATCATGCAGAGGGATATGAATGACGTAGATGAGATTTGTACCTCTCTTAAGTGAGAGAGATATCATTTGGGCCTCTTGACAAGTGTGACTGAAGAAATGCATGGCCGTGCTCAAATGAATTGATGAGGAGTCATCAATGTCATTTGTTATAATCAGGCAACTTGGGGATCAAGAAACTATGATTAATCAAAGGTTGACATGTACCATGCCTTGTGATTAATCTTGATATCGTGTTACAAAAGGATCGAGCCTATAACCATAGTTCTGAGTTAAATCGGATTATCGATCCTCATTTGATTTGGGTAGTCATAATGTCTTGCTAGAGGCCGCTTATGACTTATGGGCCTTGAAGTGTAATTAAGCCCATTGCCAACATCAAATGAGCCTACAGGGTCGCACACAAAGAGTGATGTGATCTGGGCTTATTCTCTTGGGCCTAATTTATTAGGTATTGAATAAATATATTTAGATATATTTATTGGGCTAGATTGAATTAAGTTGTCGGGTTTTTATTATATGAGATATAATAGGCTGAAACTTATTAGGGCCTAAATGGGATTAGGGTTTCTCTATAAGTAGAGAAGCTTAGGTCTCATTAGGTTAAGTAAGTGACATTTTGTCAGGAAACCCTAGTCGTCATTCGAGAGAAATATCGTGCGGCGTTCGGAAGAGTTTCAGGACGTGCTACCACACAACAGCCGCAACCCAGATCGTGCATACTTGTGTGGATACCGGTAGAGGGCATTCGCGTTTTGCAGTGTCTTGGAATCCGAAAAGAAGCAACCTATCCACGAAAATAAGGTATTTTCGTACATCTTTGGTATTCTCGATTATACTCATGTTGTTGTATGGTCTTTTTCCGCAGTGTATTGTGAATACTTGGACCGTATGCGATCCAACAGTGGTATCAGAGCCAGGTTCTTCTGTATAATCGTTAATATACGTGTTTTTGATTACATGTGTTCACAATTTTGGCTTCTGTATAATCGAAAATATGCATGTTTGGATTACATGTGCTTACTGTTTTTGGTTGCATGATACGAAAGTGTTTTATTTCATGCATGTTGTTTTCGGATATGTTGATTATCTTGGTACTGATGAGAATATATGACAAGCATGAAGGGTTTCACCGACAGGTGGTGGCTGCTAGGGTTTCCACCATGTAAGACATGGATCTGGAATGGGAAACCGCAAGTATTCATGTTAGACAAGGATACTCCAGTCGACTAGCACCAGTCGACTAGCATCTCTTCCAGTCGACTAGAAGTGTTCCAATCGACTAGTCGGAGAGCGGAGATAAGAATTTCAGCGAAAACGCGTTTGTTCGATGGATCGAGATTGGTTCCATCGACTAGCACGGTCGACCGATCATTATCATCTCTTCCAATGATTAGCACAGTGCCCATCAATGACTATCATCTCTTCCAATGACTAGAAGTGTTCCAATGATGATCGGAGAGCGGAGATGAGTGTTTCAGCAAAACGTTTGTTCGATCGACTTCATCTCTTCCAATGATCGCACAAGTCGACCAATGACTATCATCTCTTCCAAATCGATCGGCACAAGTCGAATTCGTCGACTATCATCTCTTCCAATGATTGACAAGCCCGAAGAGGCGGCTTCCCTAAGCTTGTTTGTTTGTTATGTGTTATACATTCTAGGTGATATTACTTATGTTTATTTATATTTTTTGAATATTTATATTCATGTGTAAGTTACTATTCTATACTTCTAATATATATATACTCAAGTATGTTGTAGTATAGGATTAGAAATAGCATAGTACAAACACCCTTACTAATAGGATTAATAGCCTTCATAATGTACTAACAACGACCCTCTTCATAATTTTAAGTTTATATGCCTTCCATAAATCTTTACCAATGTTTATCTCTAGCTTATCCTTATGTGGGTTTTTGCTAAAGCAAGGCATATAGGGATCATCTAGGGAAGACATTTGAATAATGATGCTATTCATAGGTGAAGTATGGTTAAACTTAACTAAGCTATCAAAACGGTTTTGGGCTTAGGGCATAAGATTGGGTTTATACATACATGCAGTACCTAAGATGTATTTTAACATAAGCCCATCAAGAGTTACATGTGATGTAATTGAAAAGAGTTTTCTGCCTAAATAACTAAGTCTTAAGTGTTAAGCCAAAGCTTTCTTAGGACTTAGTGAAATATGGATCTTGTTTCTCCCATTTTTCAATTGAGGGTTATTTATTTGAGTGGGAGCTAATACCTCTTAATAATAAGAATGTCGACCCTTATTGCATAATTTTTGTAGATTATGACTACTCCATCCACAAACCTTTCTATGCGATTTATCTTAGAGAAAGAAAAGCTTAATGGAACAAATTTCCTAGATTGGTATAGGAACTTGAGAATTGTTCTCAAGAAAGAAAGAAAGCTTTATGTCTTAGAAGAGTCCATCCCTGAGGAACCACCAGCAAATGCGCCTAAGGCTCAAAAGGATGCTTACACGAAGCATATCAATGACTCTATGGATATGTCATGCCTTACGTTAGGCGCCATGATCTCTGACCTTCAGAAGGATTTAGAGGAAATGGAGGCCTATGACATGCTTGCTCATCTGAAAGCTATGTTTCAAGAGCAAGCACGCCAAGAGAGGTTTAGAACCACTAAGGCATTGAATTCATGCAAGATGACTCCTGGCACACCCGTGAGTGCTCATGTTCTCAAGATGAAGAGTTACATTCATCATTTTGAGAAATTAGGTGCACCTGTTAGTCAACAATTGGCAACTGATCTTATTATATCATCTTTGACTGATGAATATGATCAGTTCATTCTTAACTACAACATGCATAATATGGAGAAGTCCATTGATGAATTGCATGGGATGCTGAAAACTGCTGAAGAGAACTTAAAGGGAAAGGTTAAGACCAACAATGAAGTTTTTGTGGTTCAAAAGGGAAAAGCTTTCAAGAAGAAGGGCACAGCAAAGGACAAAGCTAAAGTACCCAAGTCCAACCCCAAGCCCAAGCCTAAAGCTAAGACTAAGGCACCCAAGGAGGGAGTTTGCTTCCACTGCAATGAACCTGGTCATTGGAAAAGGAACTGCAAACTCTATTTGGAAGAGCTGAATTAGGCCTAATACATACCGTTATATGCGGTCCTTTTAGCATATCAACGAGAGGAGGTTATTTGTATTTCTTAACTTTTTCAGATGACTTCAGTAGATATGGATATGTCTATTTAATGAAGCACAAATCTGAATATTTTGAAAAGTTCAAAGAATATAAGAATGAAGTACAAAATCAGCTTGGCAAAATAATTAAAATCCTTCGATCTGATCGAGGAGGTGAATACTTAAGCCAAGAGTTTGATGATTATCTTAAGGATTGTGGAATCGTTTCACAATTGACTCCTCTAGGAACTCCTCAATGGAATGATGTTTCTGAAAGGAGAAATCGAACTCTATTAGATATGGTTCGATCAATGATGAATCAAACTGATCTTCCAAAATACTTCTGGGGCTATGCTTTAGAAACCGCAGCATTCATATTGAACCGTATTCCTTCAAAGGCTGTAGAAAAGACACCTTATGAGATATGGACTGGAAAGCGTCCCAATTTATCTTTTCTAAAGATTTGGGGTTGTGAGGCTTATGTGAAGCGTCCAATTGCTGACAAGTTGGCACCCAAATATGAAAAATGTTATTTTGTGGGATATCCTAAGGAAACTAAAGGATATTACTTTTACATCCCATCAGAGAACAAAGTGTTTGTTGCTCGAAATGGTTTCTTCTTAGAGAAGGAATTTGTTTCCAAAGGAAACAGTGGGAGTAATGTGCAACTTGAAGAAATTCAAGTTTCACAAAATGACATTGAGCCTGAAAAGGAGATTGAAGTGAGCTCACAAGCTGTTGATGAGCAGTCTTCAACAACACAAGGCCTACGTAGATCTGATAGGATTCATCATGAGCCCGAGAGATATGTATTTCTCATTACTGATGATGACAATGTGATGCTCATCGATCATAATGAGCCCACAACCTATCAAGAAGCTATGGAAAGTCCAGAATCTGCTAAATGGTTAGAGGCCATAAAAGCAGAGATGCAATCCATGTATGACAATCAAGTTTGGACTTTGATTGATCCGTCTGATGGCTTGAAGACCATTAGATGTAAATGGGTTTTCAAAAAGAAACTCGACATGGATGGAAATGTGCACACTTATAAAGCAAGACTTGTTGCTAAAGGTTATCGACAAGTTCATGGAATTGATTATGATGAGACATTTTCTCCAGTGGTCATGATCAAATCCATTAGAATTCTTATTGCCATAGCTGCATACTATGATTATGAGATATGGCAAATGGATGTCAAAACGGCTTTCCTTAATGAAAACTTACTTGAGGATGTATATATGATACAGCCTGAGAGTTTTTTCCATCTTAAGAATTCAGGAAAGGTGTGTAAGCATCAAAGATCCATTTATGGATTGAAGCAAGCATCAAGAATCTGGAATCTTCGTTTTGATGTTGTCAAAGAGTTTGGATTCATCAAGAATGAAGATGAACCTTGTGTTTACAAAAAGGTTAGTGGGAGTGTTTTTATCTTTTTAGCTTTATATGTTGATGACATATTACTCATTGGAAACGATATTCCAACCTTACAGAGTGTCAAGATTTGGTTAAGGATACGTTTCTCAATGAAAGACTTAGGTGAAGCTGCCTATGTTTTAGGCATTAAGATCTATAGAGATAGATCAAGAAAGCTTATAGGCCTAAGTCAGAGTACATACATAGATAAGATACTAAAAAGGTTCAGTATGCAAGATTCCAAGAGAGGATTCTTGCCTATGTCACATGGAATCAAGCTTTCTAAAAAGGATTGTCCTACTTCAGGTAAAGAGCTTGAGCGCATGAGTAAGATTCCATATACATCTGCGATTGGATCTATCATGTATGCCATGTTATGTACTCGACCAGATGTCTCATATTCTCTGAGCATAACAAGTAGATATCAATCTAATTATCGTGAGAGTCACTGGATAGCAATTAAAAATATCCTTAAGTACTTGAGAAGAACTAAGGATATGTTCCTAGTCTATGGAGGACTTGAAGGAGAGCTCGTTGTAAATGGTTACACTGATGCTGGTTTTCGATCGACATAGATGATTTTAGATCGCAATCAGTTTTGTGTTCTGTTTTAATGGAGGTGCAGTAAGCTGGAAAAGTTCAAAGCAAGACATTGTTGTTGATTCTACAACTGAAGCTGAGTACATTGCTGCCTCGGATGCAGCTAAGGAAGTTGTATGGATCAGGAAGTTCATTACTGAGCTTGGAGTTGTTCCTAGCATTGAAAGTCCTATAGACCTTTATTGTGATAATAATGGGGCTACAACACAGGCTAAGGAACCAAACTCACATCATAGATCCAAACACATACTCAGACGTTTCCATCTGATTAGAGAGATCATTGGGAGAGGAGACGTGAAGATATGCAAAGTGGGCACAGATGACAACATTGTCGATCCACTTACTAAGCCTCTTCCACAACCTAAACATGAGAGTCATACGATGTCTATGGGTATTAGATATCTCACCGATTAGGCCTAGTGCAAGTGGGAGATTGTTAGTAGTGTGCCCTAGGCCAATGGATATTTGTGATTCATGTATTAACATTATGACTTGTTAATAATATATTATGAGGTATTCATTTCATATATGCATGTATTTCGTTTATGTAATGTGATTTACATTCCATGAATAGTATTAGACTTATGTCATCAAGTATGTGACTTGATAGTAAAACCATAAGCGTTATAACACTATTCTAAACTGTCCCTGGTCGATCATTATTGGTGGAATAATAATGAATTAAGATTAGTATGTATTCTGATTGATGATCACGTTTTACTGATCATGGATATGAGATATCAAATCAGAAACATAGATATATGTTAGAGAACATATATTGGACCGACTCACATAAAGAACACTATATGGTTTCATGTCATTAGTGATTCTTAATATGGTTTGACTGTAGTCCTTTGACCTGAAGACATCATGGTTCCCTACATGAGGAATTCGGTGTTTTGATATTAGACTAAGTTATTTTTAACCGAATAAAAAATAGTCTTATGTTGGACATCAAATGAATCATGCGGAGGGATATGAATGACGTAGATGAGATTTGTACCTCTCTTAAGTGAGAGAGATATCATTTGGGCCTCTTGATAAGTGTGACTGAAGAAATGCATGGTCGTGCTCAAATGAATTGATGAGGAGTCATCAATGTCATTTGTTATAATCAGTCAACTTGGGGATCAAGAAACTATGATTAATCAAAGGTTGACATGTACCATGCCTTGTGATTAATCTTGATATCGTGTTACAAAAGGACTGAGCCTATAACCATAGTTACAGGTTAAATCGGATTATCGATCCTCATTTGATTTGGGTAGTCATAATGTCTTGCTAGAGGTCGCTTATGACTTATGAGCCTTGAAGTGTAATCAAGCCCATTGCCAACATCAAATGAGCCTACAGGGTCGCACACAAAGAGAGATGTGATCTGGGCTTATTCTCTTGGGCCTAATTTATTAGGTATTGAATAAATATATTTAGATATATTTATTGGGCTAGATTGAATTAAGTTGTCGGGCTTTTATTATATGAGATATAATGGGCCGAAACTTATTAGGGCCTAAATGGGATTAGGGTTTCTCTATAAGTAGAGAAGCTTAGGTCTCATTAGGTTAAGTAAGTGACATTTTGTCAGGAAACCCTAGCCATCATCCGAGAGAAATATCGTGCGACATTCGGAAGAGTTTCAAGACGTGCTAGCACACAACAGCCGCAACCCAGATCGTGCATACTCGTGTGGATACCGGTAGAGGGCATTCACGTTTTGCAGTATCTTGGAATCCGAAAAGAAGCAACCTATCCACGAAAATAAGGTATTTTCGTACATCTTTGGTATTCTCGATTATACTCATGTTGTTGTATGGTCTTTTTCTGCAGTGTATTGTGAATACTTGGACCGTACGCGATCCAACACACCAATCAATGAATTTCTTATCTTGGATGGAAGTTCTCATCATCCTCCACGTTTTTCTCCTGTTGAGCACCATGAAAATCCCTTTTGAAGGGCCTAGAAAATCAAGACCTAGTTTTGCTTTTCTTCTTCCTCCTTTCTCCACCGAAAGCTCTCACTCTTCTCTCTTCTTCTATTTCTCTTCTGTTATAAGTCCCACAACAGCTCTCTTCTTATTCTATTTAAACAAAACCCCACTTGTCTGATTTACCAAAATGCCATTAATGAGTGCATAATGTCCAATTTGTCGTTACATATAAGCCTTATAACTTAGAACCTTAAGTGATCGTCCAACAATGCCCTTCCTTTTTGCCTTAAAAATTGACACCGTCACTCCTTAATTCGATCAGGTAAAAGAAGCAATATGATAAAACTTTCTCCTAGAGTAATGTTCCTCTCTGTCTGACCTTTCTATAGACACCAAAATCGCTCCATTCAGTTCAGAAATGAAGAAGTTATGGCCAAAGCACGTTCGGACCAAAACTAAATCAAGACTGAACACTACATGTAATTTCACTCCAGAATTTAAACATATTAAAGGCTAAATTGTCAATCCTCTCCTTCAGATAACTTGTAGATACATGTAGCTAGTTTCATTTGAAACAAGAATCAGATCGATTGGAGCTCTATAGCTCATGATATCTTCAAAATACTGAAGTCTGTTTGATATTTCGTTTAGACCAAAACTAAATCACGACTGAACACTACACGTAACTTCACTCCAGACGTTGAGCATCTTAGAGGCTAATTTGTCGATCGGCTCCTTCAGATAACTTATAGATCCATGTCTCCAGTTTCATTTGAAACAAGAATCAGATCAATTTGAGCTCTATATCTCATGATATCTTCAAAATACTAAAGTCTGTTAGATATTTCGTTTAGACCAAAACTAAATCAAGACTGAACACTACACGTAACTTCACTCTAGAAGTTGAACATCTTAGAGGCTAAATTGTCAATTGGCTCCTTATGATAACTTTTAGATACATGTCTCTAGTTTCATTTGAAATAAGAAACAGATCGATTAGAGCTCTATAGCTCATGATATCTCCAAAATACTGAAGTTTGTTCGATATTTCGTTTGGACCAAAACTAAATCAAGACTGAACACTACACGTAACTTCACTCTAGAAGTTGAACATCTTAGAGGCTAATTTGTCGATCAGCTCCTCAAATAACTTGTAGATCCATGTCTCTAGTTTCATTTGAAATAAGAATCAGATCGATTGGAGCTCTATATCTCATGATATTTTCAAAATACTGAAGTCTATTCAGACCAAAACTAAATCAAGACTGAACACTACACGTAACTTCAGAAGTTGAACATCTTAGAGGCTAAATTGTCAATCGGCTCCTTCAAATAACTTGTAGATCCATGTCTCTAGTTTCATTTGAAATAAGAATCAGATCGATTGGAGCTCTATAGCTCATGATCTCTCCAAAATACTGAAGTCTATTCAGAAAAATGTCTAACTCATAAGCTTTTAATCGATGTCTTGTAGATCCATCTCTCTAGTTTCATTTAAGTGAGAGAGATATCATTTGGGCCTCTTGACAAGTGTGACTGAAGAAATGCATGGCCATGCTCAAATGAATTGATGAGGAGTTATCAATGTCATTTGTTATAATCAGTCAACTTGGGGATCAAGAAACTTTGATTAATCAAAGGTTGACATGTACCATGCCTTGTGATTAATCTTGATATCGTGTTACAAAAGGACTGAGCCTATAACCATAGTTACAGGTTAAATCGGATTATCGATCCTCATTTGATTTGGGTAGTCATAATGTCTTGCTAGAGGCCGCTTATGACTTATGGGCCTCGAAGTGTAATCAAGCCCATTGCCAACATCAAATGAGCTCTGTGGTCGCACACAAAGAGAGATGTGATCTGGGCTTATTCTCTTGGGCCTAATTTATTAGGTATTGAATAAATATATTTAGATATATTTATTGGGCTAGATTGAATTAAGTTATCGGGCTTTTATTATATGAGATATAATGGGCCGAAACTTATTAGGGCCTAAATGGGATTAGGGTTTCTCTATAAGTAGAGAAGCTTAGGTCTCATTAGGTTAAGTAAGTGACATTTTGTCAGGAAACCCTAGCCAGCATCCGAGAGAAATATCGTGCGACATTCGGAAGAGTTTCAAGACGTGCTAGCACACAACAGCCGCAACCCGGATCGTGCATACTCATGTGGATACCGGTAGAGGGCATTCACGTTTTGCAGTATCTTGGAATCCGAAAAGAAGCAACCTATCTACGAAAATAAGGTATTTTCGTACATCTTTGGTATTCTCGATTATACTCATGTTGTTGTATGGTCTTTTTCCGCAGTGTATTGTGAATACTTGGACCGTACGCGATCCAACACACCAATCAATGAATTTCTTAGCTTGGATGGAAGTTCTCATCATCCTCCACGTTTTTCTCTTGTTGAGCACCATGAAAATCCCTTTTGAAGGGCCTAGAAAATCAAGACCTAGTTTTGCTTTTCTTCTTCCTCCTTTCTCCACCGAAAGCTCTCACTCTTCTCTCTTCTTCTGTTTCTCTTCTGTTCTAAGTCCCACAACAGCTCTCTTCTTATTCTATTTAAACAAAACCCCACTTGTCTGATTTACCAAAATGCCATTAATGAGTGCATAATGTCCAATTTGTCGTTACATATAAGCCTTATAACTTAGAACCTTAAGTGATCGTCCAACAATGCCCTTCCTTTTTGCCTTAAAAACTGACACAGTCACTCCTTAATTCGATCAAGTAAAAGAGGCAATATGATAAAACTTTCTCCTAGAGAAATGTTCCTCTCTGTCTGAGCTTTCTATAGACACCAAAATCGCTCCATTCAGTTAAGAAATGAAGAAGTTATGGCCAAAGCACGTTCGGACCAAAACTAAATCAAGACTGAACACTACACGTAATTTCACTCCAGAATTTAAACATATTAGAGGCTAAATTGTCAATCTGCTCCTTCAGATAACTTGTAGATACATGTATCTAGTTTCATTTGAAGTAAGAATCTGATCGATTGGAGCTCTATAGCTCATGATATCTTCAAAATACTGAAGTCTGTTTGATATTTCGTTTAGAACAAAACTAAATCACGACTGAACAGTACATGTAACTTCGCTCCAGACGTTGAGCATCTTAGAGGCTAATTTGTTGATCGGCTCCTTCAGATAACTTGTAGATCCATGTCTCTAGTTTCATTTGAAACAATAATCAGATCAATTTGATCTCTATATCTCATGATATCTTCAAAATACTGAAGTCTGTTAGATATTTTGTTTAGACCAAAACTAAATCAAGATTGAACACTACACGTAACTTCACTCTAGAAGTTGAACATCTTATAGGCTAAATTGTCAATTGTCTCCTTGCGATAACTTTTAGATACATGTCTCTAGTTTCATTTGAAATAAGAAACAGATCGATTGGAGCTCTATAGCTCATGATATCTCCAAAATACTGAAGTTTGTTCGATATTTCGTTTGGACCAAAACTAAATTAAGAATGAACACTACACGTAACTTCACTCTAGAAGTTGAACATCTTAGAGGCTAATTTGTCGATCAGTTCCTCAAATAACTTGTAGATCCATGTCTCTAGTTTCATTTGAAATAAGAATCAGATCGATTGGAGCTCTATATCTCATGATATTTTCAAAATACTGAAGTCTATTCAGACCAAAACTAAATCAAGACTGAACACTACACGTAACTTCAGAAGTTGAACATCTTAGAGGCTAAATTGTCAATCGACTCCTTCAAATAACTTGTAGATCCATGTCTCTAGTTTCATTTGAAATAAGAATCAGATCAATTGGAGCTCTATAGCTCATGATATCTCCAAAATACTGAAGTCTATTCAGAAAAATATCTAACTCATAAGCTTTTAATCGATCATCCCATTTGGATTTGATCTGCCATTTTCAATTCAATGCTTGGTCGGTCGGTCGACTCTCGCTCGGTTGATCGGGCAGCTCTCGCTCGCTCGGTCAGCCAACTCCCACTCGGTCGATCGGCCAGCGCTCGCTCAATCGGTCGGCCAGCAGAGGTCGGTCGGCCAGCAAAGGTTTTCCAGTCCAACATCCTATCTTCCAAATCACTCCAAATTTTACAAACTTTGTGTCGATGGAAAGATAAAAGAACGCTCTACAATTTTCATGAAGGACTTAAAAACCAGATCGGCCTCTAAAGGGGTCAAAAAGTCCACACAAGATGGTTGATCGATCAGCCCACCTGAAAGAACTTCTAGAACTCATAACTTTCTATGCCCTTGTCCAAAATTTCCGTACTTTATATCAATGAAAAGGTAAAAACATAATCTACCACTTCCATGAAGAATTAAAGCCAAAATCAGTCTCTATAATGATCAAAAATTCAATCAAACTTTCCGTCCTAATCACCTCTTCTTGAGCAACTTCCAAAATCGATCATAATTCCTAACCCCGATATCGAAAAATTGCATACTTTACAGCGTTAGAAAGCTAGAAACATCAGCTACAGCTTTCATTAAGACCAATTTTACTAATTCCATCTAGATCAGTACAGTTTTGCCGTTGAAGTTTCTGAACACCATTCCTACACTTAGGATGGTTTAGCAACACATCAACTTCACTTATTCCCAATACCACATACATCGCAAACTCAATTTAAATCTCCCACATGCCAAACCAACACAAATAATCGATTGCAGAGGATATGCGCATACGCATTCCTCAGTCACACAAGTCACACAAAATCTCATACAATGTCTATTATTAACACAATCAGACACAAAACACCCATTTCATGTACTACCCTCAAAGTAACATTGCAATTGTTCCAATTAACATTCCCAAGTAAAACATTAAACACCACTAATTCCTCATTCCAAAGTGCAAGCATTCATGAATTAAATGCATATGTGTGTGTGTGTGTGCAAGACCAACGCATTTCCTTTGTCTCTCCTTGAGCATATATCTACTGAGATTTCGGTTCTAACCCTTAATATGGGGACAAGATGTTACATTTGGACTTAGGATGAAGAAGTTATAAGGGTTGAAAGATTTCAGTTACTGTTGATAAGGTTTAGGATTGTGCAGTATCTTTGGAAAGGATTTTCACCTCCTTAGAGCCTGTTTTGGTTTTTCCATCCTTCATAGAAAATGTAGATCATCTTTTTCCCTTTACAATGATGTATAATATGCAATTTTTGGAGTTAGGAGTAAAAAATTATAAGGTTAGAAAGATTGCAGGTACTATTCATTTGATTAATTACAATGTTCCATTAGTTTTTTATACAGGCAGTAACCTTGCGAGTGTTTTTACCTCTTTAAATGACTGAATTGATGTTTGCTCCCTTCATGAAGGTTGTAAATCATCTCTTTATCTTTCCAATGAAGTAAAATGTGACATTTTTAGGCTTTTGTGTTAAAAGTTATGAATTTTCAAACTTCTGGTATAGTGTAGGACTTTTTCAATTTTAGCAAAATCTTTGAAACAACTTTTGACCAGCTTAAAGGCCAAACTAGTTTTTCAATCCTTCATAGAATTTGTAGAGCTTCCTTTTATCTTTTTATTGATAACAAATTTGCGAGTTTTGGAATTCGGTATGAAGGGTTATGAATTCTCAAAATTTTCAAGTGTATTGTTTGGTTTTAAAAGAAAAATTTTCATATGTATACATATATATATAGAATTTCGGACTCGCCGGCACCCTCGCGAGGGCCTCGCCCCCGGGGGCGCAAGTGGCCCGCGCCCGCGAAGCGACGCCGTTTGTGCGTTTTTTATTTTCTTTCATTTTCCCTTTTTTTTCCAAATTAAACCTCCTCTCACTCTTTTGCTTGAAACTTTTTCGTTTGGCCTCCGATTCACTCGGTTTTTGAAGTATTGGCTTCCAAAAAGAATTTTCTACCCTCTCATGCAAAAATTTAGAATTTTTGGGATTAAGTTGAATTTCTCGAATTTATGAAAAAAGAGACAATTAGACATAAAATGGGAACACGCTTTCGTATTTTGGGATTTTCTTAATCTAGAGAGATCCGATTGAGGTGCTTTTTGATGTTTATTAACCCAGAGACATGGAATTTCATTTTAGCTTATGCATTGGATTTTATTTTGGGCCCAAAGCAGATTAATTTTTATTGGAGGATTGTTAGGATGAATTTCTCAAGATTTGTTCGAATGATTAAAATAAGTCTGTTTTGAGTTTAAGTGCGTGGTGAGGAATCCCTCCTTAGGGGCATGCACATCCAGATGTCACGCAGGACGTCAGACCCACGACTCACCGGGGAGGGGTTCCAACACCATTCCTATCCTTCACCCATGACATTCACTCCCATTCTCATCATATTGACTTTAGTTCAACTCTTTCACCTTGCTTCTTCAAGATTCACTGCCTCCCTCTTCTTGTTGCTAAAAGACCCAACCTATTCCACTTCAAGAAGGTGAAGATCATGTATGTGGAGGAGCTAGGGTTTTCTGGTGACTTGAGGGAGCTTTGAAGCTAAATCATGTAAGTAACCTATTCCTCTTCATGGCTTTGATGAATGGAGCACGTTTGATCATAGTTAGGAGTTAAATGTTCATAAATGAGCCAAGTTTATATTATAAATTGGCTGCATTTTCATAGCTACTTATGCATGTGTGGACTCCTTATTGATGATTTTTGTGCTTAAATTGGTTCCTCATGCTGAGTTCTTTCAACTCCCAATTTGTCAGTAAATTGTCATGATTTGATACTTATTTTTCCATAATTTTTATTGGGACAATTGATACTGCAAATTGTTGTTTTTGTTGTTATTTAATTTCAGGAACAAAGGAGTCAACGTCAGGAAGTCAACAGTCAAGGTCTGTCCGCACGTCGCGACGCATGGCGTCTCACACGTCGCGGCAAACACACTTCCACACGTCGCGTCGTCTGCAATGCGCATGACGATGCAGACGACGCGACGAGCAGACGAGTGCACACGTCGCAACGAATTTAATTCATTTATCTTATTCGTCGCGACGTACAAGCGGATACCCTACCTGTTTATGGAAAGTATGTCTCACTGTTACAACCCGAGCCCGTGACCCATCATATAAGAGCTTCCATTTTTAGGTTACGGGCATGCGAAGAGAGAGACGAACACACAGAGAGACAATATGATTTAAAAGATACTGAACGAGAGAGACGGCTTGGAACGCAGACTCTGGAGCAGAAGACCTTCACATTCTCATCGTCGTCCATCACTATCACCACAGTCATCATCATCACCGTTAGCATCTTCTGCAACATGAGTCTCGTTCATTCTCCAGCATCCGAGGGATCGACCGGAGACATGCGTAGCTAAACCGTCCGTCCTCTTGAAGATGTAGCAATGGCTTGAGTTTACAGAGCTTCGAAGGGGAGTAATCATTTAGTGTTGAAAGTTTAGTTATATATGTGTAATGTCTGAGTTAGAGATTGCATCGGTGTAGCTAGATTAGCATGGTTATAGTTTAATCATGTGTTGAACACTATTTTGAAATTTGGACGAGTATTCTGTAGAACTTTTGTGCTTAATATATGAAGTTTCATATATATCATTGGATTTTGCATCTACGGTTTTAATCTGCCTAGTTGTGTTTGATTGAGATTGTTGTGTTTTATTCAATCGACCAATTGCATTTGCTTGTCTAATTTTCACACTAAGGTTTTTAACAAAGATTTAAACAATGGAGTTCATTGATTAAATCTTTGGACCTAAAGAGTCCTTTAGGGTTGTTCTTCCAAACTTAGTGGATTGTATCCTCGAAAATCAATTTTTAAGCGTGATAGCTCGAGCCTCATTTTCAAGAGGATTTTATCAATTTGATTTTATCGATTGTGTGTTTATTGCATTATTTGAAAATACCAAAAACATTCCTTACACTTTTTGTTTAATTTTGATTGCTTTACTGGTTTAAACCAAAAGACCAAACCCCCATTTTATCAACTTCATTGCAATTTTTGACAATTAGGCTAGATTAGACCATTTTTATATTGGTTCCAATTAAGTGAGACGACCTGAGGTTGCATCCTATACTGCAGTCATGGAATTTATTTTATTTGACCGGTTTCCAAGGATCGATCGTAAGGTCGAATCGACAGAGCCGCGATCAAATTGGCGCCGTTGCCGGGGAACCAAGTAATTGGTTTACCATCGGATAGCCATTGTCATTTATGACTTGTCGTTGATAATAGGAATCATTGTTTTTTATTGCATTTAGATAGTTTGATTTTTACACTTGTTCATAGTATAGATTTGATTTCCCTTTGCACACGCATACATCATACTTTGATCTTATTTCATACTTTACACAATTTTCACACATACACACTCATACATACATTCATACATCCATACTCTCACATTCATCGCATTTCACTTTTATCTGATTTTGTGAGACTGTGAACAAATTTTGTTACCATTCCTTTTATTTGTGGATTGATTTTTATGCATGCCCAGGAGAGGTAGACTTGTTCAATTCCAACCTGAAGTTGAGAGACATTTGAGGAGACTTAGGAAAGAGAGGAAAGAACAAGAGAGAAGGAGTGTAGTAGAGAGAGATAGTGAAATCATGGCTGAGAATCCTAATATCTTTCCCAATCCTGATTTTCCTGTTCACTAACCTAGAAATGGAACTAATGGAGGAAATGGTGAGCATGAGAGAGTGGGAGAGAACAATGAGAATCAGCGACGTAGGACAATTAGGGAAGCAACTACATCTGATGTGCATTATGATCCATTTACAGCTTCTTGCCCCAATTTTGATGTTAATTTTGAGATTAAGGGTTTATTGATTAATTCACTTCCTAAATTTCATGGTTTGGCAGGAGAGGATCCATATATGCACCTTCAGGCTTTGACAATGATCTGCCAGAGTATGAAGCCAGTGGGAGCTACTTTGGATCAAGTGCTGTGGAAGGTGTTCCATTTGTCTTTGGAAGGGAAAGCGAGAGAGTGGTATATGAGTCTTTCGAGGCATGTGGCCAATGCTTACCATAGCTGGGCCAATCTGAGGAAGGCCTTTCTGGAGAAGTACTTTCCAGCTTCCAGGACATTTTCCATGAGGAAGGAGATTTATTCAGCCCGCCAGGATTATGATGAGTCACTGTATGACTATTGGAACCGTTTCCAATACCTTCTTTCTAGATGCCCCCATCACCAGATTCCTGATGAGCAATTGGTGCAGTACTTTTATGATGGGTTGAAGAGCCAGGAGAAGGGTATGTTAGATGCTGCATCTGGAGGATCTTTGATTGACCTCACAGCCTTGGAAGCATGGGATCTGATAAAGAAGATGGCTTTAAACCATCAGCAGTACAGTGTGAGAGATCAAAGAGGAATGCATGAGTTGGGAGCCTTGACGGCTCAAGCTAAAAGAATGGAGAGCCTAGAGTTGAAAGTGGACTCTTTGGAGAGTCGGATATCATCACAACTGTCTTGCATCACTGCTGAGCTGAAGAATTTGAATGTACAACGCTCTAGTTCTTCAACAGAGCTTACCGCACCTAGTTATGAAAATTGTGGGTCGGTAATGCATATTTCGAGCGTTTGCCCAGGACGATATGAAGAGGTCTCAGCAATGTATCAAGGCAGACAGGATCGGAAATGGGACCCATACTCCAACACTTACAATGAAGGATGGAAGTCCAATGCTAGATTTAGTTGGAGGAATGAGGAGAACAGAGGTCAGGGCAGATTTTCACAAGGAGGAGTTGGCACTTCCACTAGCCAGTTCTCCAATCAACAGCAAGCCCTGGTAGTCCCACCATAGGAGGATACCAATCAGTTACTCCACAGTATGATGACCTTGATGAAGGAAGAGAGGGATTCCAATGCTAACCAGTTTAATGCAATTGCTTCTTTGATTCAACAGATTCCTCAAAGATCCGCCAGATTCAATACCTTGGAGAAAAGAATGGAGCAATGGGAGACCAAGGCGAGAACATCAATTCCTATGTCACTCGGTTGTCTAACAACATGAGTGAAAATCAAAGGCAGCAGGTGGAGCCATTCCTTCTAACACCGTGATGAACCCAAGAGTTTAAATGCCATTGCCCTCGGGGTGGGAAGCAAGTGAGGTTTAAGCCTCAAGATGATGAAGAGCCATGTGAGGATGAGATTGAGAGTGAGCCAAGACCTCCATTGCGGGAAAAGATTAAGAGATCGAGAGTGTGAGGAAGAAGAGCTTTTGAGAGAGAAAAGCAAGCTTCAAGGAACAAGGAACTACTTCGAGAGTTCCAAAGATAAAGTCAAGATGGAGAATCGAGTAAGCAATCCAGCAAAGGTAAAGAGGTAAGTATCCAAGACCTTCCTTTTCCAAACTCTTATTTGATGAGCAAGTGCTTGAATGAAAAATAACATGAAAAAGAAATCATTGACTTGTTTGGGAAAGTGGAAGTGAATGTGCCTTTGTTAGATTTAGTGAAGAGAGTTCCGGCCTATGCCAAATATTTGAAAGATCTGTGCACAAACAAGATGAAATTTAGGCCGAATGAGAGAGTGCAAGTGAGCTCAAATGTGTCGGCCTTGTTTAAGCCGCAGATACCTGTAAAGTGCCAGGACCCCGGATCTTTTACCATCCCTTGCACCTTAGGGAAGGTGACCATAGGGAGAGCTTTGTTAGATTTGGGGGCGGCTATCAATGTGATGCCTAAATCAGTCTATGAGAACCTAGGAGTGAAAAGCATAAAACCTACATCTGTAGTGTTACAATTGGCTGATAGGTCTTTTAGGCATCCAGTGGGGATAATTGAGGATATCTTGGTCCAGGTTAAAGGGTTAGTATTTCCTGCTGATTTTTATGTACTTGATATGTCTTCTGAAGTTGTGCAGGATACTTCCTTGATACTTGGGCGACCCTTTTTGCGCACAGCAGGCACAATGATTAGTATGACAGAAGGAAAGATCACCATGGAGGTGGGTGACCAACAGGTGAACTTTAATATGTATGAGGCCATGAAGCACCCAAATGAGGATTATTCCCTTTTGGGTGTGAACATGATTGACTAAGTTGAGGAAAATGCTTGCCAAAAATATGAGTCACAAAAAGATTCTTTGAATTCTGGATTGCATTCACCTGATCTTGGAAAAAGGCCTTCTGTTCATGTTTCAGGTAAGCAGGAGGGATTAGCCACAACCACCTACAAGGAGTCGAACTCAATGCCAGAAGAAAGAGGGAGTGATCTCTTTTCCCTTAAACTTCATCAATTAACTCCTTCTGTTGTAAAGCCCCCTGAGCTTGAGCTCAAACCTCTCCCTCCAATCTTAAAGTATGCTTTTCTTGAGTCTAGTGAGAAATTACCTGTAATAATTGCTAGTAACTTGTCCGACACTGATGAAGAGAGACTCATGAATGTTTTAAGGAAACACAAGGGAGCTATAGGGTGGACTTTAGCAGATATACCAGGTATTATCCCAGCCATTTGCACGCATAGAATCTTACTGAGTGAAGGGTCAAAATCGGTCAGGCAACCTCAAAGAAGACTTAACCCACTTATCTTAGATGTTGTGAAGAAAGAAATAACGAAGTTGTTGAGTGCAGGGATAATATATCCCATTTCTGATAGTGAGTGGGTTAGTCCGATTCATGTAGTGCCGAAAAAGAGTGGAATAACAGTGGTCAAAAATGATAGGAATGAGCTTATCCCTACCAGGGTGCAAAATTCTTGGCGTGTGTGCATAGATTACAGACGATTAAATGATGCCACCAGAAAAGACCATTTTCCTCTTCCATTTATTGATCAAATGCTTGAGCGGCTTGCAGGTAAGTCATGTTGGACCAATGGTGGTTGACAAATTAAATCCCTTTATGTTTTGATAATAATAAAATATCTAGAATTAGTTAAGAAATTATTTCAGGTATTACTCAAGGAAAGAATCATGCAAAACAAGATGAACAAATGTTTAAATTATTGAAGAATCAAGAAAGGAGGTTCATTCTAAGTGTAAATGGAATTACACATGAAGATTCTAGAGGATTTGACCGAATGTTACCGTTGAAGGCTAAACAAGTCGACTTACACAATACAAGTTGACTTACATATGAAGATGAATTCACATAAGTCGACTTATTGGGAACAAGTCGACTTATCGAGGCAAACAAGTCGACTTATATATAACAAGTCGACTTATTAGAGAGCGGAGCTACCAGTTTTACGTAAATGGTTGAAACAAGTCGACTTATGTATTCGACAAGTCGACTTATTGAAGCACAGATTCAGCTCCAACGGTCCAATTTGATAAAAATGGAATGGAGATGATCAAGGAACGGCTATATCCAATCAAGCAACGGCTAGTTGAGCTCCAACAGCTATATTTCATCAACTATAAATAGAGGATGATGGAAGAAGAGTATATACAAGTTCCACAAGCTCAAATACTCTCATATTACTTCATATTGCTCACTATTGCTCTTATATTGTTACAATTTGCTTTGAGCATTTGTTCTTCAATTTTTATATTGTTTTGTTACAATTGAGTGGCTAGAGGGAAGGTCACGTGAGGTAGGATTTGTGCCGTAATACAAATCGTGTGTAAAGGTTGTTTGAGCCGGAATTCAAGTGAAGTTGTAAAAAGTTCACACTCAACTACAAAGTGTGCAATAAAGTGGTTGGCAAAATCCTAAGTGGGAGCTTAGGTAGAGGACGTAGGTCTTGCCACCAAACCTCTATAAAAGCAGTGTTTGATCTTCTTCCTATACTATTTCAATTAAAGTTTATCTAAATTATTTTGTGTGTTTAACTTCGATTTTCTTGTAGATATTTTTCAAAGAATTTTAAGATCTATTCAACCCCCCCTTCTAGATCACTTACAATTGGTATCAGAGCAGAAGTATCTGGGATGGCACACAACAACCTAGCGGAAGAAGGTAACACTAATAACCGACCTCCATTGTTTAATGGTTTAACTATTCTTCATGGAAAAATCCTATGAAGTACCATATTATAAGTGAGGAGTCGAATCTTTGAAGATCATTATCTTGGACTCAAGCCCTCCGAAAGAAAATGGTGAGTCGAAAACAGAGAGTATGATGATAACGACCGAGGCAAGCGTACATCAACGCCAAAGCCATGAAGATATATTGTGCGTTAACGGTTGAGGAAAGAAATCGTAAATTCTCGCACCAACGCCAAGGAAATGTGGGAGAGACTTCGAGTAACTCTTGAAGGGACAAATCAAGTACGGGAGACGAAAATCAACATGCTTCTCCACGACTACGAGATGTTTGTCATGAAAGAAGGTGAGTCAATTTCTACAATGATTGACCTTTTTGCATAAATTATTAGGCAACCTGGGAAAGCACATGACGGATAGCGAGAAGGTGAAGAAGATTCTTCGTTCACTGCCAAAGGAATGGGATTCTCAAGTGACCGCAATCATGGAGTTGAAGGATCTCAACCATCTGGAATTCAACGCTTTGGTGGGATCACTCATCAACTATGAGATTATTCTCAAATCCAGAGGAGGTAGAGGTAAGCCTCAAAAATCTATCGCTTTTAAAGCTAACACCTCTCTTGTTGATGAAAGTGATGAGGAATTAGATGAAAGTGAGGAAGGCGAAGAAATCGCGATGTACGCCGTAAATTTAAGGAAGTTCAAGGACTTCTCAAAATCAAGAAAAGAATTAAATGGCGGAAAACAGGTAGAAAGAAAGAGGTTTGGCGGAAAGAAAAAAAAAAGGCTATGACGAAAAGAAAGGCAACGAAGAATGTTGGAGATGTGGAAAGCGAGGACATCTCGCAAGAGAATGCAAAGCTCATCATCAACTTCAAACTTTCAAAAAATGATAGATCGACAAAGGTAAAAGAAAACTAGCTTGGTGGCAACTTGGAGTGATGAGGAGGATGCATACCAAAGCGATGATGAAAACAACTCGCACTTATGGCCAAGAGTTCATCAATGACGATGAAAATGAGGTAAATCACTATGACCAAGATTTAAGAGATTCCTTTGATGCTTTACAAGCTGATTTTGAAGAAGCCATTGAGATTAACAAAAAATTAAGAAAGAAAATACGAGAGTTGACTGCTGAAAACAGTGTTTTACATGAAACGATTGATGATTTAGATAGTCCAAAAGAAGATCATTCTGCATGTCTTATTGAAAAAGAAAATCTTATTTGTGAACTTGATAGGCTTCGAAAAGAATTTCCGTATGTGGTTGGTAAATTCGCTGGTGGAAATGCTAAGTTTGAAGAATTGTTGTCTTGACAAAGATATACTATTTCTAAACATGGATTAGGATATGATCTGTATAATAGAGAGTGTTCTTTAATTTCCAAATTTACCAAAGATGGAAAAGTTGCTCAATGTACTAGATGTTTGAGAGATGGACATTTAGAACTTGCTTGCAAGAGTACTAAAAGGTGTATTAAGGTTAAGAAAATTTGGGTTATTAAAGGCACAACACCACCAAATGTAGTTTATATGGCTAACCAATATGGACCCAAAATGGCTTGGGTACCTATAAGAAGAAAGAACGTTGATATTGTAGGTACAAGCAAGGGATGAAAGGCAGTCAAGCACTTGGTACATCGACAGCGGATGTTCGAGACACATGAGTGGGGACAAGAACCTTTTTGCAGAAATCAAACCAAAAAATCAAGGTTATGTCACTTTCGGAGACAACAACAAAGGTAAGGTCATTGGAATTGGTAAAGTGGGTAAGGAACCTTTACCAACCATTGACAACGTTTTACTTGTTGATGGGTTGAAACATAACTTGCTAAGTGTGTCTCAACTATGTGATATGGACTTCAATGTTAGTTTTGAATCATCACATTGCATGATTAAAAAGAATGGACATGTTGCTTTCATTGGTTTGAGACATGGCAATACATACATTGTAGACTTACATGACGATAGCTCTTTTAATGAAAAGTGTCTAGTAACATTAGAAGAAAATGCATTTTTGTGGCATAGAAAATTAGGACATGCACCATTGCCTTTAATTTCTAAGCTTTCAAAGAATGACATTGTAAGAGGTTTGCCTAAGATTAAATTTGTTAAAGATCACTTGTGTGAGTCCTGCTTGAAAGGCAAACATGTTAGAGAATCTTTCAAACCAAAGAAAAAAATTTGCACATCTAGAATTCTTGAACTTGTGCATATGGATTTGATTGGACCATCTAGGCATGCTAGTCTTAGTGGAAAATTATATGTACTTGTGGTTGTAGATGATTTTTCTAGATTTGCTTGGGTAAGATTTCTTGCAAATAAAAGTGATGCCGTTAATGAATTTACCAAGTGGTGTAGATTGGTTCAAAATGAGAAAAATTTGTCGATCGTTGCTATTAGGACCGATCATGGAGGAGAATTTGAATGTGAACCTTTTGAAAATCTCTGTGACAAATACGGGATGGAGCATAACTTCTCAACACCTAGGACTTCGCAACAAAACGGTGTTGTAGAAAGAAAAAATCGCTCACTTGAGGAAATGAGCAGAATCATGTTGAATGAATACAACCTCCTAAATCATTTTGGGCGAGATGGTCAATACCGCATGTTACGCCATCAATAGGGTGCACTTGCGAAGAGACAAAATAAGACACCCTACGAACTTTGGAAAGGTAAGAAACCCAACATCTCTTATTTTCATCCATTTGGTTGTAAAGTTTTATTCATAATAATGGAAAGAGTAATCTGGGAAAATTTGATTCTAAATCCGATGTTGGTGTATTTATTGGTTATTCTCAAACTAGTAAGGCTTTTAGAGTTTATAATAATAGGACTAAATGTGTTGAAGAAAGTATACATGTTAAATTTGATGAAATAATTTCACCCCGAGAAAGGTTTGTTTTGATGATGATGCGGTAGTTCGGTAATAAATTTGAAGAAATTGAATCCAAGATTGAGGAATTGAAGTCGGATGAAGAAAACCATGTAACCGACACTAAATCATGGGAAAAGCAAAGAATCATCCTATGGAGCAAGTGATTGGTGATTTGAATGTTGGAGTAAGGACTAGAAAAACATTTATGAGAATATGAGTAATTCACTTTCATTTAGTTGGTAGAACCCAAAATATAGAAGAAGCTCTTAAAGATGAAAACGGCTTTTAGCTATGCAAGAGGAGCTTAATCGGTTCAAACGAAATGATGTTTGGGATTTGGTAGCTCCACCGAAAGACAAGACCATCATTGGAGTTAAATGGGTAAATCGAATTAAGTATGATGAGAATGGTGAAGCAATCAAAATAAATCAAGGTTAGTGGCTCAAGGATTTTATCAAGAAGAAGGCCTTGGTTACAATGAAACATATGCTCCTGTGGCTCGTTTGGAAGCAATTAGATTGCTATGTGCTTTCGTGTCACATAAAAGGATCAAATTAAATCAAATGGATGTCAAGAGCGCATTTCTAAATGGGTATATTCAAGAGGAAGTCTCGCCAAACAACCGCAGGATTTGAAGATCATGAGCATCCGGATTCGTCTACAAACTCAAGAAGGCACTTTATGGACTAAAGCAAGCACCTAGAGCATGGTATGAGAGGTTAAGTACTTTTCTAACTCAACATGGATATGTTCGTGGTAAGATAGATAATACTTTGTTTATTAAACATGTTGATCATGATATGCTTATTTGTCAAATTTATGTTGATGACATTGTGTTTGGTGCTACTAATGAATTTTTGTGTAAAGAATTTAGTGATTTAATGCAAGGTGAGTTTGAAATGAGCATGATGGGGGAAGTCAAGTTCTTCCTTGGATTGCAAATCAAGCAACACAAAAATGGGATCTTCATCCATCAATCGAAGTACACCAAGGAACTTCTTAAGAAGTTTAAAATGGATGGATGCAAAGTAGCAGCAACTCTAATGGCAACAAACCTGGTCTTGGAAAAACATGAACATGAAGAAGACGTTGATCAAAAACTCTATAGAGGTATGATCGGCTCTCTTTTGTATTTAACTGCTTCTAGACCTGATATTATGTTTGCCACATGTCTATGTGCTAGATTTCAATCATGCCCTAAAGTTTCACATTTAACTGCTTGCAAAAGAATCTTTAGATATTTGAATAGAACTATTAATCATGGTTTGTGGTATCCTAGTTGTGATTCATTTGATTTGTATGCTTATAGTGATGCTTGATCATGGTGGCTGTAGAATTGATAGAAAAGTACTAGTGGCTTGTGTCATTTCTTAGGATCATCTTTGATTTCTTGGGCTAGCAAAAGCAAGTTAGTGTAGCCATTTCCACCGCTGAATCCAATATGTAGCATTGGGAGTGCTTGTGCCCAAGTTCTTTGGATTAAACATCAATTGCTTGATTATGGTATTGTGGTAAAAAATATTCCTATCTATTGTGACAATACCAGTGCTATTTGTTTGAGTAAAAATCCAATTCTGCATAGTAGGACAAAGCACATTGAGATTAGGCATCATTTTATTCGTGATCATTGTTTGAAAGGTGACATTTGTTTGAAGCATGTTTCTACTAGTGATCAATTAGCTGACATTTTTACTAAGCCTCTTAAAGAAGATGTGTTTGTGAATATTAAATTGAGATTAGGCATGTGTGATTTAAATGCTTTTGGTTGAATTTATTCATATATCAAATGGTCAAGATTTGAGGCGTTTATGCAATCACATCCGAAGATACATTCATCATGTTGCTCACTTGGGCTAAATTAAGTGAATTATTCGGGAGTTATGGACATACTTTTTGACTGGACCATCAACAAGTCGAGTTGTGAGGAATTTAGTGTTTTGGAAACCAGAAAATTGGATGATAAGTCGACTTATTTGTATCGACAAGTCGACTTATTAAGGTCGATAAGTCGACTTATTAAGGAAACAAGTCGACTTATTCCTGGACGGAGCTTTTTAAAACCCTTCTCCTTCTTCTTCTCCGCAAAATTTCTCTCACTAAACCCTAAACCTTTCTCTCAAAACTCGACTTATCCTCTACAAACTACTCAAATCTCACTTACCCATCCATTTTTGACCTTCACCCATTCACTACTCACTCATTACCTCCTCTAATCCTTCTCTTTTTGAAAACCCTCTTTAAAACCCTAACCTCACATCTGAATTTTTTCTCTTTCTCTCTAAATATCTTCCATGGCTCCAAGAAAAGCCTCTCAAAAAGGGAAAGCAACCGCTCCATCTCAAGATCCTCACGTTTTTCCAAGGCCACGGGTTCGTGGATCCTCTTCAAGAGGAGATGCGACAATGGAGGATGACGTTCTTGAACCTAAATTTGTCTCGAGGGATGCTCAAAATGTGTATTACAAGGTACTGAAAAATGAAGTTTTAATTCCCTCTATGAGATTCGATTGGACTGAGTTAGATAGCAGTGAGTTCTCGGAGGTATTTTCTGAAATTGTGAACCTTGGATTAAAAGATTTTTTGGGTTTCCATGATGTTATCTATGAAGAGGCGGTAAAAGAATTTTTTTGCGAATCTATTTGTGATTAGGAGCAATGTTGAAGAGGGATTTCTCTTGTCTTCGAAAATTAACGGGAAAGCTTTCTATCTTAGTGAATCAGATTTGTGCACTTTGTTTAACTTGCCTAGAGGAGGAGTTAGGCCTAGAGCCTCTTTTTCTTATTTTGAGATTATGAGAAATGTTGATGGTGACACTGACGATGAAGCCAAAGAAAATTTCGACTATACTGAGGAAAAGGGTGCTGACTTGTTGGTTCGGTTATGTTCCGACCATTCCCCTCCATTTGAGGCTATGGATCTTCCTTTGAATTATCGTTTATTGCATTATGCTATTAACAGGGTTGTGTTTCCTAAGAAGGCCAGCAATAATCAGATCACTGCCTTGGATAAGGAGATTTTGTGGCATATGGAGGAGGGTCGGAAAATAAATTTTCCGAGTTTGATTATTCAGATGATGAGGAGAAAAGCAAGCTTATTACGTGGACAGCTGAAGGGGAAACTTGTCCGGCATACAGGAATGCCGTTTGCTGCTCTGATTACTCATATCTCTCGATTAGGAGATGCAACTGGACACTTATATAAGTTTTCCTTATCCTCGAGTTGGCGATTCACGCCGCATAACCTAAGGAGTATGAAGTTGGTTCTGCATAATTGAAAAAGGTTGGGCATACTCCTATCATGTTGAGAAGCTTGGGTTGACAATGGTGGGTGAGCGGTATCTTCTAGGAAACGATCTAGACAACAGAGCGTCCGAGCAAACTCACGACCAAGTAATGTCCAAAGCGGTGAGGTCTCATGGTGATATACAGAACTTCGAGATCAATTAGATGAGATTAATGAGCGTCAGGATGGTCACCAAGACTCACTCATACGGCTGGAACGAAAAATTGACGAGCAACGCAGCATTCTTACTAGATTAGAAAAGAGCATCAAGAAGTTATTTGATAAGCTTGGGTGTAGACATGATGATTCTTCATGATGTGTGTTGCATTACGCCGTGACCAACATTTTGATTTCTGTTGCTTTATGTGTTTTTTATGTGTTTATGTTGTTTTGACATTTCTTTTGTATTGACTATTCCCATCGTTTGAATTTGATGTTAGGTTTGGATTTCGACTTCATTATTCTTCATTTTGCTAAATCTAATTTTGAATTTTGATCATGACAAAAAGGGGGAGTAAGATTGAAATTGATATTTGATTTAGGGGGAGTGAAAATTTCTTCATTGATTTGCAATTTTATTGATTTCAATTTTATTCATTGATTAAGGGGGAGATAACCTAACCATCAAGACAAGGGAAACCTTGATCAAATTTTATCTCTTTCCAATTTCTTGTCAATTTCTTGATATTTTGTCATTATCAAAAAGGGAGAGATTGTTGGACCAATGGTGGTTGACAAATTAAATCACTTTATGTTTTGATAATAATAAAATATCTAGAATTAGTTAAGAAATTATTTCGTATTACTCAAGGAAAGAATCATGCAAAACAAGATGAACAAATGTTTAAATTATTGAAGAATCAAGAAAGGAGGTTCATTCTAAGTGTAAATGGCATTACACATGAAGATTCTAGAGGATTTGACCGAATGTTACCGTTGAAGGCTAAACAAGTCGACTTACACAATACAAGTTGACTTACATATGAAGATGAATTCACACAAGTCGACTTATTGGGAACAAGTCGACTTATCGAAACAAACAAGTCGACTTATATATAACAAGTCGACTTATTGAGAGCGGAGCTACCAGTTTTACGTAAATGGTTGAAACAAGTCGACTTATGTATTCGACAAGTCGACTTATTGAAGCACAGATTCAGCTCCAACGGTCCAATTTGATAAAAATGGAATGGAGATGATCAAGGAACGGCTATATCCAATCAAGCAACGGCTAGTTGAGCTCCAACAGCTATATTTCATCAACTATAAATAGAGGATGATGGAAGAAGAGTATATACAAGTTCCACAAGCTCAAATACTCTCATATTACTTCATATTGCTCACTATTGCTCTTATATTGTTACAATTTGATTTGAGCATTTGTTCTTCAATTTTTATATTGTTTTGTTACAATTGAGTGGCTAGAGGGAAGGTCACGTGAGGTAGGATTTGTGCCGTAATACAAATCGTGTGTAAAGGTTGCTTGAGCCAGAATTCAAGTGAAGTTGTAAAAAGTTCACACTCAACTACAAAGTGTGCAATAAAGTGGTTGACAAAATCCTAAGTGGGAGCTTAGGTAGAGGACGTTGGTCTTGGCACCGAACCTCTATAAAAACGAGTGTTTGATCTTCTTCCCTATACTATTTCAATTAAAGTTTATCTAAATTATTTTTGTGTGTTTAACTTCTGATTTTCTTGTAGATATTTTTCAAAGAATTTTAAGATCTATTCAACCCCCCCTTCTAGATCACTTACAAGTCACATTATTGTTTCTTGGATGGTTTCTCTGGATACTTTCAGGTACCCATTGCACCGGAGGACCAGGACAAGACTACATTTACATGTCCTTTTGGCACCTTTGCATATCGAAGGATGCCTTTTGGTTTATGTAATGCTCAAGGAACTTTCCAACGTTGTGTGATGGTGTTTTTCGTGAATTTTGGAGGAATGTATGGAAGTGTTTATGGATGATTTTACTGTTTATGGTGATTCTTTTGATGCTTGTTTGTCTAGCCTTGAAAAAGTTTTACGACGATGCATTGAAAAGAATTTGATTTTGAACTTTGAGAAATGTCATTTCATGGTAAGTGAAGCTATTGTGCTTGGCCATTTAATTTCTAGCAAGGGGATTGAGGTGGATAAAGCTAAGATTGAGGTTATATCTTCTTTGCCTTACCCTATTTGTATTCGTGACATACGTTCATTTTTGGATCATGCAGGATTTTACAGGCGCTTCATTAAGGATTTCAGCAAAATTGCGTTACCTCTTTCCAAGCGTTTACAAAAAGATGAAAAGTTTGACTTTGATGATTCTTGCAAGAGTGCTTTCAATATGCTGAAATCGAAACTCATTTCTCCACCTATTTTAGTTGCTCCTGATTGGAATTTACCTTTTGAGCTTTCATGTGATGCATCTAATTGTTCTGTAGGAGCAATGCTGGGACAACGAGAGGAGAGGTTACCAAGGGTTATTGCATACGCCTCGAATGTTAGAGTAGTGCCCTAAAGGCAACCCACTTTAGTGCATTTTGTTCATAGTCATGTACAGACTTTATGAATAAATAAAGCAAGGCATATTTCATTTATTTGATGTTCATTTTATTATGAATTGACAGTGATCTTTAATCAAATTAATGAAGTCCCTGATACATGACATAGCATGAAGGAAATTATGATGCGATCATACTACTGAGATTCCTATCATGTGCAATTATGTCAAGATCTAAATTATCCTTAGTCATAGGATTAACGAGATCGACATCGTTAATCCGGATAGACTAACACATGTCAAACTCCTTGATTGGATCAAGCAAAGGATCTCGAAAACCGTAAATATTGAGATATTTAGATTTGACATGTGAATGCTTACTAGTGGTAGTAAGTACATTGGATGGCTGCTATGAGATCATCACATGGATGTCCTATACAAATGTCGTTGATAATCTCATCATAGCAATGGTGCAAGTATCCTTAGACTTGAGGTACTCGAGGATATCTTGGTCTTGATTACGTACTTTGACTCCATTCCTTGTTGCCTTCGGAGGTCGCTCATAGGGTGGTGATTGGAGTGCGACTTGAGGTATTCAAGGTAATTGAGTAGCCAATAAAGGATTCACCACTTCGTGATAGCGAAAGAGATACCCATGGCCTCTTATCGGGATCATTACTTTGAAGTCTCTGCGCCGAAAGATACATATGTCATGAAGAGGGTCTTCATGGACATATAAAGTAATGAGTCCTAGAACGAGAACCGATTACACTTGGACTAGATTTGATCTGATTAGTCTAGTAAGAGTTGACACATTGCCTATACTCAAACCAAGTGGGGTATAGCATGGTGAAAGGACGAATTGCACGTAATTATCTATGGAAGGGTTCGTGATATGGTTTCATTAGTCAAACCAATTACTTTCCGTCAATTGGGGTCATGATGTGTTGCTAGATACCGCTCATGACTTGCTCGAGATTAAGTGTTAATCTAAGTGGCCAACATAACCGGAACCTAATGGGTCACACGATAAGAGTAACTTCGGAGAATCAGAAAATAGTTTGGACGGAGATCCGATATCTGCGAGAGCAATAGGATTAAATGGATCCCGATGAGATTGGGATATGTCCCGATGAGATCGCGACATTGACATTGCTGAAAAGGGTCTCCAAAGATTTTTCGTCGGCGGGGCCCGGTAGGCCGATAGGACCAACCCCAATTTGACTGGACCTCTTCAGCAAATATTTATATATATTAATTAATTAAGCATTAATTAATTATATATATATATATATATGGATTTTCGGTGGAACCATGAAAATGGAGAAGTTAAATGGTTTGAAAAGTCAAACTTAATGATTATTTAACATTTCAATGTATTTTAACCCACCAACGTGGATAGCCTCTCCACCAAGCTTTCATATGTGTTTTAATGAGTTAAAATACATATAAGAAGTTAAAAAGAGAAGAGGCTTGCACGGTGGTTGAAGGAGAAGAATCGAATTGCTTAAGAGTTAAGCCTTTGAAAATTGTTTTCATCTTCTTCCTCTCTTCCTCTCGAGTTGGTTTCTACTTCTCAAGGCTTCAATTGATCATCTTCACTTGCTCTCCAAGGCTAAGGTAAGAGCTAGCACTCTTTTCTTTAGTCTAGCTATTCCCGGTCAAAAGAGTTTGTCCCGTTAGGTTTTCCGACCTCTGCGTGGATACCGTAAGAGACAGTCTCCTTTAGTCGTTATGGTTTGATTGTTTGTACATATACTTGATCCTGGCTTTCGGAATGTCCCGGACTTAAAATTTTAAATTCCTCACTGTGTTAGTGTGATGAACACCGGGATTTTCCTACAGTGGTATCAAAGCCGCTTGTGTTGTATATTCAATCGAAATGATAACTAGGTCGAATTCCATTGTGAATTGAAATGTAGCATCTTTGGTTCGTGAATTTCGAAATCAGTATAGACTTAGGGTTTTCAAATTTTCTGCCATAGACATGCTCATAAGATGTTTCTGAATGTGCCTATAAAAGGAAAAATTTATCGATGTCGATTGATATGGTTTTGTTAATTTAATTCCTAAGTTTGGATGTTGTCTTGTTGAACGTTTCGAAGCAGTATGCTTGTAAATTCGAGAATAAATTCTAGAAAATTTTTTCGGATTGGTTTTCACCGACATGTCCCTAAGATGTTTTGAATGTCTCGTGGATGGAAAAATGTTTTCAAGGTGATTTACCATTTATTTCCGAATTTCTTGTGTCTTGATGGGAATGTCTGTGTTGGAGAACACAGATTCTGGTTCAGCTAGATTGCTGAGGTTCAATGAGTTTTTGTGGGAAATAAATCCTGGAAAAATTCACGGAGAATGTTGGGAATAAAAGCAGCAGCAGCACTAGTCGACTGGCACAAGTGCTAATCGATTGGAAACTTGCCAGAGTGGGATGATGGGTGGTTTTCGGTATAAATTCAATGTGATTGATGCAATGCCCTAAATCAGACCATATAGTCATGGTGACTATGATCCTTGGATGAGATTAGAAAGATGAGACCTAAATCCCTCAATTTAAATATGAAAACTAACGCCTTCCATTAATATGGTAAGAACCAGAGTTCTTATAGGGTTGAGTTGTTGGGCAAACTCAAGCTCGCCTATCTGGATATGTTCAACCATGAAAATGAGATTTTCGAATTAATGGATCGGTTTTCCTAGAAGCGTTGATTTGTTGGGCAAACTCAAGGTCAACGTGGACAGAGGCGAAATTGGGTAGTGTACGTCAGATGTACACGCATCAAGTGTTGATAACCCAATGTATGTGCATACATCAACTGTTGATAGCACTGGGCGATAATTGCATTTGAGATGCAATTGGTATGTCCGATACCTACCGATTGACCTAAGGTGGCTTGTTGGGCAAACCCAAGGTCATTCTTAGTAATGTCGGATATCGACCCACTAGGTCAATGTGCCATTTTGTTTCTTGGATTCATGATGGGGGTTATGGATTCTGTTGAAACTAGTGGGAGCCATATGTATGTCATTTAAGTCCTTATGGTCATACATTTAATTCTATTCTAACTTTCTTTATCTCTCTACGTTTAGGTTGGTTGAAGATGTCGACCAGTGTGAATCTTCGCGCTCTAATGGACTCAAACAAATTAACTGGACCAAATTTTCTTGATTGGCTGCGTAATCTGAGAATTGTTCTCAGATCCGAGGATCTAGGATATATCCTTGATTTTCCTTAGGATCCACTTCACAAGGAGCTTCGATGATGATCGAAGGCATATCGTAAGCATCTAAAAGACAGTGACATAGCCACCTGCATTATGCTTGCATCGATGTCACCTGAGCTGCAGAAGCAGCACGAGTCTATGGATGCTCACACGATAGTGTTTCATCTTAGAGAGTTGTTTGATGAGCAAGCACGCTCCGAACGGTTCGAGACCTCAAGGTTACTTTTTACAACGAAGATGACTCCTGGTTCATCTGCAGTGCAATATGCATTGAAGATGAATGGCTATATTGAGAGGTTGGTCGTCTTAGGTTTTGTGATGGATTCTGAGTTAAGTATAGACTTAATTCTTGTTGGTTTGTCAGATAGTTACTCACAGTTTGTGTTGAACTATCGAATGAACCAAATATCCACTACAATTCCAGAGCTGATCAATCTCGCCAAGACAATGAAAACAATTTGTCGAGCAAGATAGCAAGGCGTTCTTATTGGTGGATTCTTCTTCCTCTGGTTCCAAGAAAAGGAAATGAAGAAGAAAAGGCTCGAAGCGAAAGGAAGTGCAGCGAAAGGCAAGAAGAAGACCAAAGAGACTGCACCAAAAGATACCTACTTCCATTGCGGTAAGACTGGTCATTGGAGGCGTAACTGCAAAGTTTATCTGGAAGAACTGAAGCAGAAGAAGGCATCAGATGCCTCAACTTCTTCAGGTATGTTTGTCATTGAGGTTAATACTGTTTCTGATCATAACATATGGGTATTAGATACCGGTTGTGGCTCACACATATGTAATGATTGTAGGAAAATCCCGGGGTGTTCATCACATGAACACAGTGCGGAATTTAAAATTTTGAGTCCCGGGACATTCCCGAAAGCCAGGATCCATGTGTAAGTACAAACAATCAAACCATAACGACCAAAGGAGATCGTCTCTAACGATATCCACGCAGAGGTCGGAAAACCTAACCGGGACAAACTCTTTTGACCCGGGAATAGCTAGACTAAAGAAAAGAATGCTAGCTCTTACCTTAGCCTTGGAGAGCAAATGAAATGATCTTGGTGGAGCCTTGGAGAAGTAGAAGCCAAGTTGAATGGAAGAGATGAAGAAGATGAAAACAAAGTTTTCAAAGCTTAACACTTAAGCATTTTCGATTCTGCTCCTTCCATAACCGTGCAAGCTCCTTTCATACCTTCTAATATGTATTTTAATGAGTTTAAACACATATGAAAGGCTTGGTGGATGGGCATCCACGTAGATGGCATAAAATGCCTTAAAATGCTAAATGATCATTAAGTTTGACTTTTCAAACTTATTTCATCTCCACCATTTTGGTTCCACGAAATTCAACATATATATATATAATTAATTAATTCTTAATTAATTAATTAATATATATATATTTGTGAAGAGGTCCATCAAACTGGGTTTGCTTCTACCGACTATCAGTCCCGGCTGAAAGATCGCGGAAACGGTTTTCAGAATGTCGATGTCACGATCTCATCGGGACATATCCCAATCTCATCGGGATCCATTTAATCCTATTGCTTCCGGATATCGGATCTCCGTCCAAACTATTTTACTGATTCTCCGAGTCACTCTTGTCGTGTGACCCATTAGGTTCTGGTTATGTTGGCCACTTAGATTAACACTTAATCTGAGCAAGTCATGAGCGGTATCTAGCAACACATCATGACCCCCAATTGACCGGAAAGTAATTGGTTTGACTAATGAAACAATATCACGAACCCTTCCATAGACAATTACTATGCAATTCGTCCTTTCACCATGCTATACCCCACTTGGTTTGAGTATGGGCAATGTGTCAACTCTTACTAGACTGATCAGATCAAATCTAGTCCAAGTGTAATCAGTTCTCGTCCTAGGACTCATTACTTTATATGTCCATGAAGACCATCTTCATGACATATGTATGTCTCGGCGCCGAGACTTCAAAGTAATGATCCCGATAAGAGGCCATGGGTATCTCTTCGCTATCACGTAAGTGGTGAATCCTCTATTGGCTACTCAATTACCTTCAATACCTCAAGCTTTACCCAATCACCACCCTATGAACGACCTCGAAGGCAACAAGGAATGGAGTCAAAGTACGTAATCAAGACTCAAGATATCCTCGAGTACCTCAAGTCTAAGGATACTTGCACCATTGCTATGATGAGATTATCACCGACATTTGTATAGACATCCATGTGATGATCTCATAGAGGTCATCCAATGTACTTACTACCACTAGTAAGCATCCACATGTCAAATCTAAATATCTCAATATTTACAGCTTTACGAGATCCACCGCTGATCCAATCAAGGAGTTTGACATGTGCTAGTCTATCCGGATTAATGATGTCGGCCTCATTAATCCTATGACTAGGATAATTTAGATATCTTGACATAATTGCACATGATAGGAATCTCAATAGTATGATCGCATCATAATTTCGCTCATGCTATGTCATGTATCAAGGACTTCATTAATTTGATTAAAGATCACTATCATTTCATAATAAAATGAACATCAAATAAATGAAATATGCCTTGCTTTATTTATTCATAAAGTCCAGATATGACTATGAACAAAATGCGCTAAAGGGATTGCCTTTAGGCACTACTCTAACAATCTCCCACTTGACCTAAAGCCAATCGCCTTGGTATCTAATACCATAAGCGAGTACATGAGAATCAAAATTCTTCCGTGACAATGGCTTTGTCAACGGATCAAGAATATTCTCGCTCTGTGGAATTCTCTCTATCGGGACATCACCTCGAGCAATGATCTCCGAATCAAATGGTATCGGCGAGTACGTGTTTGGACCGCTGATGAGACCTTGGTTCCTTTGCTTTACTGAATAGCTCCATTGTTGTCACAATACAACCGTATGGGTCCATCACGAC
Source organism: Erythroxylum novogranatense (assembly GCA_029891385.1). NCBI lineage: Eukaryota > Viridiplantae > Streptophyta > Magnoliopsida > Malpighiales > Erythroxylaceae > Erythroxylum > Erythroxylum novogranatense. Next base: position 60,890,697 of record CM057228.1, on the reverse strand, counting down.
TAGGAACCACACCAAGTTCGATAATGAACTTCTTGATCCAAACGGCTTCTTTTGCTACGCCTCGATGCGGCAATGTACTCGCCTCGATCGTTGAATCGGCAATCGTCTCTGTTGGAACTCTTCCAACCGATCGCTCCGCCATTTAGTGTGAAAACGTAACTGATTGGGACTCGAGTCGCCCTTATCGATTGAAAATCGCATCTGATGCCGCCACTGGAGACTTCCATCTCCATATATCAAGAAAACATCCTTAGTTCTTCGTGAGTACTTTAGGATATTCTTGACACCACCCATGACCCTCACCAGATCGATTGGTATCCTTTCGTAACACTTAGAGCATACGATACATCGGGTCTCGTACATAGCATTACGTATATAATAGATCCTATCGCAGATGCATACGGGATCATATTCATACGCATCCTCTCATCCTGTGTCCGAGGACACATGGACTTCGAGTGTTATCCATGAACAATGGGAAGAAACCCTCTCTTGGATTGCTCCATGCTAAACCTCTTTAGCACCTTGTCTATGTACGTTGATTGTGAAAGACCAAGCAACCTCTTCGATCTATCTCTATAAATCTTTATCCCAAGGATATAAGTTGCTTCTCAAGGTCTTTTATGACAAATTGTTTGGACAACCAAATTTTACAGATCAGAATTGAGACATCGCTTCCTAGCAACAATATGTCATCTACATATAACACAAGGAATACGATCGCGAGCCCATTAACCTTCTTGTACACACGGTGTTCATCCGGATTTTGTGAGAAACCAAACTCTTTGATTGTCTCATCAAAACGGATATTCCAACTCTGGATGCTTGCTTCAATCCATAAATGGATTTACGAAGCTTGCATACCTTTTCGCCATCACGAAATGAAGCCCTCAGTTGTGTCATGTACACATCCTCACCAGATTTCCATTCGGAAAGCCGCCTTCACATCCATTTTCCATATCTCATAATCATAATGAGCGGCAATGGCTAGGAGTATCCTAATGGATTTAAGCATTGCTCTTCGGATCAAGGTCTCGTCATAGTCAACTCCTTGTCTTTGGACGAAAGCCTTTAGCCACAAGCCTCGCTTTATGGGTAATCACATTACCATCCATGTTGGTTTTCTTCTTGAAAACCCATTTGCACCCTATAGGTTTTATCCCTTCAAGTGCATCAACCAAAGTCCATATTTGGTTTTCATACATGGAATCCATTTCAGATTTCATGGCACGAAGCCATTTTTCGCATCAACTCTTCGTAACCTCTTCATAGGTAGTAAGCTCATCATCCTCTATGAGCAATCGTCATTCTGCTCACTTACGAAATCTATATCTCTAGAACAGAGCGTATCCTACTTGACCTACAATTTCGTGTGTAGTAGAAGGTTGAACTGCTACCTCATCTGTATGAGTTACGCTTTGAGTTCGACGATTGATCTGCGTCGTCCGAGCATCTTGAACTTCTTCAAGCTCAATTTTGCTCCCACCGCCCTCTTTAAAAGAAACTCTTTCTCTAAAAGACAGCATGCCTTGAAACAAACACCTTTTGTTCCTCGGCAAGGTAGAATTGATATCCCTTGTTTCGTTAGGATATCCTACGAACAAACACTTGTCGATTTTGCTTCAAGCTTATCTCGATCAAGGTCCGCTTTACATAAGCGGGACAACCCCATACTTTCAAATGAGAAAGATAAGGTTTCTTGTTAGTCCACATCTCATATGGAGTAACATTAATCGACTTTGATGGAACTCGCTTAACAAATAAACAAATTGTCTCAAGCGCATACCCCCAAAAGGATTTTGGCAATTGTGCAAAGCCCATCATTGATCGAACCATGTCCAACAAGGTTCGATTTCTCCTTTCTGCCACACCATTATGCTGTGGTGTGTAAGGAGGAGTCCACTGAGATAAAATCCCATTATCTCTGAGATAATCCAAAAACTCTTGGTCTAAGTATTCACCACCACGATCGGATCGTAATGTTTTAATACTTTTCCCAAGTTGGTTTTCTACTTCATTTCTGAATTGTTTGAACTTTTCAAACGCTTGATTTGTATCTCATCGAATCTGGTACCCATATCGAGAATAATCATCGATAAAGGTAATGAAGTAACGACAACCACTTCTGGCATGGATGGACATCGGACCACATACATCTGAATGTATTAGGTCTAATAATCTAGTCGCTCGTTCACCCTTTCCCTTAAAAGATAACTTAGTCATCTTGCCTAACAAACAAGATTCACATGTGTCATATGATTCATAATCAAATGACCCTAAACTTCCACTCTTATGGAGCTTAGCGATGCGTCTCTCATTTACATGGCCAAGGCGACAATGCCATAAGTAAGTTGATTTTAAATTATCTCTTTTATGTCTTTTAGCGTCATTGACATTCATAACCGGATGTGACATATCTAATATGTAAATACCATTGCATAATGTACCAGTACCATAAAGCATTCCATTTGAGGCCCTGCATATCATTGCATATGTGTGAGCCACAACCGGTATCTAATACCCATATGTTATGATCAGAAACAGTATTAACCTCAATGACAAACATACCTGAATAAGTCGAGGCATCTGATGCCTTCTTCTGCTTCAGTTCTTCCAGATAAACTTTGCAGTTACGCCTCCAATGACCAGTCTTACCGCAATGGAAGCAGGTACCTTTTGGTGCAGTCTCTTTGGTCTTCTTCTTGCCTTTTGCTGCACTTCCTTTCGGCTTCGAGCCTTTTTCTTCTTTGTTTCCTCTTCGGAACCAGAGGAAGAAGAATCCACCAATAAGAACGCCTTGCTATCTTGCTTGACAACTTGTTCTCATTGCCTTGAGCAGATTGATCACTCGAATTGTGGTGGATATTTGGTTCATTCGATAGTTCAACACAAACCGTGAATAACTATCGACAAACCAACAAGAATTAAGTCTATACTTAACTCGTAATCCATCACAAAACCTAAGACGGCCAACCTCTCAATATAACCATTCATCTTCAATGCATATTGCACTGCAGATGAACCAAGAGTCATCTTCGTTGTAAAGAGCAACCTTGAGGTCTCGAACCGTTCGGACCGTGCTTGCTCATCAAACAACTCTCTAAGATGAAACACTATCGTGTGAGCATCCATAGACTCGTGCTGCTTCTGCAGCTCAGGTGACATTGATGCAAGCATAATTCAGGTGGCTATGTCACTGTCTTTTAGATGCTTACGATATGCCTTCTGATCATCATCAGAAGCTCCTTCAGGAAGTGGATCCGGAAGCGGAAAATCAAGGATATATCCTAGATCCTCAGATCTGAGAATAATTCTCAGATTCCGCAGCCAATCAAGAAAATTCGGTCCAGTTAATTTGTTTGCATCCATTAGTGAGCAAAGATTCACACTAGTCGACATCTTCAATCAACCTAAACGTAGAGAGAGAAAGAAAGTTAGAATAGAATTAAATGTATGACCATAAGGACTTAAATGACATACATATAGCTCCCACTAGTTTCAACAGAATCCATAACCCTCATCATGAATCCAAAAAACAAAATGGCACATTGACCTAGTAGGTCGATATCCGACATTACTAAGAATGACCTTGGGTTTGCCCAACAAGCCACCTTAGGTCAATCGGTAGGTATCGGACATACCAATTGCATCTCAAATGCAACTATCGCCCGATTATCAACAGTTGATGTATGCACATACATTGGGTTATCAACAACGATGCGTGTACATCGATGTACACTACCCAATTTCGCCTCTGTCCACGCTGACCTTGAGTTTGCCCAACAAATCAACGCTTAGGAAAACCGACCCATTAATCTGAAAATCTCATTTTATGGTTCAACATATCCATATAGGCGAGCTTGAGTTTGCCCAACAACTCAACCCTATAAGAACTCGGTTCTTACCATATTAATGGAAGGTGTTAGTTTTCATATTTAAATTGAGGATTTTAGGTCTCATCTTTCTAATCTCATCCAAGGATCATAGTCACCATGACTATATGGTCTGATTTAGGCATTGCATCAATCACATTGAATTCATACCAAATCATCCCATGTTTGATGCTTTCAATGACTAACAATAATGCCAATCGACTATTGCTTCAGACTGTGCTAGTCGACTAACAAGAATGCCAATCGACTACATGACCTATCAATCGACTAACACAAGTGATAGTCGATCGGTGTATTATCAGATGTCCCATGACTATCACAGAGTGTTAGTCGACTAGGGCATCAACAATCATGACCCAATCGACTCTTCGCAAGAATGATAGTCGATCGTGCACGTGAAATGCTCTCTAATCGGCTAATTCTCAATCCGCATTTCCAATTCACAATACCATATACCAAGTATATTATCCTTTATATTAATGTGCTAATGAAACATTTTCATTGAAACATACATGCCATATAGTCTAACTATATATGAAAACCTTGAAACCGATTAATCCACCATTAATCACTAGATTTTCACATAATTCAAGGACACCAAATAATCATGCTAAGTATCTCTAGGTAGGCTACACGTTATCAAGATTACTCCGGCACTTGTCACAAAAATTGCGATGGCCAAAATAACCAAGATAACGGAATAAGCTAACGAGACGCTAAAGTGACCTATTTGACATCCAAAAATTATTGGAAACCTAAATTCAAGAATCTCAACTTGGAATGCATACCACATCAATATAACACATTTTTAATCACTATAAAAATGATTCAAGGCATTGGAACTGAAAATAACACAACCAATCATTCCAAACAAAATAGACCCAGCAACTTTCTCAAAACTGCTAAGCTCAACATTTTGCTCAAAATGACTATTGAAACACTTTCAATAAATACTGAGAAAATTAAAGAGGTGAAAAAATGTTCCCAACATGCTCCATGAATTTTTTCAGGATTTATTTCCCACAAAAACTCATTGAACCTCAGCAATCTATCCGAAACAGAATCTGTGTTCTCCAACACAGACATTCCCATCAGCACACAAGTAATTCGGAAATAAATAGTAAATCACCTTGAAAACAATTTTCCATCCACAGAGACATTCAAAAACATATTAGGGACATGTCAGTGAAAACCAATCCAAAAAATATTTTTTCTAGAATTTATTCTCGAATTTACAAGCATACCTGTTTCAGAAACGTTCAACAAGACAGCATCCGAAACTTGAGGGAATTAAATAGCAAAAACATATCAAAAGACATCGATAAATTTTTTTCTTTTATAGACACATTCAGCAACATCTTATGAGCAGGTCTATGCAAGAAAATTTCGAAAACCCTAAGTCTATACTGATTTCGAAATTCACAGAAGCAGCATGCTACACAGCTCAATTCACAAAGGAACTCCGACCTAGTTATCATTTCGACTGTTTATACAACACAAGCGGCTCTGATACCACTGTAGGAAAATCCCGGGGTGTTCATCACATGAACACAGTGCGGAATTTAAAATTTTGAGTCCCGGGACATTCCCGAAAGCCAGGATCCATGTGTAAGTACAAACAATCAAACCATAACGACCAAAGGAGACCGTCTCTAACGGTATCCACGCAGAGGTCGGAAAACCTAACCGGGACAAACTCTTTTGACCCGGGAATAGCTAGACTAAAGAAAAGAGTGCTAGCTCTTACCTTAGCCTTGGAGAGCAAATGAAATGATCTTGGTGGAGCCTTGGAGAAGTAGAAGCCAAGTTGAATGGAAGAGATGAAGAAGATGAAAACAAAGTTTTCAAAGCTTAACACTTGAGCATTTTCGATTCTGCTCCTTCCATAACCGTGCAAGCTCCTTTCATACCTTCTAATATGTATTTTAATGAGTTTAAACACATATGAAAGGCTTGGTGGATGGGCATCCACGTAGATGGCATAAAAATGCCTTAAAATGCTAAATGATCATTAAGTTTGACTTTTCAAACTTATTTCATCTCCACCATTTTGGTTCCACCGAAATTCAACATATATATATATAATTAATTAATTCTTAATTAATTAATTAATATATATATATTTGCTGAAGAGGTCCATCAAATCGGGTTGGTTCTACCGCCTATCAGGACCCCATGGCGTGAAAGATCGCGGGAAGCGGTTTCAAGCAATGTCGATGTCACGATCTCATCGGGACATATCCCAATCTCATCGGGATCCATTTAATCCTATTGCTCTCCGGATATCGGATCTCGTCCAAACTATTTTACTGATTCTCCGAGTCACTCTTATGCGTGTGACCCATTAGGTTTCCGGTTATGTTGGCCACTTAGATTAACACTTAATCGAGCAAGTCATGAGCGGTATCTAGCAACACATCACACCCCACAATTGACCGAAAAGTAATTGGTTTGACTAATGAAACCATATCACGAACCCTTCCATAGACAATTATCGTGCAATTCGTCCTTTCACCATGCTATACCCCACTTGGTTTGAGTATGGGCAATGTGTCAACTCTTACTAGACCGATCGATCAAATCTAGTCCAAGTGTAATCGCTTCGCCCTAGGACTCATTACTTTATATGTCCATGAAGACCATCTTCATGACATATGTATGTTTCGGCGCCAGAGACTTCAAAGTAATGATCCTGATAAGAGGCCATGGGTATCTCTTCTGCTATCACAGAAGTGGTGAATCCTCTATTGGCTACTCAATTATCTTCGAATACCTCAAGCTTTACCCAATCACCACCCTATGAGCGACCTCCGAAAGGCAACAAGGAATGGAGTCAAAGTCTGACGTAATCAAGACTCAAGATATCCTCGAGTACCTCAAGTCTAAGGATACTTGCACCATTGCTATGATGAGATTATCACTGACATTTGTATAGGACATCCATGTGATGATCTCATAGTAGGTCATCCAATGTACTTACTACCACTAGTAAGCATCCACATGTCAAATCTAAATATCTCAATATTTACGGTTTTACGAGATCCACCGCTTGATCCAATCAAGGAGTTTGACATATGCTAGTCTATCCGGATTAATGATGTCCTCATTAATCCTATGACTAGGATAATTTAGATATCTTGACATAATTGCACATGATAGGAATCTCGATGAGTATGATCGCATCATAATTTCATTCATGCTATGTCATGTATCAAGGACTTCATTAATTTGATTAAAGATCACTATCATTTCATAATAAAATGAACATCAAATAAATGAAATATGCCTTGCTTTATTTATTCATAAAGTCTGTACATGACTATGAACAAAATGCGCTAAAGGGGATTGCCTTTAGGGCACTACTCTAACAATGATATGCAGGGCCTCAGGGACAGTAGGCAGTTCATAAAGGGAGAAATGGACCTGCGTGTTGGCAATGGAGCAAGAGTTGCTGCATTAGCCGTAGGGACTTATGTTTTAACACTCCCCATTGGGCTTGTACTTAACTTGGATGATTGTTATTTTGTACCGTGTTAACAAAGAACATATTATGCATTTCTTGTTTAAATAGAGCTGGTTTCCATTTGTCTTTGGTAACAATGGTTGTTCTATTAGCTCAAATGGAATGCTTTATGGTACTGGTACATTATGCAATGGTATTTACATATTAGATATGTCACATCCGGTTATGAATGTCAATGACGCTAAAAGACATAAAAGAGATAATTTAAAATCAACTTACTTATGGCATTGTCACCTTGGCCATATAAATGAGAGACGCATCGCTAAGCTCCATAAGAATGGAAGTTTAGGGTCATTTGATTATGAATCATATGACACATGTGAATCTTGTTTGTTAGGCAAAATGACGAAGTTACCTTTTAAGGGAAAGGGTGAACAAGCGACTGGATTATTAGATCTAATACATTCAGATGTATGTGGTTCGATGTCCATCCATGCCAGAAGTGGTTGCCATTACTTCATTACCTTTATCGACGATTATTCTCGATATAGGTACCTGTATCTGATGAGATACAAATCTGAAGCGTTTGAAAAGTTCAAACAATTCAGAAATGAAGTAGAAAACCAACTTGGGAAAAGTATTAAAACATTACGATCCGATCGTGGTGGTGAATACTTAGACCAAGAGTTTTGGATTATCTCGAGATAATGGATTTTATCTCGTGGACTCCTCCTTACACACCACAAAGATAATGGTGTGGCGAAGGAGAAATCGAACCTTGTTGGACATGGTTCGATCTATGATGGCTTTGCACAATTGCCAAAATACTTTTGGGGTATGCCTCGAGACAATTTGTTTACTTGTTAAATGAGTTCCATCAAAGTCGATTGATGTTACTCCATATGAGATGTGGACTAACAAGAAACCTTATCTTTCTCATTTGAAAGTATGGGGTTGTCCCGCTTATGTAAAGCGGACGCAATGATAAGCTTGAAGCAAAATCGACAAGTGTTTGTTCGTAGGATATCCTAACGAAACAAGGGATATCAATTTACTTTCTTTGAGGAACAAAAGGTGTTTGTTTCAAGGCATGCTGTCTTTTTAGAGAAAGAGTTTCTTTTAAAAGAGGACAGTGGGAGCAAAATTGAGCTTGAAGAAGTTCAAAATGCTCGGACAGACGCAGATCAATCGCTCAACTCAAACTCAGTAACTCATACAGATGAGTAACAGCTCAACCTTCTACTTCACACGAAATTCGTAGGTCAAGTAGGATACGCTCTGTTCCTGAGAGATATGGATTTCTCGTGAGTGAACAGAATGACGTATTGCTCATAGAGGATGATGAGCCTACCACCTATGAAGAGGTTCTGAAGAGTTCAGAGTCTGAAAAATGGCTTCGTGCCATGAAATTTGAAATGGATTTCATGTATGAAAACCAACTATGGACTTTGGTTGATGCACCTGAAGGGATAAAACCTATAGGGTGCAAATGGGTTTTCAAGAAGAAAACCGACATGGATGGTAATGTGATTACCTATAAAGCAAGGCTTGTGGCTAAAGGTTTTCGTCAAAGATAAGGAATTGACTATGACGAGACCTTCAGTCCAGTAGCAATGCTTAAATCCATTAGGATACTCCTAGCCATTGCCGCTCATTATGATTATGAGATATGGCAAATGGATGTGAAGACAGCTTTCCTGAATGGCAATCTGGCTGAGGATGTGTATATGACACAACCTGATGGCTTCATTTCTGCTGATGGCGAAAAGGTATGCAAGCTTCAGAAATCCATTTATGGATTGAAACAAGCATCCAGGAGTTGGAATATCCGTTTTGATGAGACAATCAAAGAGTTTGGTTTCTCACAAAATCTGGATGAACATTGTGTGTATAAGAAGGTTAATGGAACTGCGATCGTATTCCTTGTGTTATATGTAGATGACATATTGATGCTAGGAAACGATGTCTCAATGCTGCAATCAGTAAAAATTTGGTTGTCCAAAAAATTTGCCATGAAAGACCTTGGAGAAGCAACTTATATCCTTGGGATAAAGATTTATAGAGATAGATCGAAGAGGTTGCTTGGTCTTTCACAGTCAACGTACATAGACAAGGTGCTAAAGAGGTTTAGCATGGAGCAATCCAAGAGAGGGTTTCTTCCCATTGTTCATGGATAACACTCGAAGTCTATGTCCTCGGACACGGGACGAGAGGATGCGTATGAATATGATCCCGTGATGCGTCTGCAATAGGATCTATTATGCACGCAATGTTATATACGAGACCCGATGTATCATATGCTCTAAGTGTTACGGCGCGATACCAATCGGATCCTGGTGAGGGTCATTGGGTGGTCACAAGAATATCCTAAAGTACTTGCGAAGAACTAAGGATGTTTTCTTGATATATGGAGATGGAAGTCTCCAAATGAGCGGGCATACGGATGCCGCTTTCAATCGATAAGGACGACTCAAGTCTCAATCAAGTTATGTTTTCACACTAAATGGAGGAAGCGATCGGTTGGAAGAGTTCCAAACAGAGACGATCACGATTCAACGATCGAGGCAGAGTACATTGCCGCATCGACGCAAAGAAAGGAAGCGCTTTGGATCAAGAAGTTCATTTCAACTTGGTGTGGTTCCTAGTCGTGATGGACCCATACTGATTGTATTGTGACAACACCGGGCTATTAAGCAGCAAAGGAGCCAAGGTCTCATCAACGGTCCAAACACGTACTCACCGATACCATTTGATTCGGAGATCATTGCTCGGGTGATGTCACGATAGAGAGAATTCCACAGAGCGTAATATTGTCGATCCGCTGACAAAGCCATTACCACGTAAGAATTTTGATTCTCATGTACTCGCTATGGTATTAGATACCAAGGCGATTGGCTTTAGGTCAAGTGGGAGATTGTTAGAGTAGTGCCCTAAAGGTAATCCCTTTTAGCGCATTTTGTTCATAGTCATGTACAGACTTTATGAATAAATAAAGCAAGGCATATTTCATTTATTTGATGTTCATTTTATTATGAATTGACAGTGATCTTTAATCAAATTAATGAAGTCCCTGATACATGACATAGCATGAAGGAAATTATGATGCGATCATACTACTGAGATTCCTATCATGTGCAACTATGTCAGTATCTAAATTATCCTTAGTCATAGGATTAACGAGACTGGACATCGTTAATCCGGATAGACTAGCACATGTCAAACTCCTTGATTGGATCAAGCAGTGGATCTCAGAAAACTGTAAATATTGAGATATTTAGATTTGATATGTGGATGTTTACTAGTGGTAGTAAGTACATTGGATGACCTGCTATGAGATCATCACATGGATGTCCTATACAAATGTCAGTGATAATCTCATCATAGCAATGGTGCAAGTATCCTTAGACTTGAGGTACTCAAGGATATCTTGGTCGATTACGTACTTTGACTCCATTCCTTGTTGCCTTCGAGGTCGCTCATAGGGTGGTGATTGGGTGCAACTTGAGGTATTGAAGGTAATTGAGTAGCCAATAAAGGATTCACCACTTCGTGATAGCGAAGAGATACCCATGGCCTCTTATCGGGATCATTACTAAGTCTCGACGCCGGAAAGATACATATGTCATGAAGAGGGTCTTCATGGACATATAAAGTAATGAGTCCTAGGGCGAGAACCGATTATACTTGGACTAGATTTGATCCGATCTGCTAGTAGGAGTTGACACATTGCCCATACTCAAACCAAGTGGGGTATAGCATGGTGAAAGGACGAATTGCACCAGAATTGGCTATGGAAGGGTTCGTGATATGGTTTCATTAGTCAAACCAATTACTTTCCGGTCCAATTAGGGGTCATGATGTGTTGCTAGATACCGCTCATGACTTGCTCAGTTAAGTGTTAATCTAAGTGGCCAATATAACCGGAACCTAATGGGTCACACGCGTAAGAGTGACTCGAGAATCAGAAAATAGTTTCGCAGAGATCCGATATCCGAGAGCAATAGGATTAAATGGATCCCGATGAGATTGGGATATGTCCCGATGAGATCGCGACATTGACATTGCTGAAAAGGGTCTCCGGTAATTTTTCGCCGGCGGGGCCCGGTAGGCCGGTAGGACCGACCCCAGTTTGACTGGACCTCTTCAGCAAATATATATATATATTAATTAATTAAGCATTAATTAATTATATATATATATATGGATTTTCGGTGGAACCATGAAAATGGAGAAGTTAAATGGTTTGAAAAGTCAAACTTAATGATTATTTAACATTTCAATGTATTTTAACCCACCAACATGGATAGCCTCTCCACCAAGCTTTCATATGTGTTTTAATGAGTTAAAATACATATAAGAAGTTAAAAAGAGAAGAGGCTTGCACGGTGGTTGAAGGAGAAGAATCGAATTGCTTAAGAGTTAAGCCTTTGAAAAATTGTTTTCATCTTCTTCCTCTCTTCCTCTCAAGTTGGTTTCTACTTCCAAGGCTTCAATTGATCATCTTCACTTGCTCTCCAAGGCTAAGGTAAGAGCTAGCACTCTTTTCTTTAGTCTAGCTATTCCCGGTCAAAAGAGTTTGTCCGGTTAGGTTTTCCGACCTCTGCGTGGATACCGTTAGAGACGGTCTCCTTTGGTCGTTATGGTTTGATTGTTTGTACATACACTTGGATCCTGGCTTTCGGGAATGTCCCGGGACTTAAAATTTTAAATTCCGCACTGTGTTCATGTGATGAACACCCCGGGATTTTCCTACATCGAAGACACTGGATCCAACTCAGATCAATTATACAACCACTGAAAAAGAGCTGTTTGCAGTAGTTTTTGCTTTAGAAAAATTTAGGCAATATCTGTTGAACTCACATGTTACTATTTTTACTGATCATGCAGCTGTTCGCTACCTCCTCAAGAAACCACAATCCAAGCCTAGACTGATACGGTGGGCATTGTTGCTCCAAGAATTTGATATCGAGATTAAGAATCGTGTGGGAGCAAAGAACCACGTGGTCGATCATTCGAGCGAGCTACCCAATGACACACAGGAGTGGATTAAATCGACCTTACCTATGATTCATTTCCTGATTCAGTCCTATGTGCTTCAATTGTTAAAGAACCTTTGTATGCTCTTATTGTTAACTACCTAATATCTGGACTGACTCCTCCTTTTATGTCTCAGGCACAAGCTCAGAAGCTTAAAAGTGAAGCTCGACATTACATTTGGGATGCCCTTTTACGTGGAGGATGTGCAAGTGACCAAGTGATCGAAGATGTGTTCCTCATGAAGAACATGATGATGTACTCTCGACTCATTCAATGGTTTGTGGTGGGCATTTCAAAGGTCAAGAAAACATCTAGGAAGGTCCTCGAGTCTGGTTTCTATTGGCCTACCCTTTTAAGGATTCATTTAATTTTTATCCGTCATGTGATAAATGCCAACGCTTTGGAGGATTAGGAAAAGACATGAAATGCCACAACAACCTCTCTTATTTTGTGAAATCTTTGATGTTTGGGGAATTGATTTCATGGGTCCATTTCTCCTTCTTTTGGATTTGTGTATATTCTTTTGACTGTGGATTATGTGTCAAAATGGATAGAGGCCATCCCCACTAGAAAAGATGATGCTCAAGCCGTGTCTAAGTTTCTTAAGTCCAACATCTTTTGTCGGTTTGGTATACCTAGAGTCAGAGTGAGTGATAGGGAACCCATTTTTGTAATAGAGTCATTGACAACTTATTTTCAAATTTGGGGTCACTCACAAAATCTCCACCGCCTATCACCCGAAACCAATGGACAAGTCAAGTTTCCAACGAAGGTGAAGCACATTTTGGAGAAAATAGTAAAGCCATCCAAGAAGGATTGGAGCCTTCGCCTCGAGGAAGCACTTTGGGCATATCGGACTGCATATAAATCTCCAATAGGTATGTCCCTCACCGCTTGATTTATGGAAAGGCTTGTCATTTACCAAAGAGAGTTGGAGCACAAAGCATATTGGGCAATCAAACAATGCAATATGGATTTGGAATCTTCCGACATGGAGAGGAAGTTGCAACTTCAAGAGCTTGAGGAGTTAAGGTTAGAGGCATATGAGCATGCACGACTCTACAAAGAAAAATCCAAATTGATGCATGACAAGATCATTCGGAGGAAGAGTTTCAAAGAGGGAGATAAAGTCCTGTTATTCAAAGCTCGTTTCACTTTCAAACATGGGACTTTTAATACTCGTTGGGAGGGACCGTACTTGGTCACAAAGGTGCACAACTTTGGTATGGTAGAGCTTTTACATGAGGCAACTGGAACCCGACTCAAGGTCAACGGTCATCTTTTGAAGCTCTACTATGAGAACCAAAAATCACCATGAATATCAAGTTTTCCCGTCTCCTTTGCTTGTTTCTTTACTTTTTGTGTTTTGCACTTACTTTGTGTAGCTCTTAGATAGATAGCTTCCTTGTTTTCTTTTCGTTTTTCCTATCACCCTTTATTCCCCTTCATGAGCTTCTGGGAATTTATGCTTCTTTTCCATCTTCATTGAGGACAATGTGTGATTCAAGTGTGGGGGAGTTGTCTCCCTATTATTTTTCACATTGCATGCCTGTTGCTATTGTGTTTCATTGAGGACATATGCATTGTGGCAATTGGTGCGTTCTGCTGATAACTTGGTGCATTTTCTGTCATTCTGCATTCCTTCGTCGTGACGAGTGTCCATACGTCGCGGCGAAGCATTTTTCAATTCGACCATACGTCGCGACGTTACCCTTTATACGTCGCGACAACGACACTCATGCATGAATGATTCTGTGCTTAATTCTTCCACTCATTTCAAATTTTTCTTGCACTGGACTTTTGTGACTTTTGTTTTCAAAGTCTTTACTAGTTTCAAAACGATACTTGAGTTATTGAAAACATCTCCCATCCTTTCAATGATAACTTGACTTGACGAAATCTTACTTTCAATGTTTTCAATACAAAGTGGATGGAAGCATGCTAATAAAGTGGCATTTTAAGTTTTTAAGACTTGAGATTGTTCATAGAGATCATACCCTTGTGGAAGGATATTTGAGCCCAACATTTTCATTCTATCTTTGTGTGCATCTTCTTATTTCATTTTTCTCCAGAACTTGTTTTAATTCTTACTTGAAGCTTGATGGACTGGATTTTTGTTGATGTGATAGAGGCGTTCTTTCTTTTAACCACCTTTCCCAAACACTGTCCCTTACACACTTATTCATTGCTAGCCCCTTGAGCTTTCCTGTTATGAGCATTTGCATTCATATCCTTATGGTGTCATTGGTTATGTTGTTTATTTCAAAATAATACTTAAAAAAAAGATGCAATTTTGTGTTTCCAGAAAGAGACAATGTCTCTAAAATGTCCAAAAAAAAAAGCAACAGCAGAAGAAAAGAGAAAGAAAGAAATGAATAATGTTGCATTATGTTTATGCAATTGTTTAGTTTGAATTCTACTGATGACATTAGTTGGCATTTAGTGCATATGCTCATATATTTTCTTTCTTCTACTTCATCCATTCATTTAACCTTCCATACATTACAACCCTCAAAGTCCTCTTGATCTTCAAAATGATAGTTTTTGTGGTGGAGAAATAGAATTGACACAAGCCTATGGTAGGAGGTGACTTAAGTAGATCGAGAGAAAAAAATACCCTAGACACAAGTGAGCTGAGTGTAAACACTATATTTTGAGAGTTTCTCTTCTGTTCAATCTCTTGTACTTGAATTCTTTTGGTGTTTATTCTGTTAGCTTTCTTCTTATTTTCTGTGGTTGAATTATGAGGAAGTAACTTGAGTCAATTTCATTTTATTGTTTTGAGTATGGGTGTTATTTTCTTTTCCTCTTGTATTCTTTTTGACTCTTGTAAACTTTGTCCAAGAGTACAAAGGTCTAAGTGTGGGGGAATTTGATTGAGCCAAGTTTATATTATAAATTGGCTGCATTTTCATAGCTACTTATGCATGTGTGGACTCCTTATTGATGATTTTTGTGCTTAAATTGGTTCCTCATGCTGAGTTCTTTCAACTCCCAATTTGTCAGTAAATTGTCATGATTTGATACTTATTTTTCCATAATTTTTATTGGGACAATTGATACTACAAATTGTTGTTTTTGTTGTTATTTAATTTCAGGAACAAAGGAGTCAACGTCAGGAAGTCAACAGTCAAGGTCTGTCCGCACGTCGCGACGTATGGCGTCTCACACGTCGCGGCGAACACACTTCCACACGTCGCGGCGCATGACGATGCAGACGAGTGCACACGTCGCGACGAATTTAATTCATTTATCTTATTCGTCGCGACGCATGTTGGATACCCAATTGCTTATGGAAAGTCGACTCATTGTTACAACCCGAGCCCGTGACCCATCATATAAGAGCTTCCATTTTAGGTTACGGGCATGCGAAGAGAGAGACGAACACACGAGAGACAATATGATTTAAAAGATACTGAACGAGAGAGACGGCTTGGAACGCAGACTCTGGAGCAGAAGACCTTCACATTCTCATCGTCGTCCATCACTATCATCACATTCATCATCATCACCGTTAGCATCTTCTGCAACATGAGTCTCGTTCATTCTCCAGCATCCGAGGGATCGACCGGAGACATGCGTAGCTAAACCGTCCGTCCTCTTGAAGATGTAGCAATGGCTTGAGTTTACAGAGCTTCGAAGGGGAGTAATCATTTAGTGTTGAAAGTTTAGTTATATCTGTGTAATGTCTGAGTTAGAGATTGCATCGGTGTAGCTAGATTAGCATGGTTATAGTTTAATCATGTGTTGAACACTATTTTGAAATTTGGACGAGTATTATGTAGAACTTTTGTGCTTAATATATGAAGTTTCATATATGTCATTGGATTTTGCATCTACGATTTTAATCTGCCTAGTTGTGTTTGATTGAGATTATTGTGTTTTATTCAATCGACCAATTGCATTTGCTTGTCTAATTTTCACACTAAGGTTTTTAACAAAGATTTAAACAATGGAGTTCATTGATTAAATCTTTGGACCTAAAGAGTCCTGTAGGTTTGTTCTTCTTAAACTTAGTGGATTGTATCCCTGAAAATCAATTTTTAACTGTGATAGCCTGAGCCTCATTTTCAAGAGGATTTTATCAATTTGATTTTATCTGATTGTGTGTTTATTGCATTATTTGAAAAATACCAAAAACATTCTTTACACTTTTTGTTTAATTTTGATTGCTTTACTGGTTTAGACCAAAAGACCAAACCCCCATTTTATCAACTTCATTGCAATTTTTGACAATTAGGCTAGATTAGACCATTTTTATATTGGTTCCAATTAAGTGAGACGACCTGAGGTTGCATCCTATACTGCAGTCTTGGAATTTATTTTATTTGACCGGTTTCCAAGGATCGATCGTAAGGTCGAATCGATAGAGCCGCGATCAGTCACGCAGGACGTCAGACCCACGACTCACCGGGGAGGGGTTCCAACACCATTCCTATCCTTCACCCATGACATTCACTCCCATTCTCATCATATTGACTTTAGTTCAACTCTTTCACCTTGCTTCTTCAAGATTCATTGCCTCCCTCTTCTTGTTGCTAAAAGACCCAACCTATTCCACTTCAAGAAGGTGAAGATCATGTATGTGGAGGAGCTAGGGTTTTTTGGTGACTTGAGGGAGCTTTGAAGCTAAATCATGTAAGTAACCTATTCCTCTTCATGGCTATGATGAATGGAGCACGTTTGATCATAGTTAGGAGTTAAATGTTCATAAATTGAGGATGGGTATGTGATAAAGCGTGCATGAGAAATGGGGATAGATTCTTTTCTTGCTTGTGTTTTGATGGATAATAGATTAGGAAATGACATAGTGTTGGATTAAGTGAGTGAATGGTGTATAAAGTGTGCTAGAGAACAATTAGCTGCGATTTTTTTCACTAAATATGCTTCAGTTGTTTAGCCATAACTTGTTCTGTAGTTATCCAAATGATATGATATTTTATTTGGATTAAATTAGAGACATAGATCTACATTTTTTATGAAGATATCGAATTCAAATTCTATCATTGAGAGTTTTTAATTTTTATTTGAAGTTGAGTACTAGGTGTAGGAAAAAGTGCAGAAAAACTGGAAACATGATGGATTCTGGTTCAATTTTCTTGATGAATTGATGTGAATCTATTTGGGTGTTTTTGTGATGATGTAAAATGATTCTAAATCTAAAGAGAGGGATTAATTTGGTGTCTTGAAATATGAAGGATCTAGGTGATAGTTAGAAGTGAAATGAAAGCGGAAACGAAGTTGAATATGTGCAGAAAATTGATGATGAATGCATATATATATATGTGTATGTTCTGTTATTAGTGTTTATGATCAATCATGGGCTATAATTGGTTATGGATGATGTTGAGTTGAGAGGGAGTTAGAATAATGGATAAATGATGGGCATTGAACTAGAAATGATAGATTAAGCATGAGGAATTGAATGTTGTAAATAAAGAGTTAAAAATATTTTCATCTAAAACTTCCATGAGCTTTTTGTACTAATATAGGGAGTTTTTGACAAAGTTGTCTTCATATAAGTTGTAGAGCTTTCTTTAAAATTTTCATTGATATAAAGTATGGAATTTTTGGACATTGGAGTAGAGAGAGATGAGTTTTATAAGTTTGTGATGTTGTTTAGGAAGGACTTTCGGGACAACTTCAATTTTCTGAAATTTTGACCCTTATAGAAGCAAATTTGGTTTTAAGGTCTTCAAATAAATTGTATATCTTTCTTTTATCTTTCCAATGATATAAAGTTTGAAAATTTTTTAGTTCAGGATCAAAAGTTATGAAATTTTAAATTTGAGATATCGGTGAAGAAGAAGAAATATAAAAAAACACCGTCGTGCAAAAGCACGACAGCGACTTTGAGGGGTAGCCAAAAAGCATCGTCGTGCAAAAGCACGATAGCAACTTTAAGGGTTAGCCAAAAAGCACCGTCGTGCAAAATGCACGATAGCGACATTTGCTTAAACTCCCCAAAGTCACTATCATGCTTTTGCACGACATTTGCACGATAGCGACTTTGAAGGTTTTAGGGGTGATGAACATCTGATAGTGTTTTGATCATAACTTCTTCTATAGACCTCCAAATGACTTGATTTTTGAAGTGCATGAACTGGATATTTTGCTAAACATGTTCCAGTATTTTGATGATATCTTTATCTGTGGAATTACAAATAAGATGATTTTTGATTTGGAGTAAACTATAGAAATAGGGATACAAATCATATGAAGAAGTAGAATTGTAATTCAGTCTTTAAGAGGTTTAATTTCTGGATGGAAGTAGCGCATAGTACACTACTTTGGAATGTGAATAACCCGATAATGTTTGAGGTATATCTTCCAGATTACTAAATCAAATTGAGTGATTTTGGTGTCAATAAAAAGATAACACATAGAGAAACACTTTTCTAGAAGAGAGATTGACCAAATTACATCAATTTCACTTTCTAATTGAATCTAAACAGTAGACCCGAAAGTGTGACTTGGAAAAAAAATCTGAAGTGGGTCAATAAGAAAGGAATAGAGATTTTAATGGTTTTAGCGAAGCATAAACCTAAGTATAAATTATCCTTAGATGAGTTTTGACATAAGAATGATTTTGTGATGAAATTAAAGGAAAGATACCTGGGATTGTCATTAAACATGCATTATACATTACACATATTCATGTGCAAAAAACTGAATGTTTATGTGATTGTGCAATTAATAATGTGTGTGCAATATGTGCTTTGCATAATGATGACATAGGATAGAACGTTTCCATCAAGACATTTCTAGATCATGGAAGCTAATGCTAAACTGGAGGATACTGTGAGTAAACATAGATGGTCTCATTTAATTAATTGTTTTGTTTTAAATTTTGTATAGATTGACTACTAAATGTCTATATGATTGTGTTTGATTGTGTTGGTTTCCGGACAGGAGGTCCGATGATTGTGACATTTGGTTGAGATATTTAAGTACTGCTTGTATGTGAATGAGAAGAACTAAGTGTACTTAATGTGATTGTTAAATGTGTTCTGAATGTGCATTTGCATGTAAGTGAAAGTGTGATTCTCAACTTAATGTTGAATGTCGGACTAAGCTCCTATGATATGGGAATGAGATTGAATGGGAACATGTAAATGTGATTGATGCATTCCATTGCATGAATGCATGAAATATAATGGCAGTTGTGACTAAAGTAGCCAATGATCAGAGCTTAAAGCTCAACGAGTGAAAATGAGTTTCAAGCTCAAGAGTGAATCAGAGCCTCAAGCTCAACGTTTAATGAGCCCTGTATTTCCTAAGCAGATAAGGGACAGTTATTAATGAGCCCTACATGGGACAGTTTAGGCACTCGGTCACAATAAAATAACAAATAGAAAGTGGGTCTCATATGCACTGCATATGCATAATATGAGTGCTTATATCTATTGAATGTGAAGTGTGAAATGTTGTGAATGTGATTATTTGTTATTTGACTAGGTGAGCCATTGATGATGGTCACTCATTGAGTTCACAAAACTCACCGAAAATTTACAAATATTTTTTAGGAATCAGAAGAATACCCCGTTAAACAAATAGGAGTATACTTACTACGACATGCAAGTAAGAGATAGAGGTCGGGATCAGTTGGCCTCTGTAATTGTATTTTCCTATTTTTTGTATAAATTTTTAAATCCGGAAATGATTGTAGAAATGTGTTTTCGTTGTAATGTAAAGACATTATGTCTAAGTGTTTTGTATTTATAATGGGCCCCAAATGATTAGTGAATTTTTGATGAGTTGTGTAATTGGAAATGTTTATGAATGAAATAAAGCGGGTTCAAATTAATTTTTGATTTTTGCATATTTGGAAAAAAAAATTATACTGAGTTTTTGACTGGCTAAATGACCTAGCACGTTACCCTCGCGAGGCACGGACCTGGATATCACCCATTGATATCGGGTTCAGGTTTTGCAGGAGTGGGGTGTTATAGAAAATGTACCCACATCTGTAACACATCAATTGTACTTCAATCTAAAGCCATATTGATTTCTATTGTTGAATAAATAAAGGCTAATCACCAATATTCTTGGGCCTTTATTCCACAATCTCAACTAAATTGGTTTCATTTGGGAATTTGAAAAGGATTGTGCCATCCTCTAGAAGCATTACCTTATCTAACCTTTTTTTTGCCCCAATGAGCCTTTGCTCGTACCTAAACAACTGGGAAAGAGAATCATTTAGACCATAATAACCTTGTCAAAGCAAATGACCATACCTTTGTTGTTGGGTCCGAAACCCAACTACTTAAACTTAACACTTTCACTCTATGCTCTGATACCACAAATGTCGGGACCCGATCCCGAAGACTGGACCCCAACCGAAAAATGAAATGAAAGACGGATAACAAAGAGGTGGAACGAACAAATCGAAGCAATTCAATTACGAATCGAAAGCGAATTGGATCAAAGCAACGGAACAAATAAGACGATTGATCACAAAGCGAAATGAACGGATCATAGATCGAAGTGAATCAAAACAAATCAATAGCAAATCGAAAGCTAACTTGGAAGCAAAGCATACAAATAAGGTCAAATCGCATTGGCTCGAAGACAAACCAAACAAACGATCCAATCGAATTGAAACACAAATTCTGACATCCGCACCAATATCTTAGAAAAGCGTCGAAGTGGTCGCATTGGATACCTTAAACTTAATCTATCTGATTCCATGTAAATTTTTCTTTTTCTTATTTTTCATTCCTTCTCTTCTTATTCATCTTTATTCAAAGCTCATACTAATCAAAACAATATCATTTCCCTTTTTGGAAATTCATTCTAAACAAAATCCCTCTTACTTGATTCTATTTATTCATCATAATCTTATATATTACCATAACAATCTCACACTAATCCATATACTACCATACAAAAATCCGGCAGCATAACGGCTGCATTTCATTAAACCCAAAACCTGCAAAATCATTTAAATTCACTTCTATAAACCAACTCAAACACACAATCCTCAAATTCAGTACACAAATCTCATAATGCAATACAATTCATACTCAACTTTATAAATCAATTCCTTATACAACCCAATCATTCTCATATATCATAACCATACACAAGTTCTTAT
Source organism: Erythroxylum novogranatense (assembly GCA_029891385.1). NCBI lineage: Eukaryota > Viridiplantae > Streptophyta > Magnoliopsida > Malpighiales > Erythroxylaceae > Erythroxylum > Erythroxylum novogranatense. The sequence continues at coordinate 60,869,207 of CM057228.1, read as the reverse complement.
ACAATTTCACAATCCAAATACATCATGAACTAAATGCTTACATTACACTAATGGCATTCCAAGCCATATACAATTACCAATGTTCATAACCCAAAGTACACAATGCACAATAATTCTCAATTTCTCAACAACATCTAAACTTAACAATAGTTCAATAAGAACTCATACAAACAAAATCTCTCATTTTCTTTCACTCGATCTTCTTCTCACCACCTGTGGATGGGAATGAAGGGGGTGAGCTTTAAAAAGCCCATGGGTAACAGGTTTATAATCAATCATAAGCAAAACCGTTCAAAAGTTTACTGACATAGAAATTTTTTGTTGAAAATCCATAAAATGCTCGTTTCTCAAATTTTCATCATGTATTCAATTCCATATTCACAAAACATAAATGTATCAACTTGTTCAAAAATCACAATTTCATAATGCAATACATCATCTCATAACACATATTTGAATGCAATTCAATCCAAAGCATAGCTTAGCACATTAATATGCGAATGCACAATCAATTGGCTCGAGGGGTTTCGTGAACAAAACAGAGAAACCGAAGTTTACTCCGTGAACGAAATGAGTCTATTTTTAGATCTCGTGTGGCACAAGCGGCCAGTCGGGAGAAGGCTTTTGTCAACGTGCACGTGACTTACGAAACGGTTCCTCTCTCGCCCAAACAAAGCACATAAACAATGATCAAACTCATTTCATTGAAATGAAATGTTTTCATGCTTTTCATATTCTTTTTCTTCTTTCCAATAAATCACAATGCCATGCTCAAATACATAGCATAATCTCATCACAATTCAATTCTCATCAAAGTGTCATATATTTCTCAATGCATAACATAACATAACATAACACGTCACAATGCATTTTTGCATGCTCATAGCCATTCAAATCCAATTCATGGAGTATATGAACACATATAAACCAATTCTTTAAATCATTTGAAAACAATATATGCACAATTTCAAAATACTTGAAATCACTTTATTTTCTCAATTTGGGAAAATCTTTAGTGACTTATTATTCAACTATAAACATGAAACCCACCTCATATCCATGCTTGGTGCTTGATTAGAGCTTCAATTCTCCAAAGCCTTTCTTCTTTCTCCCAATCTCAAATTTCCCTAAATCAAATTAACCCAAATTCAACCTTATAAAAATCATAATTCTCAAAATTGCTTACATAAATCACAAACTCATACTCATATCAAGACATCTAAATCAAGAACTTCCAAAATCTCCAAATCATACAATTGGGCATAAACTCTAATTATTAATCATCCAAAATTAAACCCATAATACTAAGCAATCATCAAAATTAACCTCATATTCCACAAACCCATATCAACCTTAAACTATCCAAACCAAAAACTCACTAAAAACTCAAGGATAAAAACTCATCTCTTACCTTCATCTTCCTCATTTTCGAATTTCTCCTTGTTCCTTAGGAAGCTCTTGACTTCACCCATCTTTTTCCTTTAGAAGCAACAAAAAATCACTCTTGAAAGCCCATAAAATCGAAACCCTAGCCATCCTTTCCCTCTTCTTCTTCTTCTCCATTGCCGATTTTCCCTTTCTCTCTCATTCTCTTTTCTTTTCTCTCTCAAATTCGTGCTTCCTCTTGCCCAAAACGACAGCTCCCTCTTTTTAAAGTGCCAAGTCATTAAAATGGAAGACAATTGACCAATTTGCCCTTCCCCTTAAGCCTAAACTCTTAACTCTTAAGTGGACTTCCAAAACTACCCCTGAATTCATTTTCATTTGAGCTTACTTTAGGACATTATTTTCACCATCCAATTGAAGAAATTAGTCAAAACTTCCTTTTATAGAATTGTTCCTCATTATCTTAATTTCATAATGCCTCAAGAATCATCCAATTTGGAGCATTACATCAAAAGTTATGCTCAAAACATTTCGGATATGTCTCATGCTAACTTATTTCTCCAGCACATTATTTCCATTCGAAAATCGACCTTCTTAAAGACCAAATTGAAACTCGACTTCTTCATAACAATTGTAGTTCTATTTCTCTAGTTTAATCCAAATTAAGAATCACCTTAATTGGATGTCTATAGCAAAAGTTATAATCAAAATACTTTCAGATGTTTCTAATCCAAAAACTGCTCACTAATCCGAACTTCCATTCATAAATTGAAGGTCTTAGGGGCAAAATTGAAATTTCATTTCTTCATATGACTTGTAGCCCCATGTCTTAATTTTATTTTGCCTCAAGAATCACTTCAATCGGATCACCACAGATCCCAAATTTCTCAAAATACCGAACCATGTTCAGAAAATTCTCTAACTCACTTTGATTAAATTAATCACCCTTAATTTAATCTCAACAATTCACAAATATCTCATAAAATGAAATTCATTGTCTTAGGAATCCAACGCTTCAAGAATCAACTCAATCGGATGTCGAACAGAAAAGTTATGACCAAATAAATCCGATATGTTCATATCCTGAAAAAGCACAGACGGTGTGAAATTTACACGGTCAGGCACACAGGTCGTGTAACCTTCGAGTGGACGGAGGGTTACTGTGCCCAAAATCACACAGTCCGTGTAAAAATTTACACGGTCTGTGTGAATCGGAGTCACTGCATTCAGGTTTTGCACAGTCTGTGTGAAATTCACACGGGCAGTGTAACCTACGGGAAAATCAAGTTTTCTGCGCCTGGATTTACACAGTCTGTGTGAAATTCACACGGGTTGTGTAACCTACAGGTACTGTTGGGCCCCGAACTTTTGATGAAAATTAGAAATATTAAAATGAATTTAAATGGAGAAAGAATTGGTGAGAATGAGAATGAATTTAAGGAAATTTGATGAACTTAAAAAAAATTATGAGAAATGAATTGTTTAATTTTGAGGACTTTAATATTTGAATGAATTTATATGGATTATGAGAGGAAAGTGGATGAGTTGATTGAAATGAAGTTAAATAGCAAGAATTAAGAAGAAAAAGTGTGAAAATTTGAAGAATTTAGAAAGTTTGACTTTTGACTTTGAGAGTTCACTTTTGATTTAGGTAAAATTTGATAAAATGATCTACATGAAACTTGTAGATTATGTTAAGAGCTTTCTGTAGCCATAAAGTTTGCAATTTTTCGATATCGGGAGTGAAAGTTATGATCAGTCAAAGTTTATGTGTGCTAGGGTTGACTTTTGACTTTAAGTATGACTTTGACTGAGAAATTAACCTAGTTAGAGGTTAATTGAGCTTTGATGTTCATCATGAAAATTGAAGGGTTTGTTTTTATCTTTATTTCGATATAAAGTATGTAATTTTTCGATCTCGGAATAATAAGTTATGATTTTTACAAGTTTATATTGTGGTTTTAGCATGATTATTAGAGGATAGTATCTTTGACCGGAAAATGGACTCCCGTAGGAGTCAAATTGATTTTTATGTCCTTCATGGAAGATGTAGAGCTTCCTTTAAGCTTTCTATAGAGACTAAGTTTGTCAAAATTGGAGTTCGGGAGTAAGAGTTATGAATTTTGAAAGTTTTATGTGAAAAAAAAAGGAAAAATGTATCACCCCCGTTGCTAGGGCGACGCGTCACCAGGGTGACGGCGAGCGTTTGGCTCGCGTCATCAGGGCGATGGCGTTGGCTCGCGTCACCAGGCCGACGCGTCACCAGGGTGACCTCGCCCTAATACGACGCCGTTTTGCCCTTTTTCTTTTCTTGATTCCTCCTTTAATCCGACCTTTGTTCACTATTTTGCTTATATCTTTTTCGTCTCACATCCGATTGAGTCGATTCTTGCGGCGTTGGATTCCTAAGACAATTATCTACATCCTCATATAAATTTGTGAATTTTTGACATTAAATTAATGGTGATTAATTTAATCAAAGTTATTCGGGAAATTTTCCGAACATGATTCAGTATTTTGTGAAATTCGGGATCTATAGAGATCCGATTGAAGCGATTCTTGAGGAGAAATAAAGATAAGACAAAGGGATACAAATCATATGAAGAAACGAAATGGCAATTTTGCCCCTAAGACTTTTAATTTCTGAATTTAAGTTCGGATTAGGGTGTAATTTTTGGATTGGGAATACCTGAGAGTATTTTGAGTATAACTTTTGATCTGAGAATCGAAATGAGGCTATTCTTGTTTTGAATTAAACTAGAGACATAAGGCTACAATTGTTATGAAGACATCGAGTTTCAATTCTGGGATTAAGAATGTGAACTTTTGGACGGAAGTAATCGTACATGGAAAATGTGTTAGAATATGGATATTCCTGAACTGTTTTGCGCATAACTTTTGGTGTAGTGATCCGAATTGAGCGCGGTCAGTGGCGTTGGATTCGTATGATTGAGAGGAACATTTCTCTAGAAGGAAGTTTTGACAAATTCCTTCAATTTGATAGTGCGAATCGGGCCCACAAGTGTGTATGACATAAAGCAAAGTATAAGGGCATTTATGGAACAACACTTAAGGAATTAAGACTTTAAGGTCTTTTATCATTTTTTTTAGTGACATGGCATATAAATATCTAATGGGCTGCTGTGTAGTGTATAGAGTGACGATTATTCTAGATGAATAAAGAAGAAATAAGAAGAAAGGAAGTGTTTGACATGTGGATGAAGGAGAACCACGCAAGTTTGGCCATGAAGAGACCATGAAACGATGTGGTTTTAATTATGAGTTATAAGTTAAGTGTCGCTTCCGTTTTGGAGGAGAGGAGGTCGACTTTGAGTTACAAAATAAGAAGAGAAATAAGAAGAGTGTAGAGAGAGCTTGGAGATGGTGATGGAGAAGAGAAAAAGTAAGGGTTTTTGATAATTTTTTTTAAGGTTTTAGCTTATGTTTTGCTTCGTTTCAAAGGAAAAAGAGTGGAAAAGCTTGAAAACTTCCCTTGGCCTTGCAAAAATCCGAAAAAAGAAGAAGAGAAAAGAGGTGAGAAAAAAATGTTTAAGTTTTGAATTTTCTTGAATTTTTGGTTTGGAAATAGGTAAAATGATATGGGTATGTTATATATGAATCTACTTGTGATGTATTTGCCTTAGGTAATGTTTAAATATTGAATGGAAATTAATTAAGGTTTAGGCTTAAGTTTATGTTTAAGGATTTTGTGAATAATTGACTTAGAATGATAGAGAATGTGATGGATTAGTGAATTATGATATCAAATGTTAAGGATTATGAAATTTATGATATGGAATTTGGATAAGTTGGTTTAGGCCAATTTTGAGAATTTGAGGTTTTAGAAATTGATGGTTTAGAAAATTTGAAAAAAAAATGAAGATTATGAATTTCCTATAGTTAAGTGTGAAAATTATGCAAATTATGATGATGAATTTGGATATTTATGGCTTAGGGAATTTTTAGGTTGAGGAAAGAAGAAGGAATTTGGAGAATTGACGATTTGGACAAACTTCTGGCATCATTTCGAGGTGGGTAGCATATTTACTTTTTGAATTGTAAGCTATATATAAAGTTTCAAAATTAAAGAAAGCAAGAATTGGATTTTGATAAATTATTGTTTTTAAAATGTTTGAAAATTGGCTTTGAATAAATTTTACTAAAATGCAAAGTCTATGAAATCCGTTGTGTTTAGATTGTTTGAATAATGTGAGAATGAAATTTTGAATAAATCTAAATTATATTGAAGGAAATTATTGCATTCATTGTTATGACTTTGATTTATATGTGAACTGATTGATTGAAGTGATTGAATATTATGCCTATGTGAATGTGTGAAAATCAAGATTTTGAAAAGTGCCTTCGAGCAATTCAATTTACTTTTATTATGTGTTATGTGGGTTCGGTTAGGTCCTTTGTGAGTCATTGTGTCTCTATTTGTATAGCCTTCGCCTGCCGCCCGCTAGTGGCACGGAGTCTGATTTCGGACTCCTCACGGCTACACCGGACCGTTATGCGGAAAGTGTAGTACGTTCGCTCACGATCGCATGCAGACCGCTATGCGGAATGTGCAATACGCTCGCTTTGGACCGAACTGCACCATTCGATATGTTATGTGTTTTCAATTTTTCTCTGAATGTTGCATTCATATTTATGAAAAATTTGAGAAGTTTGAAAAAAAAATGAGAAAAAGTGAGATTATTATGAAAAGTTTGAAAAATATGAAAAAGGGTTTGAGGAAAAAGTAAAAAAGGGTTTGAGGAAATTGTTTGAAAAATTAGCCTTTTGGCAAAAAGTTTATGAAAATTGATTTCTGCTTATTATTCAATTTATAAATGTGTTATCCACGAGCTTCCGAGCTCACCCCCCTTTCATCCCCATCTCCAGGTTTCGAGTAGGAGATCGGATGAAAGAATGTGAAGACATCAGTTTCGACATTTGTGTCAGTTAGATTTTGTGTAATTTGAATCTTTAGTATGAATATGTTTATGGCTTAAGATAAGTTTGGGATAAATGTATTTGCGTATAAAGTTGGGATTGGAAATTGTATATGGAATTGTGTATAAGTTTGGAAATGAGATTGAGTTATGAGATCAATATATTGTATTATAGTTATGAGAATGTTTTAGAATTAAGATTGCGTTTGTTCTCACGAGATCCCAACGGAGGGTCCGTTGATTTTGATGATTGTTTAATTTATTGGGCTTTTAGAAGTGTTGTTTTGAACACTTTGCAGGTTTGGTTAGGATAAATGCACCGTTATGTTTGAAATTTCGATAAAATGATAATAAAGTGTAATTTGAGATTTGTATGGATTTGTATAAGATTTTGTATGATTGCTGAGTTTTGGGTTTAAGAATGAATTTCCTATGGGAAATTATATGGATGTGATTGATGTAAGAAATGAGAATAAGAAAGAAAGAAAAAAAATTCATACCAGATTTTGGAATATGTCTTAGTTTAGATCTCCAACGCGACGCTTTCTGTAGATAACTTATGCTCAGATGTCGGACATTTTGTTGGACCCCGATCTTTGAGTAAAAATAAGAAGTTTTCAAAAGTAAATGAGTTGATTGAAATTAAGTTGAAGATCATGAAATAAAGAAAGAAAGAGTGAAAATATGAAAATTGTGAAATAGTTGACTTTTTGGCCTTGGAGAGTTGACTCTTGATTTAGGAAAAATTTGATAAAATGGTCTTCTGGAAACTTATAGATTATGTCAAGAGCTTTCCGTAGCCATAAAGTTTGACATTTTTCGATATCGGGAGTGAGAGTTATGATCAGTCAAAGTTGGCTTGAAAGTTTGACTTTTAGGGTAAAAAGTTGATTATTTGATTTAGGTCAAATTCGAGAAAATGATCAACGTAAAACTTGTAGCCTCTATCGAGAGCTTTTCGTGGACATAAAGTTTGCTATTTTTCGATGTCGGGATTGAGAGATATGAATTTCGGAAGATATGCTTTGTTTTGAAAATGTTATTAAGTATAGATTTGCATGTGCTATACTTCGAGGCCACTCGTCGTATGGATTTAGTCTGAATTGGAATAAGTGGTCTTAATGAAAGTTGGAGCTTGTATTTCGATCTTTCCGACGCCCTAAAGTACGTAATTTTTCTAGATCGGGGCAAGGAGTTATGAGCGATTAAAAATGGGAAGTTGGTTAGGAAAAGCTGATTAAGACAGAATCTTTGAGTAGAAATTTGACTTCTTTGGAAGCCAATTGGATTGTTAATTTCTGGAATTAAATTCGCGTAATGTTCAGTTTCGGATTTTTGTGCAGGTCAATTAGTAATTTGGCCATAACTTCTTCGTTTTAGATCCGAATTGAGCCCTGTTGATGGCGTTGGATTCGTAAGATCGAGAGGAACAATTTTTAAGAAGAAAGTTTGTCCAAATTATTTCGTTTAGATGCTTGAAATCAGGACACAACTTATCAGTTTTTCAAAATCCTGCACTGGGGCAAACTTGAAAATAGGCTTAATTGGAGGGGCAAGATGGTAACTTGTGTTTCATTAAATGAAACACATAAGAGGGTGATGTTTTAGCTTCCAGAAACTTGAAGAAGTCACGAAAATTCCAGAACCAAAGAAGAAAAGAGAAGAAAATGAAAAGAAGAGAGGGAGAGGAAGGTGGTCGGCCATGGTGGAGGAGATGCTAGGTCGGTTTTTCTATGGATTTTAGAGTGATTTTCGTGGGTTCCAAGAACAAAGAGGAGGAAGAAGAACAAAGGGGAAGAAGAAGAGAAGAGTGAAGTCGTGGGTCATTCCTTTAAGGTAAGAGATTTCAAAATTTATGGTTTAATAGTTAGGGTTTTGTTTTTCTTGCTTGTTCATGGTAGATTGAAGAGTTATTCATGAAGAAAAATTAAAGAAGAAGAGTTGATTTCATGGGTGGTTAAAATCTGATTTCGTGGGATTGTTAAAGGTGAGAGATTTTCAAATCTTGGTTGGTAATTTAGTTAAGTTTTGATGTTAATGGGTTAGTTAATGTATGGGTAAGATAAGGTAGGTTGATTTTCAAGTTTTCAATTCCTACAAAATTCCAGCATTTGTCTATCATGGTGGGTTGAATGAGAGATTGGTGAAGGAAAAGAAAAGAACATGGTTTAAGCTTTCATGGAGGCTTACCAAAATCTGATTTTTGTGAGGTTCATATAGGTAAGAGATTTTCCAAAATTTGTTGGCTATTGAGATAAGTTGTGATGCTAATAGATTAGACAAAGTATGGCTAAGGTTATATGAAAGAACTAGTCATGTTTTCCATACTTAAGGAAAATTTCCAGTATGTGTATTTTGTTAATCAATGGTTTTGTGCTAGAATTGTGCCTTTCTCGCTAGGAAGGAAAGTTTAAGAGGTTTGTTAAGAATATGAAGGAAAGGGTAGGTTAGGTTAATTTAAATGGAAGTTAGTACATCCTTTTAAAATTCCAGCATAGTTGGTTTTGTTAATTATGATTCTATTGTTAGAGGTTTGCTTAAAGATGGGATTTGCTTTGCTTGGTTCAAAAGTGTGGTTGGAGAATGATGTATGATGGAAGAAGGAAAGAATAAGAAAAGAAAGATCAAGGAAAAAAAAATCAGGTTGTGATAGGTAACTTTTAGGCATGAGTTTTGAGAAAGTTGTTGGTTATTGAGATAGGTTTGATGACAATGACTTAGATAACGTGTGGCTAAGATGATAGCAAAGAAATTTCATGTTTTCCTTGATGGTTTAAAATTCCAGCATTGGTAATGTTAGCTAATTCATGATTTTATTGTGAGATTTGTAAAGTTTAAGAATTTAATTAGTTAAGGCTTTAAAGAAGACATTATTGAGGAAGGAAAAGGAAAGAAGAAGAATATATGAAGTTTGAAAATTTCAGCAAAGAGAATATGTGAGAGTTTGCATTTTTGCTCAAACATGATGGTTTGTAGTGTGAATATGAAGGTATAGGGAAGATTAGAATAGGTTAAATGCAAGTTTTCCCAAGCCTTAGAATTTTCCAGCATTGATGTTTTTGGTAATTGGGATTTTATGCTTAATGAAGGCATTAAAGGAAAAGAGAAATGAGAAAGGTAATGGAGGTTTAAGAAAATCAGAGTTTATGGATTTCTTTAAGGCATGAGATTCTTGAAAATAATTGATAAAATTGAGATAGGCTTTGATGGTTATGGTTTAGGAATGGCATAGCAAAGTGAGTTTGGTTTTTAGTCATGTTTTTCATTCTTTAGAAATTTCCAGCTTTGATGTTTAGTGTTAATTAAGGCTTTTATGTCTTGATTAAGGTCCAATAAGTCGTGGGAAGTAAAGGAAGGGCAATTGGACCAATCCAAGATGCTAGCAAGGAAAATTCAGGTGGGTAATGTATTTATATTTTGAATTATGAGTAAAGTATGTGATTTTGAAAAATTAAGAAAGGAAAACAAATATTTCTGAAAATATGTTTTCAAAGGATTGAAAAATAAATGTATTCATTTCTATGCATTTGATTGATATGTGATTAATTGATAATATGATTGGTATTTAAATTGATGTGATATATGAACCTGTGAACTGTGTGAATATGCGAATGTATCTAGTATGACATAGTATGAAAAGTTTGAAAATCAAGTTTTCAATCTGTGCCTTGGGGCAATCCGAAAGTTTCAGTTTTGAATTATGTGATTATATGGGTTTGGTTAGGTCCCCTCCGTAAGAGTCAGTGCACTGTCTCCCTCTGATAGCCTTCTCCCGGCTGCCCGCAAGTGGCTTAGGAGTTCCGATTTTGGACTCCCCTCCGTTCACGGCTGCACAGAACCGCTACGCGAGTATGTGCAGTACGTTCTGTTAGGACCGACCCAAACCATTTGATATGTTATGTGTCTTGTTTTTGTTATGTTTGTAGTGCATTCATGATTTGTATTTGGTTATGAATATGAAAGTTTTGAAAAGTTTGAAAAATAAGAGATCAATGTTTGAAAATGTAAGACTTTGGAAACGTGTTATAAATGGTGTTTTTTAAAAAAAGTGAAGGATTGAGAAATAAGCTTTGAAGAACGTTTTGAAAATGATTTTACGCTTATGGTTCAATTTATAAATATATTATCCACGAGCTTCCGAGCTCACCCCCCTTCATCCCCATCTCCAGGTTTTCACACAGGAGATCGAATGGAAGACGAGTATGATGTCAACTCGATAGTTTATGTATTGCCTTTATTTATGGCTTGAAAAGCCGTTATTGTAAATTCATGATGTATATCAGTTATGAGTTAGGTATGTTTTGAATTTGAGTTTGGTTATGATGAAGATTTTGAATTGTGAATGTTTATGTATACGAGTGAGTTGTGATTGGATTAAATTATGTATTATGGATTGAAATGTATATGAATGGTTTGTGATTGACTGTATTATGGATTGAACTTTATGAAGTGTTTAGAACTAAGCGTGTGTTTTGTTGCTGGTGTTGGGATTTCGGACGGGAGGTCCGATGTTGCCATGTGTTATTGGATGGATTATGATATTAGAAGTGCGTTTGCTTTGTTTTAAATTTTTGGGCTGTCAAAATACAGCCGTTATGTTGCCGAAATTTCGGTAAAATGGGTTTAAAGAAATGAGTTCGAGGATTTATATGAATGTATAAGAAATGATTAAGATGAATGAAGTGAGAAAGAATAGAAATGTAAGGATAATTAAAAATAAAGAAATGAGTTCGAGGATTTATATGAATGTATAAGAAATGATTAAGATGAATGAAGTGAGAAAGAATAGAAATGTAGGGATTGTTTATATGTAGAATGAGTTTGATTAAAGAAAATAAAAAATAAAAAAAAATACCAGATTTTAGACCGAGTTAGTCTAAGGTTTTCCAACGCGATTATGTTCATCTGATCGTTTTCTTTGATTATTGTGCTCGGATGTCGGATCTGTTCTACTTGATTTCGTCTCGCCCTCGACTTTGTTATTCGTAATTTATTATTCGATTTGGTAGGTTTATTCGATTGGCGTCCGCATTTTGTTTCCGATTTGAAATTTCGATCCGAAATTTCCGTTTCCCTTCGTTTCCGTTTGCTTCGTTTTCCGTTCTGCGTATGTAGTTGGGTTCCGATAACGGGATCCAACATGTATGGTATCAGAGCCCAGTAATATGATCTTACTTGGGCGTATGAGTATGAATAAGGAATTGATACGAGTTTGTAAAGATAAGAATGAATTTGTGAGAATATACGAAGTGATCATTTGATTTTTATGAAAGAAGTATGATTGTCTTTAGGAATTTCAAAATTGATGTGCATGACTATTTGACGCTCAAATTCAAGTGATTGGTTTGATTTGGGTGATACGAATACTAGTGATTAGAAAAATGTGTTTGTGGAACTTAAGATTTGAATTTTGTGATGAATTGGGAGAAATTGATATAGACTATACTTCCGTAAGATGAAAGGATGACGAGTTGCTAAATGATCATTGAACCATATTAGGATTCTTTAAAGAATGGACAATTGATTTGTGTCCATATCTGAAGAAATAATGAGTTATAGATATAGTAAGTTAATATGATATGAGTGGTATGAGATACATATATGATGAGAAAATTAGATAAGAGAAAGTGATGTGATTATGAGTTTTGGAAAGAAATTAGCAAGACAAAGTTTGATGATTTTGTTTAAAAGAAATTTATGCAAGAATGAGTTACTTGGAGTGTAAGTAAGTGTGAATTTCGAGGACGAAATTCTTTTAAGAGGGGAGAAATGTTGGACCCGATCTTTGAGTAAAAATAAAAAGTTTTCAAAAGTGGATGAGTTGATTGAAATTAAGTTGAAGATCATGAAATAAAGAAAGAAAGAGTGAAAATATGAAAATTGTGAAATAGTTGACTTTTTGGCCTTGGAGAGTTGACTTTTGATTTAGGCAAAATTTGATAAAATGGTCTTCTGGAAACTTATAGATTATGTCAAGAGCTTTCCGTAGCCATAAAGTTTGACATTTTTCGATATCGGGAGTGAGAGTTATGATCAATCAAAGTTGGCTTGGAAGTTTGACTTTTAGGGTAAAAAGTTGACTATTTGATTTAGGTAAAATTCGAGAAAATGATCAACGTGAAACTTGTAGCCTCTGTCGAGAGCTTTTCGTGGACATAAAGTTTGCTATTTTTCGATGTCGGGATTGAGAGATATGAATTTCGAAAGATATGCTTTGTTTTGAAAATGTTATTAAGTATAGATTTGCATGTGCTATACTTCGAGGACACTCGTCGTATGGATTTAGTCTGAATTGGAATAAATGGTCTTAATGAAAGTTGGAGCTTGTATTTCGATCTTTCCGACGCCCTAAAGTACGTAATTTTTCGAGATCGGGGCAAGGAGTTATGAGCGATTAAAAATGGGAAGTTGGTTAGGAAAAGCTGATTAAGACAGAATCTTTGAGTAGAAATTTGACTTCTTTGGAAGCCAATTGGATTTTTCTGTTCTTCAGGGAAGTTGTAGAGCTTCCTTTTACCTTTCCATAGACACCAAATTCGTCAAATTCCGAGTTCGGAATTAAGAGATATGATTTTTGAAAAATTCAGTTATAAGTGTGTATTTAAGGTTTTGTAAATTTTGCTTGAACTCCGACCCTTTTGCAATCTTTTGTTATAAATCTTTCGTCCGACATCCGATTGACTTGATTCTTGAAGCGTTGGATTCCTAAGACAATTGCGTTCATTTTTATGAAGAAATATGATTTTTAGGAGATTAAATGAAAAGAGATTGATTGAACTAAAGTAAGAGATGGGTTATAGGTTGTAAGTTGGATAATTTTCTGAACATGGTTCAGTATTTTGCGATTTTTTGGAGTTATACAACTCCGATTGAGGTGATTCTTGAGGGAAAATAAAGTTAAGACATAGGGATACAATTCTTGTGAAGGAATCGAAATTTAATTTCATCCCTAAGATTGTTAATTTCTGGAATTAAATTCGCGTAATGTTCAGTTTCGGATTTTTGTGCAGGTCAGTTAGTAATTTAGCCATAACTTCTTCGTTTTAGATCCGAATTGAGCGCCGTTGGTGGCGTTGGATTCGTAAGATCAAGAGGCACAATTTGTAAGAAGAAAGTTTATCCAAATTATTTTGTTTAGATGCTTGAAATCAGGACGCAAGTTATCAGTTTTTCAAAATCCTGCACTGGGGCAAACTTGGAAATAGGCTTAATTGGAGGGGCAAGATGGTAACTTGTGTTTCATTAAATGAAACACATAAGAGGGTGTCGTTTTAGCTTCCAGAAACTTGAAGAAGTCACGAAAATTCCAGAACCAAAGAAGAAAAGAGAAGAAAATGAAAAGAAGAGAGGGAGAGGAAGGTGGTCGGCCATGGTGGAGGAGATGCTAGGTCGGTTTTTCTATGGATTTTAGAGTGATTTTCGTGGGTTCCAAGAACAAAGAGGAGGAAGAAGAACAAAGGGGAAGAAGAAGAGAAGAGTGAAGTCGTGGGTCATTCCTTTAAGGTAAGAGATTTCGAAAATTTATGGTTTAATAGTTAGGGTTTTTGTTTTTCTTGCTTGTTCATGGTAGATTGAAGAGTTATTCATGAAGAAAAAATTAAAGAAGAAGAGTTGATTTCATGGGTGGTTAAAATCTGATTTCGTGGGATTGTTAAAGGTGAGAGATTTTCAAATCTTGGTTGGTAATTTAGTTAAGTTTTGATGTTAATGGGTTAGTTAATGTATGGGTAAGATAAGGTAGGTTGATTTTCAAGTTTTTCAATTCCTACAAAATTCCAGCATTTGTCTATCATGGTGGGTTGAATGAGAGATTGGTGAAGGAAAAGAAAAGAACATGGTTTAAGCTTTCATGGAGGCTTACCAAAATTTGATTTTTGTGAGGTTCATATAGGTAAGAGATTTTCCAAAATTTGTTGGCTATTGAGATAAGTTGTGATGCTAATAGATTAGACAAAGTATGGCTAAGGTTATATGAAAGAACTAGTCATGTTTCCCATACTTGAGGAAAATTTCCAGTATGTGTATTTTTGTTAATCAATGGTTTTGTGCTAGAATTGTGCCTTTCTCGCTTAGGAAGGAAAGTTTAAGAGGTTTGTTAAGAATATGAAGGAAAGGGTAGGTTAGGTTAATTTAAATAGAAGTTAGTACATCCTTTTAAAAATTCCAGCATAGTTGGTTTTTGTTAATTATGATTCTATTGTTAGAGGTTTGCTTAAAGATGGGATTTGCTTTGCTTGGTTCAAAAGTGTGGTTGGAGAATGATGTATGATGGAAGAAGGAAAGAATAAGAAAAGAAAGATCAAGGAAAAAAAAATCAGGTTGTGATAGGTAACTTTTAGGCATGAGTTTTGAGAAAGTTGTTGGTTATTGAGATAGGTTTGATGACAATGACTTAGATAACGTGTAGCTAAGATGATAGCAAAGAAATTTCATGTTTTCCTTGATGGTTTAAAATTCCAGCATTGGTAATGTTAGCTAATTCATGATTTTATTGTGAGATTTGTAAAGTTTAAGAATTTAATTAGTTAAGGCTTTAAAGAAGACATTATTGAGGAAGGAAAAGGAAAGAAGAAGAATACATGAAGTTTGAAAATTTCAGCATAGAGAATATGTGAGAGTTTGCATTTTTGTTCAAACATGGTGGTTTGTAGTGTGAATATGAAGGTATAGGGAAGATTTGAATAGGTTAAATGCAAGTTTTCCCAAGCCTTAGAATTTTCCAGCATTGATGTTTTTGGTAATTGGGATTTTATGCTTAACGAAGGCATTAAAGGAAAAGAGAAATGAGAAAGGTAATGGAGGTTTAAGAAAATCAGAGTTTATGGATTTCTTTAAGGCATGAGATTCTTGAAAATAATTGATAAAATTGAGATAGGCTTTGATGGTTATGGTTTAGGAATGGCATAGCAAAGTGAGTTTGGTTTTTAGTCATGTTTTTCATTCTTTAGAAATTTCCAGCTTTGATGTTTAGTGTTAATTAAGGCTTTTATGTCTTGATTAAGGTCCAATAAGTCGTGGGAAGTAAAGGAAGGGCAATTGGACCAATCCAAGATGCTAGCAAGGAAAATTCAGTGGGTAATGTATTTATATTTTGAATTATGAGTAAAGTATGTGATTTTGAAAATTAAGAAAGGAAAACAAATATTTCGAAAATATGTTTTCAAAGGATTGAAAAATAAATGCATTCATTTCTATGCATTTGATTGATATGTGATTAATCGATAATATGATTGGTATTTAAATTGATGTGATATATGAACTCGTGAACTGTGTGAATATGCGAATGTATCTAGTATGACATAGTATGAAAAGTTTGAAAATCAAGTTTTCAATCTGCCTTCAGCAATCTGAAAGTTTCAGTTTTGAATTATGTGATTATATGGGTTTGGTTAGGTCCCCTCCGTAAGAGTCGAGCAGCTCGTCTCCTCGATAGCCTTCTCCCTACGCCCAAGAAGTGGCTTAGGAGTTCGATTCGGACTCCCCTTCACTTCCATGCATGCCAGCCACGCTGGTATGTGCGATACGTTTGTTAGAACCACCCAAACCATTTGATATGTTATGTGTCTTGTTTTGTTATGTTTGTAGTGCATTCATGATTTGTATTTGGTTATGAATATGAAAGTTTTGAAAAGTTTGAAAAATAAGAGATCAATGTTTGAAAATGTAAGACTTTGGAAACGTGTTATAAATGGTGTTTTTTTTAAAAAAAAGTGAAGGATTGAGAAATAAGCTTTGAAGAACGTTTTGAAAATGATTTTACGCTTATGGTTCAATTTATAAATATATTATCCACGAGCTTTCGAGCTCACCCCCCCCCCCTTCATCCCCATCTCCAAGTTTTCACACAGGAGATCGGATGGAAGACGAGTATGATGTCAACCCGATAGTTTATGTATTGCCTTTATTTATGGCTTGAAAAGCCGTTATTGTAAATTCATGATGTATATCAGTTATGAGTTAGGTATGTTTTGGATTTGAGTTTGGTTATGATGAAGATTTTGAATTGTGAATGTTTATGTATCTGAGTGAGTTGTGATTGGATTAAATTATGTATTATGGATTGAAATGTATATGAATGGTTTGTGATTGATGTATTATGGATTGAACTTTATGAAGTGTTTAGAACTAAGCGTGTGTTTTGTTCTTTGGTGTTGGGATTCGGACGGGAGGTCCGATGTTGTCTTGTGTTATTGGATGGATTATGATATTAGAAGTGCATTTGCTTTGTTTTAAATTTTGAAATTTGTCAAAATACAATTAGTTATCTTTGTAAAATTTCGGTAAAATTTCGGTAAAATGGGTTTAAAGAAATGAGTTCGAGGATTTATATGAATGTATAAGAAATGATTAAGATGAATGAAGTGAGAAAGAATAGAAATGTAGGGATAATTAAAAATAAAGAAATGAGTTCGAGGATTTATATGAATGTATAAGAAATGATTAAGATGAATGAAGTGAGAAAGAATAAAAATGTAGGGATTGTTTATATGTAGAATGAGTTTGATTAAAGAAAAAAAAGAAATAAAAAAATACCAGATTTTAGACCGAGTTAGTCTAAGGTTTTCCAACGCGATTATGTTCATCTGATCGTTTTCTTTTATTATTGTGCTCGGATGTCGGATCTGTTCTACTTGATTTCGTCTCGCCCTCGACTTTGTTATTCGTAATTTATTATCCGATTCGGTAGGTTTATTCGATTGGCCTCCGCATTTTGTTTCCGATTTGAAATTTCGATCTGAAATTTCCGTTTCCTTTCGTTTTCGTTTGCTTCGTTTTCCGTTCTGCGTATGTAGTTGGGTTCCGGTAACGGGATCCAACATGTATGGTATCAGATCCCAGTAATATGATCTTACTTGGGCGTATGAGTATGAATAAGGAATTGATACGAGTTTGTAAAGATAAGAATAAATTTGTGAGAATATGCGAAGTGATCATTTGATTTTGATGAAAGAAGTATGATTGTCTTTAGGAATTTCAAAATTGATGTGCATGACTATTTGACGCTCAAATTCAAGTGATTGGTTTGATTTGGGTGATACGAATACGAGTGATTAGAAAAATGTGTTTGTGGAACTTAAGATTTGAATTTTGTGATGAATTGGGAGAAATTGATATAGACTATACTTCCGTAAGATGAAAGGATGACGAGTTGCTAAATGATCATTGAACCATATTAGGATTCTTTAAAGAATGGACCATTGATTTGTGTCCATATCTGAAGAAATAATGAGTTATAGATATAGTAAGTTAATATGATATGAGTGGTATGAGATACATATATGATGAGAAAATTAGATAAGAGAAAGTGATGTGATTATGAGTTTTCGAAAGAAATTAGTAAGAAAGTGTTTGATGATTTTTGTTTAAAAAAAAAATTATACCGGATTTGAAATGTCTTAGGGTTTCCAACGCGACAGTGATTCCTAAAAGATTTGTTCACGGGTGTCGGAATTTGTGTTCCAATTCGATTTATTCTATTTGAATCCGCTTTGTTTCCTTCTTGTTACTTTCTGCTTTTCGGTTGGGATCCGGTTCCCGGATCGGGTCCCAACACATTTGTTAAGTATCCACTTCGCTTTGTATGTTGCTTTATGATTCGATTTGCTTTCAGTTCACCTTTGTTCTTTGATTCGATTCGCATTCTGTTATTTGTATCAAATTGTAATTCGCCATATTGTTTCCGATTCGAATTTTCGATGCGAAATTTCCGTTTATGCGCTTCGCTTTCGATTATTATGCTTTGTATTCTGATTTGAAATTTCGATATGAAATTTCCGTTTCCATTCGATTCCGTTTTCTTCGTTCTTTGTTTTTCGGTTGGGATCCGGTTCCCAGATCGGATCCCAACAGGTACCACCATATTTTCTCCCTCCAAAACCCCTCCAAAGGGTCCTAAATCCATCCTAACTTCTCCATTACTCATATCTTCTCCAATACCACAATTAAACCACTTCAATCCATGAAACAACTATAAACATCATTGAAACTCAACTTCAAAGGATTCATCCCACACATTCTTCCCAAAATCAACATATTCTACTAACACTAGCAACAATGGAATTCTCAACCAAAGAAAAACTCATCCATCAATCTCAAGCTTTAATAAAACATAATCATACAAAATAAATTTCTCAATGCTCATTCTCATTTCATATCACTCTCATATTCAATAACCTCTTATCATTCACCAAACACCCTATCTTTCTTTTTCATACTATCTCACTTATATATATGACAACAACTCCTAATCAAAGTTCATCAACACAAGTCCTTATTTCACTTACATCATAAAGAAAATGTTTACAAAACTTTAATAATATTTCAAACCATATTACAATATCAATAATAAAAATCCGAATACAACAAAATATACAAAATCCCATAATCCTCAACATACTTCAACATCTTATTTTTACAAAATCTAACTTCCAATTGGAATTCCTTCAACACTCAACCTCAATTCATATACTTAGTTCACATTCTAATTTCACAACCATCTATATACCAAATCATAATTCAAAGCCATACATAAACTCATATTCCATTTTGATATTTCCACTAACAATTCGGGGTCCAACATTTGCTCTAGCCTGCGGCAGTTCCATCGAAGAAGAAACAATGCCATCTTTGACAAAATTATGATAGTGCTTTAGAGTGTCCTTTTTATGGTAAACAGGGACTTTGTTTTCCATGCACTAGATATGTTGGTGTCACTAAAAAGAGAAACTAGCTTTGTACCTTCATGTCTATTGCTAATCCTAGCCATGAGGGCTTCTCTGTAGAGAGTCAGAAAATCCTCATTAGAGAGGGAGGAACTGCCTATTTCCAAGTCCATGTGGAAGATCAAAAGGTAGCCTTCTTATGAGGCAAAAGCCTCCACCCACATGTAATTGATAGTGAACTAACAAAGACTAGCTCAGTATCCTAGAAAAAATTTTCCAAAACAGGAAAAAGAAAGGTGCAAAAGTGTAATCAAGGATGAGAGAAGTCAGAGAGAAAATAGTAAGTGAGAGAAAGAAAGTACCTTCTTTTCTTAGAAATACATTTATTTAATTTCAAGAAACATTATAGTTAAGATAGAGGGATTTGACAAGGCCATTTAGAATGGCATTTATTAAAGGGTGGTGGGGTATAATGCTTATATATGTTTTGTGAAGTTGAAGTCCATAAAAAATTAACTAAAAATTATTAATTCCAAGAGAGGGACTGATATTAATAAGTTTGTTTTAGAGACTAAGTTAAAGCTATAGTCTATATAATATACAATTTATAAAAAACCTAGAGATAAGAATATGATTATGGAAGAAGACTTAACTCTAAGGGATTATATTACATCATTAGAAACCACAATTCACTCATTCATTAGAGAGCAAGGATCCAATAGATTAGGGATGTGGATAATAATACAAATTTTTTTATAATTTAGTATGGGAAGAAAAAATTTAATAAAATGTGTTCCTTAAGGAGGAAAGATATCTAGGTAATATGATATCAAGAAGGAGGCCTATAGTTTCTTTAAAAATGTCCCTAGGTATAACTGCTAGTAGCAGGTCCTCTATAAAACAACTATACTCTTTTGTTGTTAACAAATTTTGGAAAGAAGATTTGGAGTTCCTAAATAGCCCACTCATAACTCAAGATATAGAAAGGGTAGTATTTGAAATGAGTATATTTAAGGCCCCAAAATATACCCTAGATAAAATGTTACATATTTATGAAAGTACATGTATGATATGAGTTAAAATTGTGCTACGATTTGAAAGTGAAAGGCATATGACTTGAATTTTGGTATTGATGGACCATAGTTAGTCAATTGGAATTAATTGAAGCAATTAGAGAATTGAGGTATTTAAATATACATTTGGACTAGAAAAAAATGGTCAAGAGACATGTTACGTTGGTACATGAAAATTAGAATGATTAAGCCTATGAGTTGACATTTGGCATAGTTTATGCATTGACATTTGGCATCATCCATTATGTGACATTTGGCATCATAGTAAAAAGGAAAAGTGGCTTAATTAAAGTGTTACAAATGACAACTTAAATGGTGGGCAAGTGAGCTTCATGCCATGGTGTTTAAGTGTCAAATGGTGGGAGTGACAACTAGATGGTGATGAGCAAGTTTCTACTGGAAACATTTTCTGTTTTTTTCTTTCTTCACTTTGCTTTCTTCTCTCCACCCAAACCTCCCATATTCTCTTAAACTTCTGGAACTTTCCTGAATCTTGGATCATCATCTTTGTTCATTATTTCATTAAGAAGTAGGTTATGTAACTCTATGTATTATTATCTAGTTGGTGCTGAAAGTTGCACCTTAATTATAGGTATATGTTGATTGCTTTGAAGCTTAGTTTAGCTTGATCTTGGATTTTTCCTTTGAAGTTTAAAGAGGTAAGGAAATGCTAAACTTGGTATCATATTAGAACATGTATTCTTTGATGTTTGAAGTGGATAAAATGTGTATTGAATTGAGAAACAATTGAATTTAGAAACTTGCTACATACTGGATACTTGTTAGAAGGAGGTTCCACTCGATAGGTATCAGTACTTTACCCATATCATGACCTGTATGTATCCAAATTGGATGATTTTAAATTCATATTAAACTAGATACATATATCTACAACTTTTATGAAGGAATAGAATTTTATTTCTATCATTAAGGGTTTTGAAACTTGGAACCAAGTTGAGTTTTGGTTGTTGTCCACTGTTGAAAACAATCTGTAGTATTTTGGGTATAACTCTCAGAATAATGAACCAAATTGAATTATTTTTATTTTTAAAAACTTAAAACATAGAGGAACATTTTTTTAGAAAAACGTATTGTCTAAAAACATAAGTTTTTAGGTCAGAAGGGCCATACAAAATGGATCCAAAAACTTGTCCTGTGAAAATAGTTGTTTGAAGGTTTCGGGTCACTTATCCCACAATTGTGGGAAATGATTAGGAAGGTGGAAAAAAAGGGATTTAAGCAATTGATGAACTAAATAAGGTTAAGTTAATTTATTTTCTATAATAGGACAAAAATGGACTTGTTTAAGGTGTGTTATGAACTTAAATTGGTATTCAATTTAATTGAGTGACACTTAATTTAATTATTCATTATCAAGTGAGATGATAATATAAAGAATGTATGGTTTAATAATGGTGAATACCGCTTGGTGTGCTCATAAATGAATGAGTTCCAAAGGCTTATATATTATGAATTGGTTATGGATGTTTGTGATTTAGGAATTTCTACGATGATATTGTGTTAATTTCCGAATCATCAAATGTTTAAAGAGTTTGATATTTGGGATTATGTTAATTTCTAGACCATCAAGTGTCCAAGGGGTATGATATTTGGGATTATATTGGTAGTGCTTTCAATTTGTATGACTCAATAACTCTATTGATGCATTGTTGCACATACTTGTAATTGTATGACATGTTAGTTTGTTTAGAAATTAATTAATATGTCAAGTTGAACAAAATGGAAGAAAGTGGTATATGTTGCAATGCGTTCCTCACGTGAGAATTTTGAAATTAACCTGTTTTGTTTTAAAATTGTTAAGTCCTATTCGTGGGTAAATAGGAATGCCTAGAAGGGTCTACAGTTGCTCTTGTGACATTTCAGTGTCTCTTGTTACTAAGACATTAGTCTATACTGCTCTGTGATACTGATCACGGTATCTCCTGTATTAGTCTCGTTACCCACTTTTGTGTAAAGGATTAACTTGCTAACTTATTTTGTATTATATGCTTAGTTCTTATATAAATTAGCTTTGATATGAAACATCTGAGCTCTGTTATGAAATAAGCAAATTTTGTTTTGTTACAGAAAAGTTTTGTTCTGATATTATCATATTCAGTTTTGAAATTGGTGAGTTTTGCTCTGAAGTTAAATGTGTAACATGTTCTTATATGTTATATTTTGTTAAGAGAATCGTGATATTTTGGTTCAGTTTGAAAATGAATAAGTAAACATTGTTTATAATCATATGTGAATGTTTGGATGACTGTTTGAAATAGTTACCTGCTTATATCCTGGTTAGTTTATTCCTCAATAAGCTTTATGCTTAGCACGGTAGTATTGCCCTGTGAGGTTCATATAGGAGTTGAAGACTAGGATAATAACAATCGCAAAGGCCAATGAAGAATGTGTTTTGTTTTGGGAATGTATGTTAATGTTTTTGTTTTAGGAATGTATGTTTGAGTTGTATGTAATAATATGAGACATGATGTATTTTGTTTAAAGTTTGTAAATATTGTAATGCAGAGTGTATTTGAGCTTAAGATGTTTACTGTTTTGTTTAAGGGTTTGTAATGCAATAACTTTAATTCAGGATGGTGTTGTAATTGAAGCATATATTTGGATAAATTCAATGTGCTAGATAAATTATGTTTAAAGTCGAATATGTATGGAAAAGTAATGATTGGTTGTTTGAATTTCTGGCAATGTTTTGTATTGTTTTGATATGTTTAAGTACTATTCTAAGTAACATTTGCATATCCTTCTAGGGGATATGTGGGTATTACAGTATAACAAAAGCCCTTGGTTTTAATAGTCTTAATGGATTCTTTTACTAAAAAGCTAGACCAAAGATCAAAGTAATGGTTACAAAAGTTATCTTGGAGTTTTTTTATAAGATTAAAATGTTAAAGGAAATTAATAAGAGTTTCTCACATATAGTCCCTAAATCTAATAATCCTGAATCCTTAAGTGATTATATACACATTTCGTTTTATAACTTCTTGTACAAAATCATTTATAAGCTTTTAGGTTCTATAATGAAAAAGTTGCTCATATCTATACGGATTGACACATAAGGAGCATTTTTAGAAGATAAACACATTAAATACAATGTAATGATAGCACAAGAATTATTTAAAGGTTACATGAGAAGGATAGATCCAAAAGATTGTGCTATAAAAGTGGATTTTCACAAAACATATGACACTATTAGTTGGGAGTTTGTTATGAAATTATTAGAGGTATTTGAATTCCATAAGAAATTTACAATGTGGTTGTAATTATGTATTACAACCACCTAATTTAGTATCTTTAATAAATGGTGAATCTTCTAAATTATTCAATAGAGGTTGAGGCCTAAAGTAAAGGGACCCCTTATGATCACCATATATTTTCATTTTATACGTGGATGATATGAATAGACTAATTAAACATAAGATGGATATTGTTATACGATTCAAGAATTATAGACAATGTAAAAAACTAGTCTATAATTTGTTGATAACTTACTCTTATTCTCTAAGGCTAAGGAGAGAGCAATTAACATCCTTATTAACTATTTGGAAAACTTTATAGATATGTCCAGTTTGAGCATCAACTACAATAAGAGCCATCTTATTCTTTCTACTAGTGCTTACCATATGGCCGAAAGGTTATCAACTACTTCAAAAGTACAAGTTAGGAAACCTCTATGCACTTATCTGGGCCCATAATCTACCATGAAACTATAATGCAAGGAATGTCCTCCCTTTATTGAGAGGATCTAAAGGTTATTATTGCAACAAAGAATTATCATAATCTAGTTGATTAATGATAATCATATCTATCCTTATCTCCCTTTATATCTTATATACTTCATACATATTTTTGGCTAAAGCGTTAATATATAGTCACTAGAGAAGTTAATAAGGAACTGTTTAAGATGAAAACGAAATTGGGAGAGGAATGTTAAAGGTGAAATGGTGTGATGTTTTCAAGCTTCAAAGTGAAGGAGGACTAGGAATCATTTCTATAAGTATGAGTAATAAAGTGGTGATGAGAAAGAGATTATAAAGAATGCTAGTATATAAAAACTCATTATAGGAAAAGTGGACAAATTTATACTTCCTAAGGGGAAAAATTATTTTTTAAGTAACCAATAAGCCTTCCTTTTAATGAGATCTTTCTAAATCAATGAAAGTGAAATCCAAACTTGTAAGGAATCTAAAATGTCAAATAATAATTAGGGAAATAACATTGCAGTTCTTTGATGACTTTAGCAATATAGTCCATATTCACCAATCTCATTTATTCCTATATGTGAAGAATCTCTTCCCTCTAAATGATAAAGTTAAGGTGTTGATATATGCTAATTGATGTTGTAATATCCCTGATTACTTAGAGCTTATTCTGCCTAACTATTGTCTCATTGTGGAAAGATGTAGCACCCCACTCCCACGAGACCCGAACCCGACATCGAGGGTGATATCCGAGCCCGTGACCCGCGATGGTGGTATGCTATAACAATCAACTACACTTTAAATCTCGTTATGACATTTTTCTTTTTGAAAACGGTTGAGTGCGCAGAAAATAATAAACATTTTGGGCCCGTTTTATTACAACAATATTTTCAATCAAACACAATTTCTCTGTCATTGAAAGGCACTCATTAGTGTTCAATCATTCATAAACAGAAATGCATGACCCAACTGGGCCCAATGCCATTTTCGAACATTTCAATAATACAATACAATTACACAATGACTAATAGGGGCCCATTAAATAAAATCTCTAATCTGCGGAACTCGCAGAAATACAAATTTACACTAAACAAAACGACACAAATGCAGACGTGAACTGATCCCGACCCTTTACTCTGCCTTGCTAGCGGTAGTCATACTCCCGTTTGTCTAACGGGGTACTCTTCATTTTCTGAAAAATAATTGCAATGTTGGATGAGTTTGCGAACTCAGAGAGAAACATCATCGATGGTTTACTCAACTCATGCATTCACAAATCATATACACATAATCACACAATAGCATTTCCAGAAATATCATATGCAATTCATCTTTCAAAGTCAATCACATACATATGCAATGCACATGTGACACTTTCAATTTCTTACGGTGTCATGACCGAGCGCCTATCACTTATCAGAAATCGGACGCGTCTAGGGAGTAGGAGAGCCCTCAGGGTATGCACTAACTCCCCTCGAGCACAAGGCTTGGTTCAGTAACAGTAATCGCATTTTAGGCAAGTAGGAGAGCCCTCTGGGTATGCACTAATCCCTCTCAGTGGCAGCTCCAGTCACAACCATCATTATCTGATCAGGGCATTATGCATGAATGCACATGTCTCATTTTCCATTTCGATACCATTTTTCTTTTCTTCGGACCTTTGGTCCGGTATTTCAATCATATGCAATTTCCATTCATTTTCACTGAGGCATTTACAATTCAATTCGCTAATGCATTCATAAACATTTACTCACATTAGCACTTCAATATCACATTTTCACTATTTCGAACATCCGTGGTCCGAAATCAATCAAAATCAATCACACATATGTCCATCCTTAACTCCACATGGCATTAATACATATAAGATTAAACACATAAAGGTTGAGGAACCAGCTAGGTTACTCACCTACACTTCCGAGCTACAGCCTGGAAGTCCCAGCATATCCGTGGAATTGCTCCAGCGATGCCTTTAAAATAATCAAACAATCGAATAATCTAACATTACTAATTGTACAATTTCAATAATCCATTACGCACATGTATCAAACAGATTGCGTACTATACATGTTATGACATTTCCGATTCTATTCCCGAATTTCCTAATTTGATCTCTTTCACTCATAATTATAACAATTCCAAAATACCATAATTCAATTAACTAGATTCCAACTCTATCAAGTCACACTCCAATAAAATCACAATCACTATTCGTTTGCCACTCGATTCCGATAATTGTAACATCCGTTCTTCACGTGAAGGGTAAAATGGTAATATCGGACCGATGATCGGTTTCTTCAGATTTATTGACTGAGTATGCTACTGGCCTCTAGTTAGAGAGGAACTGGGTTACTGCATATCCATATATTCATTGGTACATGCATTCATGATTTTCCTGTATTTAATTGTAAATTGGAATTATTTGAAATTGACCGTTTGTGAACCGATCGAATTGTGGACCGATCGATCGATCAATCGTGATTAAATGAGGAATTAGGAGTTAATGTGTTCAAGTGACTGATTTAAAATAGTTTGAGTGTAATTGGAAATTGATGATGGCTTATAGGAAATTTTCGGGAAATTCAGGAGGAAAAGCCCGGATTGGAAATAATTGAGAGACTGACCGATTGACCGTATAGTATCGAAAGAATTGTTCAATGGAAATGGAAAAGTTAGAGTGAGACTGATAGGAAATAAATACGTTGAGCCACTGAAATTTAGAGACTGAAATTTGGACTAATTTGGAGACCTATGCCTATAAATAGCTAGGTTTGGAAAAAATTGGGGAGAAACTACCGAAGGCCATCACAAGTTTCTCCTTCTCTCCTCCCACGGTGATCTTCGATCCTCCCCATCGGATTGAGGAGCTGAGAATGGATCATCGTTAGATTTGAAACATTTTAGGGCTTACGACGATTTTGAGGGATTTGAGGATCGATCTGTGATTTGGTAAGTTTTTACTGGTTTAATGTTGTTATTAATGGTTCCTACTGCATTTATGGCCTTTATTATAGTTGATTTGAGTAGTTGAGAGTGTTTAATGGGGTTTAGAGTGAGAAAATGGACGGAAAACGATCGGAGAAGACGATCGGATCGTCGCACGTCGCGACGAGCGCAAAAGCGCCGAGGGCTTCGTCGCGACGAATAATTGAATGTAATTATTTTTATTAGTCGCGACGAGCTCGGGTCGACGACGCGACGAGCGTGGATTGGTGCGTCGCGACGAATGGGTTCCACGTCGCAACGAACGTGGCTTTGTGCAACGCGACGAGTGAGCTTTTCACGTCGCGACGAAAGGGCGTAGGTCGCGACGTATGGGGCAGTTTTCTGATTGAATGTATATTCGTTTATGGGACATAACTTATGGTGTAGACCTCCAATTGAGGTGATTCTCAATTCACTGTGAACTAGGGAAAGAGGTCTACTATTGAGAAAAATATTGAGAGTTGGAATTTAATTTAATTGATACTGATTCTTGAGATTTAAGGTTAATTATGGTTTATAGTGTGATCTAAGTACTGAATTGAGACAATTGGAGTTTTAATTGAGATTTTCACTGGATAATTTGACCGATGGATATGAAATTATTATAGGAAGTATGAATATAGGAAATTGGATGGATCATAGAATCGGATCAATTATTGTCGAGCAATTGAGTAAGAAAGTGGAATTGGGCTTAAGGTATCGAAATTGGGATTTGGCACCGGAAAATCGTGAACACGCATTGTACATCATTTGCACTGAGACATATGCATTACTGTACTGTTTTATTGGGCAATTAGTAATGGGTTGTACTTTACTGTTATAGTGGCGCCGTTGGATCATCGTTCCACGGACATTCTTTGGACTTCAGCAATAGCTCGGAAGTTACAGGTGAGTAACCTAGTTGGTTTCTCAAATTCTTGATTGGCTAAATGCTTACTATATGAATTACTGAAATGAATGTGATTGAATTGTATGCTTTTACTGTACTGAATGGAACTGCTACTTGACACTGTAAATTGCATGATTATTGAAATACACATGATCGAACTGTATGTTCTCATTGTATTGAATCGGACTCTTGTATGACCACCAAATGTATGAGTGAATCATTATTCTTGAATTATATGTGACTAATTCGCATACGATTACTGTATTGGATTGAATTACTGAGTGACACTGGGAACTGATATACTGGGCTTTGTAGCCATACACTGTAAATTCTTGAATCATTTGAATCTTGAATTATCGAACATCGACCGCATGCATAAATGCATGATCGATAATGGGCGTGTCCCAAGTTGCTATTATCACCGAAAAGAGCCTCGAGCTCGAACATCGATCGACCGGGCTTAGCCCGAGGGAGAAAATCACGCGTCCCCACATATCATCAGTTACTCTTGGCCGGACCTCGAGCCCAGGGATTATCCTAAGCCTTTATCTTGACGCCTGGCCCGAGGGAGAAATCACGACACATCCAACTAATCACCGATCGAGCACTTGGGCACAACATCAATAATCGGAAAAGAGTCTCATATGCATTGCATCTTGATTGAATGTCTGAAATGATCGCATGATTCTGTGAATGAATGTGACCGCTCATCGCAAATTATTGTGAATGAATGATGATTGCGTGTTGACATGATTTATCAGAATCGCTTCTAATATCTGCGAACCGTGATGTGACATCAGAATTGCTATGTATGATTACCATAGATCGTTAATAGACTACATCGCGAATCGTGAGGCCATCTCGTAATCTACGGTATGGTATCATAATTGGTTATCACTGTGAATTATATATATCATAATCGCTTATCATCAGAAATCGTTATATCGTCTTTATATAATATTATACGATCATCGTTAATTGACTACTATTGTCTTCGTGCTATACGCGATCTGCGTAATGCATGATTTAGTGAACCATCGATGATGGTTTCTCACCGAGTTCGCAAACTCACCCAACATTGCAACTTATTTTTCAGAATCAAGAGTACCCTTTAGCAAAACGGAGTATGTTCGCAGGATTCAAGTGAAGGTCAAGTCGGGATCAGTTCGCGTCTGCATTGCATGTCTTGATTTTTGTACTAAAATGGTTATTTGAATTCGTAAGATTGATCTCAGTGGCTATTGAAAATGTTTGTACCCAATTAGATAGACTTCCGCGCATTTGTTATTTAAAAGTAATGTACTGATTTCTGATCGAGTGGTTAGCACGCCATTCTCGTGGGGCACGGACCCGGATATCACTGTGGATGTCGGGTTCGGATCCTGCGGGTGTGGGGTGTTACAGATAATCATCGAATTCAATTCCGAATTTCCATCATATCAATTCAAAATTCTTAGACTCTAAATTCCAATTAATCACTAAGGATCAATTCATTTGCAATCAAAACCTCAACTCATTACTTGTAACAATCATTTCATAAACACTTAAATTTTATTTTCGGAAAATAAGGTCCCTCACCGCGGCGCGTGGTTGCTAGCCGCGGCGAGACCTCTTCTTTCACCGCGACGCACGTTTCATTTCTCCCCGCGGCAAATCCACGCCTGCTCGCTGCGACGTGCGTTGTTTTCTCGTTGCGACGTGCAGATAAAAACTCGCTTCGTCGCGTCGACATCCTCGCTTTCGCGACGCGCAAATCGAGGATGGCTCGCGCATGGCGTGTTCATCACGTCGTCGCAACGCATAACCCGGCCGCGTCCAAACCCGAAATTTCTCAGATTTCTCAGATTCTCAACCATTTAATTCAGTCTAAAACACTCCCAAACAACTATAAGCACTACACTCAATTCATTTATAACTTCAAATCCATCAAATAATCATTAGTCATCAAATACCCAAATCAAACTCAACAATTTTCCCAAAAACCCTATTATCCGAAACTCAAGAATTTCTAAACAATCGAATACTCAAATCCATGATCAACTTAAACTATGTAGAGCATAAAGGAACAATAACTTACTTGATTTTCGAAAATCACCAAATATTCAAGCCTTCGGTTCAATCCTCACCCACGATAATCTCCACTTCTCCTCCAAATAACATTTTCTTCCTATTCCAAAGCTTAAGCTAGGTTGAAGACGATGATCAGAGCAATTTAAAGGAAGAAGATGAAAACAACAAGCAAGAAAGATGGATCACGAAGGAGAAGAGAAGAAGAAAATCGATTTTCTTTCAAACGGAAGCAAGCAATCGTGGAGGCAAAATCAAAGGGATGAAGGCTTATAAATAAAAGAACTTAGGGCTTGTTTGGCAATTTCATTGCCACAAGTCAAATTCTCAGGATCTAACCATCCAATTCTTATTCTATTTTTCTCCCAATTTCACAATGGTTTGCAACCATAATTCCCGAATTCACAACTCCAATTATTTCATACCAATTGTCAATCAATCTCAGAACCATAATTTAATTAATCGGTCACTAAGCCAAATTTCCAGTCCAGACCTAACACTTTAAACATTTCGGAAAAATTCCTATAAATTCACAACAATAGGAAACATCCAATCCTACACTCCAATTTCAATTTCCAATCCTCTAAATTCAATTTCCTTCCAATTCTCTATTCAAAACCTGATCTGTGCTATGATAACCAAATTCCAATATTTACACAATTTAATCGGGAAATTGTCATACATGTATGTACATACATATGTTTATGCAATCACTAATCATTTACCATGAATTTATAAGCTATAATGCATGTGCAATCCAACATTTGCCTGTACTCAATCCGGACCCGATCCAAATTACCGATATACTCATCACACCGGTAACGGGATGCTACAAAAGAGATGATAAGTATCTTTGGAATAGGAATTCATTTTATTTCTTCAACAACATGTCATTCAAAAGCTACTAAAATTAGTGGGGAAAATTACATAATGAAAAAAGATGACATGAAAATTAAATCTAGCTCTTAGAATCTCCTTCTTATTGTGGCCAAGTCTAAAATAGGCTAGCTACTATGGACAGGTAAGCTTTCTCAATGTATCAAGTTGTTGGACCCTGAACGTTTCTTAGAAGTTAGAACTATTGAATAAGAAATTTTGGTGATTAGTCATAAGTAAAGAACAAATGATGAAATTTTTTGAATTAGAAATGATACACAAGAGTAAAGTAGTAAATGAGAAATGGGAATAAATCCATGTTTTTCTTTGGTGTTTCTGGTGGATAAGAGATTTCTGAAATGGGAAGAATTAAAGTGAGAGTTAGGAGCGCAATGAAAGAAAAAATGAAGTTGAATTTGTGTAGTAAGTTGATGAAGAATATGTACATATGTGTATGTTCTGTTATTGGTGTTCATGATTAGTCATGGACTATATTTTTTTTGGATGATACTGATTGAAATGGAGTTGAGAATGAGGAGTAAATGAAGTAGAAAAGGTAATTTTGGTATGAGTTGTGTTAAAGAAAGATTGTGAAACAAAATGGGTGGTTGATTTGGAAAATATTCACAGAGTATGCTTCAGTCTTTTAGCCACAAATTTTTCTCTAGTTATCCAAATGAGATGATTTTTAATTTAGAGTAAACTAGAAACATATAGATACATTTATTATGAAGACATAGAATTTAAATTATGTGTTTAAGAATTTCAAAATTTGTCATGAAGTTAAGAACTGGGTACAGTACATTGGTGGATGAATGTAAAATTTGTGTTCTGAATTCAAGGGCAATTTTGAATTGTTCTAGGCTGTTTTAGATAAAGTTGTCTTCTAAAAAGTTGTATATCTATCTTTTATCTTTTCAACGGTATACAGTATGAGAATTTTGAACTTTGGAGTCAAAAGTTATGGTCCTTATAAGGGAAAATGTTCAAGAGTAAAGTTGTATCGTCTATGATGACATCATATCATCTGTGAAGATGAATCTTTTTTTTTTTTGCTTCTTCTGCTTTTTGCTATCTTCTGTTTATTTGCTTCTTCTATGGTTGACTTTTACTTGTTCTATGTTTGACTTCTGCTTCTTCTGTGTTTGACCTTCTGCTTCTTCTATGTTTGACCTTCTGCTTCTTCTATGTTTGACCTTCTGCTTCTTCTATGTTTGACTTCTGCTTCTTCTATGTTTGACCTTCTACTCTTCTATGTTTGACCTTCTGCTTCTTCTATGTTTGACCCTCTGCTTTTTCTATGTTTGACCTTCTGTACACTATCGTCTAGTCCATTTTTGACCCCTCCAATGATAGAATCTGTCTTCAAGATCTACATAAAAGTTGTAGATATTGAAGTCCTCTTTCAAACAAACTAAAGAACATCCTAATCCTATATCTTTAGGGAAAGTTATAGCAATTTTTCCAATTCATCTGCTTTTTCATTTGGTTTCATTTGTAACTATTTTCTGCTCCATTTTTTATCCTTCAGACGATATAATCTATCTTTAAGTTCTTCATAAAAGTTGTATATATTGAAGTCCTCTTTCAAACCATCTGATGAACACAGAAATCCTATATCTTTAGGAAAAGTTATGGAAATTTTTCCCATTCGTCTGCTTTTTCCCGTTAGTGTGTTTTTTCATTTAGTTTCATCTATACCTATCTTCTGCTCCTTTTTTAACTCTTTAGACGATAGAATCTATCTTTAAGGTCTTTATGAAAGTTGTATATATTGAAGTCCTCTTTCAAACCATCTAAAGAACACACAAATTTGATATATTTAGGGAAATTCATGACAATTTTTCCCATTTGTCTGCTTTTTCCCATTAATCTGTTTTTTCATTCATTTTCGTCTATACTTATCATTTTCTTCTTTTTTTGACCCTTCAAACGATAGAATCTGTCTTCAAGATCTTCATGAAAGTTGTAGATCTTAAAGTCTTATTTTTAACCATCTAAAGAACATATAACTATGATATCTTTAGGGAAAGTTATGGCAATTTTTCCCAATTGTCTACTTTTTCATTTGGTTTCGTCTGTACCTATTTTCTGCTCCATTTTTCATCCTTCAGAAGATAGAATCTGTCTTTGATATCTCTTTATAGTTGTAGATCGTGAAGCCCTCTTTCGAACCATCCAAATAACACACAAATCTAATATCTATAGGGAAAGTTATGGTAATGTTTCCCATTCATCTGCTTTTTCCCATTCGTCTGCTTTTTTCTTTGGCTTCGTCTGATCCTACCGTTTGGTCCATTTTGACCCTTTAGATGATAAAATCTGACCTCAAGGTCTACTTAAAAGTTGTATATCTCAAATACCTATTTGAAATCGTCCTAAGATGATCTTAATTTGACATCTATAGAGAGAGTTATGCCATTTGTCCCGAGATAGGTTCAATATGATTGGGGGAAAAATCATGTTTGATTCTTTTGGTCATAACTTTGTTCTCAAACCTCCAAATGAAGTGATTCTTAAACCAATAGTTTCTTAACACATTTTTCTACCGCTCCATAGATTTTTATAGCTTTTGGTATTGATTGGAAAAAGATAGATTGAATCGAAATAAGGGTATCGATTGGAAGAGTAGGAATTGGATATTTTACTAAACATGCTTCAGTATTTTGATGATTTTTGGATCGATAGAACTCCGAATAAGATGATTATAGTTTCAAGATAAACTAGAGACATGAAGCTACATATGATATGAAGAAGTTGAAATCTATTCTAGTCTTTAGGACTTTCAATTTCTGGATGAAAGTTGGGTATAGTGTACTGTTTCAGTCTAACAACAGTCTGAAATGTTTGGGCCCTAGCTTTCATATTTCTGAACCAAATGGATTGATTTTGGTGTCATTGAAAACTTAAGACAAGGGAGAACACTTTTCTAGAAGAAAGAATTATGTCAGAATATTCAATGATACTTTTGGCAAGACACTTAAGTATAAAAGACATAAGGCATAAATGGAAGGGCAAATGGGACATTTCTCAATCATTAAGGGCATAATTGGAAGAAGAGAGAGAAATATGAAGAGAAGAAGAGAAAGAAGAGAAAACAAGCAAGGATTTCAATTGTGTTAGTCTTCAAAAGAGATTTTGAGGTTATTCAAGAAGCGAAACAAGTAGAGGAAAAGAAGAGCTTCCTTTTGAGCTAAGGATCCCTTCATTTGGTGAAGAATGAAGGTAAGATCATTTTTAAAACTTTTAGATTTTTAAAAGGATTTTAGTTTATGAAGTTTGGAAAATGCTTGGGTTTAAGTATTCTATAACCAATTTTAGTGATTGTGTTTGAGGGATTTTCAATTGAAAACCCTATTGAGTGGAATTTTTGTTATTGTATAAAGGGATCAAAGAGGTAAGAGGAACAAGAGAAGAGCCATTTTTGAACAAGGCTATAAGCAAGAAAATCAAGGTAGGTTACATGTCTATAACAGAGTAAATAAGTCACTAATGTTTACTTTGAATCAAAGAAGTTTAATGTTTCCAATTGCATCATAAGTGTTACATTTATTGCTATATGTTTGTTATATGAATTGTGTTGATAATTTATGAAAAGGTTTTGAAAATGATTCTTTTGAAAAGATACAAGTTTATGAAATCAGATTTTCAAAAATAATTTTTGAAATATCTCATGTTTATGAATAATCAAGTCTCATAAAAGTGCCATTTTGGGCAACATATTTACAAGTTATGAAATATGTGTTATGTGGGTTTGTAGTGATTCCCTAAGTTAAGTCACGTATACGTTGATCAAGTTAAAGGCTTCTCTCACCTGCTCGCTGGTGGCATGGAGCTCCTTCATAGACTCCCATAAGTTCACGGCTACGCAAGACCATTATATGAAAATGCGTTTTTGCGTAGTACGTTCTGTTTTGGATCTACTCGAACCATTTTGATATGCTTATGTGCTTATGACAAGAGGGATGCATACATAGTTTGCATAACCCAAACCATTCTGATGTGTTTATGTACTCATGTTATATTAACAAGTTTGATGCATTCATATTTTGCAACTTGTGAATTTTGGCTGAAAGCCTAAGAAACATGTGTTTTATGAACCATATGAAAATTTTCTATGACAAGTGAACGTTTTCAATAGTTTTTGCTTATTTTTCCGTTATAAATTATTACCCACGAGCTGTGAAGCTCACCCCCTTTCTGTCCCCTCTTCAGGTAATAGTTAAGAGATCAAGTGATCAAGAGCCTAAGGGAACTTCTGCAAATTTATTATTTGTATTTTGTAATAAGCCAATGGTGTGGCTTTTGATATGTAAATAAAGTTTTTCAAACTCTGTTTCTTTAGAAATAAAATGATAGATTGAAATAGTTCAGTTATGTATATATGTTTATATTGATTTCCTCGTAATATGTTTGAGTTGAAGTAATAAGTTTGTTTTGATGTTGATTGTCATGTGCACGCCACCTTTATGGGATGATGCCTAATAAGGGTAATAACCCTATAGGAAAATTTTGTTCAGTATGATGAGTTCACAAGGTTAGGGTTCCGGATTCAAGCGGGACCCAACCATTGATGATATTAGAGCAAGAAGAGGAATTGATAATGGTTAAGGAGACATCATTGGATTACGCTCACGTTATATAGTTCCGATTAAGAGTTGGGTTCCGCAATTGGGCCCAACACAAGTACTTGCATTATGTGTAAAAAAGCTCCATAATCCATTATGCACTTTTTTTTCATGCAACGTCACTCCAGGAATCTAGAAAACTGTATCAATATTTATGCTTCCTCAACAAATTAGGATTAAGCTATAAAGAAATCATCAAACGACTATAAAATGAGAGGAGGATATCTAAGGGTGATAAGACTATTTACTTAATTTTTAGGTTCATGGATGTTTAAGATTTGGAGGAAAGATATTTAAGGTAGTTCAAGACTCTTAAATGCCCTCAACAACTGGTTTTGGAAGACAATATCCAATGGATTGGCATATAACTACTCCAAAATGAAGCTATTAAAAGTTGTTAGCCTAAATTTGCCAACTCATGGAAAATTTAAAGGGCTCTCTAAAGACATACCAAATTCACATCATGTTGACTTAACTTCTTTTATACCTCGGGACATGTCAAATGAGTGCATGTGCTAACTTGTAATGTGTACAAATATCAATTTGTATATAAATGCTAATGTTATGCATGTATATACAATACCTAATCTAGGTTAAACCCTAATTATATACCGAAATTAGGATATTATATTATATATCAAAGAATATGTCACATAAAATTTCAAAATATTAGTTTTAAATTACTTTATCAATGGTAATGGAAAATGTTCGCAAACATAATATTTTAAACTAAATTATCTAATTTTAAAGTTTGAACACTTAATTAAAATTTTTAAAAGATTAGATACTGAAATTAAAAAATAAAGAGATTTAAACTTTATAATTTATTATCTTAAATAACAACAAATGCGTATGACATTTCATTTGTTAATTGATTAATTAGGGGGAGAAAAAATTAAATGACTGGTGATTGGTGAGCATTAATAATAATGACACCATAAACAACAAAAATAAAATATTTAGAAGAATATTTCTTTTATTTAAGATTGATGATCAGGAACTCCTTGCCATGTTGTTGACCCCATTAATTATCCAGCCTACGAAACATAAGAACATAACGATTTGGCAAGTGCTTTAACGTCAAGGGGATTGATCTAATCACGATGAAAGCTTACAGAACAATTATTAAACTGAAAGGAACAAGTTTGTCGTCCTCGAATAGATTGTAAAAGCTAATTGCTGGATCAATACTCCTCCAGTGGCCGATCCATCCGCAATTTTTCTTAGTTCATTAACCAAAACAAAGCACAACAAGCATGCACTTCTAGAACTAGCAATCTACACCATTCACCAGCTGCAGTACAGGAACATGTTCTTTGATTGCCGACCACTGGTAACATTCAATTAGTTACTTCTTGCCAAGTCCAGGAGATACTGCAGCCAATGCACAGTCCATCGGTTTAAACCCAATCCTTTCATTCTCCAAGTCATAAACAACTTCCACATTCTGTTGCTGAAAGCTCCCGAACACTCCGGCAGGTCCATAATCAGCATCGTCCATGCTTTGGAACAGCAAACATTTCACCACAGAAGAATTAGTAGGAGCACTCATGGCGTAGAAGTGATTCTCCTGAGGCAAAAGTAGGCTCGCGTTGTTCAAAAAATGAAGGGTTATTGGGGGAAAGTGCTCATCTATCGTGCAAGTGTTGTTTGGACAAGGGACCTCGTAACAGAGATCAAAACCACTTCGACTCTCAACTACTGTGGCTCTAGGGTATTTGACTAGAGATTGAAGAATATAGAGAAGCTTGGAGTATAATGGTTCTGGTAGGTGAGTATATGTTGTTCCTGAGTCAATTAACATCCCACCATTACCTTGTGAGTCGAACTCCCTCAAGCTTAATGGAACTTCAGTAGTTGCACCAGCTTTGCCAATAGTTATGGCGTCTAGGCCTATGTAGTAGTAATTTGGGTACATGGGACTCTTCAAAATAGGAGTGAATTGCATGTTATCCCTAGAAGATAGGGCAAAGTCTCCTGTCAACAGAGGACTAGAAATGTTAGGGTTGTTTGCATATTTAAAGGTCAAGAAGCAGTGAGAGAAGCCCTTTTTGAGGAGCCCCAATTGTGAAGGCAAAGAAAGCGAGCCTCTACCAAACCCAGCAATGCCAATTGGTTCACGATATGTGGAACCAACACATCCAAAGCAGAACTTGGGAATTTCTTGCGTAACATTTCCTTCCTTTCCATGGACTCTGAGTGTATCCCTTGTCAATGTTCCAGCGACAACTCCACCTGCACCATAAGTGTAAGCAAAGGAAGGGCATGGCCTAGGACAAGTGGCCTTGAGAAGGGTAATCAGAGAACAGCCGGCAATCGTGCATTGGTCTAAATAGTTGTCGGAGCTATGGATGTCAGTGCAAAAGGGACTAGCACAGATGTCTCTATACGATGAAGAAGAGACAAAAGGAGAATAAGCAGCCATTATCTTCTTGTTCCTGTAGTCATCGCAGTCAATACAATCGAAAGTAAGATTTCCACAAGGAACCCAAGTTAGGTCACTGCCAGTGTCCATATAGACTTGGATAACTTGTGGGGGTGTCCCCAAATTCAGAGATATTAAGTACCCATCTCTGACTTCCCTTAAAGGTTCCATCAAGTCTAAAATTCCTGTTGCTGTTGGTCTTTTTGTTGAAATAAAGGAAGTACCTCTCTTAGGAGCTGTAAGAGTAGCCCTCACCGGCTTAAGACTGAAGATAAGAGGACTTGTGTTGCTACTTGGTAATGCGAGGGCATGATTGACGAAAAGCAGAAGTGGATTAATTAGAAGTAAGAAGAAACAAGTGATTATAGCAGCCATAGTTGAAAAGCTAATCGTGGGTTATAGCGCACGGGCAGGGCTATATATGATATCCATAGCGAAAGCAAACGAAATTTTAGCAAGAGGAACACAAATTAGTGGGGTGGGCGTGTGCGTGCAACCCCGCATGTAGATGTGTGTGATAAAAA
This sequence comes from Erythroxylum novogranatense, assembly GCA_029891385.1. NCBI lineage: Eukaryota > Viridiplantae > Streptophyta > Magnoliopsida > Malpighiales > Erythroxylaceae > Erythroxylum > Erythroxylum novogranatense. The sequence goes on along the minus strand of CM057228.1, from coordinate 60,831,036 downwards.
GGGGTACGAAAATTCCCATCAGATGCTTGAAGAGCAGTAATTGCTAATAGTAGAAAGAGAAGGCCGTGGGCAAAAGCCAAAAAGGGCATAGTTAAGCAAGCTGCACTGTTTTAATGGATAAAAATTTTGACGTCAGGAATGTACTTTGATTGGACAGATTGCGAGTTTTAAGGTGTAGTGAAGAGGATTCCATTCTTTGATTGCAAGTTTTATCATCCATAATGCACGCGCGTGCGCACCGAGCAAGTCATCCTATGCTAACATTATCTAGTGGGGAGCACGTGCAGGGCACATGTCCTTGAATTTAAACTGTGAAATAATTTTTTGAGACTTTTAATAATATTAATAGAAACTTCTCCATAAATAATAAAAATTATTAAATAACGAATATATAATTAATACTTAAAACTAAGGGGACGTTTGGTTTGAAAGTTTAGGAATGAAAGAATGGAATAATTGTAAAAAATAGTTTTTACTTTAGAGTTTTCAATTCCAACGGAATAGATTTATTCCATTAAGTTTATGAATTTAATAAACCCTCCAAAAGAGGTAAGTATCAAGTTTTCATTTCAACATAGTAGTTACTATTTATACCCTTACCTCACATAAGCAATTTTTATTCTTAATTATATTACTCATCACTTATCATCATCATCTTCATTATTATTATTATTATTATTATTATTATTATTATTATTATTATTATTATTATTATTATTATTATTATTATTATTATTATTATTATTATTATTATTATTATTATTATTATTATTATTATTATTATTATTATTATTATTATTATTATTATTATTATTATTATTATTATTATTATTATTATTATTATTATTATTATTATTATTATTATTATTATTATTATTATTATTATTATTATTATTATTATTATTATTATTATTATTATTATTATTATTATTATTATTATTATTATTATTATTATTATTATTATTATTATTATTATTATTATTATTATTATTAAGTTTTAAACTTATTATTATTATTAATTATTGTTGTTGTTGTTGTTGTTATTATTATTATTATTATTATTAAATTTTAAAATTCTTAATAATAATAATAATAATAAATTATTGTTCTTCTTATTATTATTTATTATTATAAATTTTAAACTTGTTATTATTATTATTATCCTTATTATTATTATTATTATCATTATCATTATTATTATTATTATTATACTAAATTAATTATCTTATTATTGTTATTATTATTATTTATTTTTATTATTAATGTTATTATATGAAATTAATTATCCTATTATTATTATTATTATTAATTTTATTATACGAAATTAATTATCTTATTATTATTATTATTATAAATTTTGTAATAATAATAATAAATATGATATGAAAAATGGTATTATATTATCTTTCATTCTCATTAATGCAACAAACCAAAAAATATTATTGGTATTAATACAGAAACCCAAGTTACAAACCAAATATCATTTTTTATTTTTCATACTCATTCTTATTCCCTTCTACTATTATACTCATATCTATAACCAATCTCGTGCTCAAACCAAACGTCCCCTTAAATAGTGACAAATTATTTAAGGGAGAATTCTCTCCTCTCCAGTCTCTCAACTCTTTTGAGAGAATTTACCTGTATGTGTCTCCTTTCCAATCTCTCTTAACTCTTTTAACTAAACTAGTTAACACAAGTATTAGTAAGTACCGGGTAACAGTTATTAAGGCTTGCGAATCTCATTGACCTCAAAACATTTGTTTAAGTAATCACTCTTTGTTAATTCCCTTTTTTTGGTACAAATTACTCCTGCATTTTGATATCCTCGGTTTGCGCATTAACCTCGCCCGCTTAGAAACAAAACAATATAAGTGTAAGCTTGGCAGTTTAGTTCCCGTGATGTTTAGATGAACTCTTTATCGTCCCTTCGGGGACATCCGATAAAAAAAAAGAAGAAGATAGATTCTTTATCGGCGGAGTCCACGTTGAGCAAGTTATAGTAAGATACGAGACTACAAGCAGCCATGGACATGCCGAAAGCGCGAACAAACTACATTGAGCTTCCTACCCGCTCAGCCTATACTTAGTGAAAAAAAACTGCAGGTGTAGTTTCTCAAAATCTTTGGGTTACTAGATATAAAGTAATTATATTAGTAATTGTTAATTTTTTTGTAATAAATAAAAATATAAAATAAATACGAAATTAAAGAGATCAATACCGTAATTTGGTAACGCAGTTTAATACATCTTGCTTATATCTACGGAACACTCACTCAGTTTAATCACTTTCACGAAAGTACAACTATTCAACCATTGACATTATCCTTCATCCTTACTACTCGTGAAAGATTTTCACAGCCAATAATATGGTCGACTTATGTTAACCTTAACAAATAATTTTTTAACACTCCTTTAACAAAAAGACAATAAATAAATAACTCAAGTGATTAACTATCTAATAACGAAAACAAAAAATACTTGAGACAGAAACATACCACCTTTCTTATAGGTTTAGCTCATCTGAAATAGATCAGAAAGTTGTTCACACAAAATAGATTGATTCATACACATTCCAGAACCAAGTTACAGCTGCGATGGAAGGACTATACGTAAGATAGATCCAACAAATAAACCTTTACACAATAATTTACTGAAGCCTCACCACGATGAGTCATACACCCATGACAAACAAGGCATTCACAACCTTCACAACATCAATTACGCAGCCTACCATAGATGAAGGTGAAAACAATAGAGATATTTGCAACTGAACATTTATATATGAACACAGTAGAACGTGTGTTTCATTAATCAACCAAGATCCTAGAAAAGAATTTTTCCCACATAAACAATAAGTCTTCACACACGCGTTCACTTTTTAGATAACTAGCTACACACACAATCTCTAAAATCTCATGACTTCATTTCAGCCCATTTAAAAAGGTCGTTATCTTCTTCACATATCCTACTTAAAATAGAATTCTATCACAACTAAAACATTATCCAAAAATTCAACAAGCCAGCTATGTCCAATTTAAATTCAATCAATTTGGATGTGAAATTGAATTATTTGCTAGGTCCAATTATCCAAAAATGCTAAATTCAATAATAAGATATATACTATATATCTTAACAATCTCCCTCTTTTTGACGTTGTTTGTCACAAATATAAAATTTTTCCTAAATAAAATAATTGGGCATATAATCCACATGAGAAAAGAACTCCCCCTTAATCCATCATCAAGTTCCAAAGAACATCCATCAAATTCTTCAAGTTTAAGAAATATCCAAAGAAACAATAATGAACAATTATCCAATCATCCAAATTTCTCCCCATTGAGACAAAAAGATAGCAAAAAGCAAGATTAATGCTACGTTTGGTTAGCGTCTGCAGCATGCAAAGACGGGACTAGATAGAACAGGACAGGACATGACAGAACAAGAATTGAAAACAGGGAGATGTTTGGTTGCAGTGGACAGAACAGAGATTATTATCCTCGTCCTGAGTACAGAAATGTGTTTGGTTGCCGTCTTCAGAACAAAAAACAGTGTCAATGATATAAATGCCCCTGTAGTGTAATAAGACTTGTTAATGTAATTCAATGTTGTTATTATTATTATTATTATTATTATTATTATTATTATTATTATTGTTATTACTATTATTATTGCTGTTGTTATGATTATTATAATTAATGATATTATAATTATTATGTTTAATAATAATAATAATAATAATAATAATACGTAACTATATTAATAATAATAGCAATAATAAAATAATATTAATAATGTTAAAAAATAATACTAGTGGTAATAATAATATTATTAATATTATATATATTATATTAATATTAATATCAATAATAATATTATTAAACATGATAATAATAATATTATTAATAATAAACATAATTATAATAATTATAATAATAGTAATAATAATAATAATTTTATAATAATATTAATACATAATAATAATAATAATAATATCAATAATAAAATAATATTCATAATATTAAAAAATAATCATAGTATTAAAATTAATATAATAATAATAATAACAATAATAATATTATTATTAACAAAATATTATTAATTAATTAATTAAACAATAATATAAATTAATATATTATTAATTAATACAATATTATTAATATTAATTAATATCAATTAATAATATTAATTAATAATAGTTAATATTAATTATTAATTAATATTAATTATAATTAATGAATATTAATAATAATTAATATAATATTAATTATTAATAATGAATAGTAATAATATATTAATTAATAATTAATAATATTATATTATATTCATTATATATTAATAATATTTTATTAATTGATATTAATAATAGTTATTATTAATTATTATTAAATAATAATAATCTTAATTAATATATTATATTATTATTATTAATTATAATTAATTAATTATATTAATTAATTAATTAATAATATAAATTAATATATTATTAATGAAATCAATATTATTAATATTAATTAATATCAATTAATAATATTAATTAATAATATAATATTATTAATTAATACAATATTATTAATATTAATTATTATTACTTAATAATAATAATATTAATTAATATTAATTACTTATATTAATTAATATTAATATTAATTATTAATTATTATTAATGAATATTAATAATAATTAATATAATATTAATTATTATCAATGAATATTAATAATATATTAATTAATAATTAATAATATTATATTATATTAATTATATATTTATAATACTAATATTATATTAATTAATAATATTATATTATTAATTAATACAATATCATTAATATTCATTAATAATAATTAATAATATTAATATTAATTAATATTAATATTTTGTTAATAATAATATTATTATTATTATATTAATTTTAATACTATGATTATTTTTGTTAATATTTTGAATATTATTTTTATTATTGTAATTATTATTATTATGTATTAATATTATTATAAGAATTATTATTATTATTACTATTATTATAATTATTATAATTATGTTTATTATTATTATTATTATTATTATTATTATTATTATTATTATGTTTAATGAGAGGGTATGTTGGTCTTTTGTAATTCTTGTCCTATAGACAAGAATTTCTGTACCACAGTTTTGAATTGGACAAAATTTTTTGTCTTTGCCCTTTGAAGACGGAACAAAAATGAGCGAAGACGGCAAGCAAACACCGCTTAGGACAGAACGGTTATGTCCTTGTCTTCCGTCCTCGCATCTGTAGACACTAACCAAACGTAGGGTAATAGTCACAGAGATACCTTAAAATCTCTCCTTGAATTGAACAGCCACCAAAAACAATCTGATGCCTCTCCCTTGAAACAAAACAATACCCAAAATGAAGAATGCCTTCAATGCGATCAATCTCAATGAATAAAGAAGCATAAAAATCAGCAATAGGTGCAGCGGAATAATCATAAGCATGTAGTACAATAGTAGAAAGCCAAGATGACAATTTACTACCGGTTAATACATATGACAACATATCATTGCTCACTTGAATTCCATATTCATAAGAATGATCAAATTCATAAACCTCACCATCAAGCATAGCCTCATGTACACATCAATCAACTAAACCTTAGAGAACCAATAAATAAAAACTCAGAAGGCCTAAATGAGAACTCCTTCGAACTTCTTTTTTTTGTTTTAATAAATAACATCAAACTATACTTCAAAAATGTAAAACACTTAGTCCCTGTGCCTCTCAAAGAAATTCAAACATGGGCTTATTCCACTTCACATTATCTTATTCATCAACTGTTTGATTGATTTATTTATCTGAAGTAAGTGACTTATTCTCAGTTTGAATAGTTTCTTCAAAATCGGTAACTAACTATGAATTTGGACAATTTCTTGTTTTTTTCACTACGTATTTGTACTTGTACTTGACCATTTTTAACCCAAGAGTGCTTCTGTAAAAGGGGTTGATTCTGAAATTTATGTGCTTCTGCAGTAACTTGTAGAATTTTGGCCTTATGTGCTTGATAACTTCGCAAAAAGGACATATGGGAACAAATCTTAGATTCTTCTCGATTTTTCTTCTTGGAAAGATCTAGGTATATCAATTTTCTCATCATTCATCTTGGAGCACTCACCTTTGTAACTAATGCCTTGAAGATTCTCTTTAACATTATCAATTTCAATTAACTTTTCTAACTTTTCTGTGCCTCTATTCAACATTCTCAAACCCTTTTTGGTATTTGCTAACTTCATTCTGGCTTCAACGAGCTTGTCTAAAGCTACCATCAATTTCTTTTTTAAATCTTGGATAATGTTCTTCATATAAAAGTTTTAATCTTTCAACCTTTCATTCATTCTATATATTTTCACCCATTTTTCATACATCACTTCGTGAGCCTCGTAAATATTTTTAATTTTATCATCTGAATCACTTTCATCACTATCATAATCTGATATTGAGCCTTGACCTGATCTATCTCTATTTTTCTCAAAATTTTCTAATTTGTCCCCTTTTCGTCTTCAGTGACTTCCTTCTTAGTTACTACTAGGCATGCAATAGGATTTTAGCTATACAAAGCAACTAACGCAACACCATTTGCATTTTCGTCTTCACTACCATATTTACTTTCAAATTCATTCTCACTCCAGGTTCTTGTATATGACTTCCCTTTTCTCGTCTTCAAGGTATTAGCATATTCTGGTTGCACAAGTTCGAAGCCTTGACACTTATAACATTGAATTTTCTTTATTTTTCTTTCACCTTTTTTAGTTTTCTCTTCTTGTTTCAAATTATTTGATGAGCTTCCACCATTTTGCCTAAAATTGGATCTATCATTTTGCACTTTCTTTAACTACTTGTTGAAATTTCTTGTCAAGAATTCCTTATCTTGATTCTCATCAGATTTATCTTCTACATCATTTATTCCTTTTATAGTTTTAGCTTATGGTGCCAATCCTTTGCTCTTTTCTTGTTTTCCCCTCAACAAATTCATTTCAAAATTGGTAAGAATTACAATTACCTTCTCCAATGACAAGTCATTAATGTCATAAGCCTTCTTAATTGCTGAAATTTTAAAAATAACTTTGAGGTAATGATCTCAGCGTCTTCTTTACCAATTTCAGGTTAGAGTATTTCTTCCTAAGTTGATGTGCTTGGTTTGCTATGTCACACAGTCTCTTATGAAAATCTCCAATTGTCTCACTGTCATCCATCTTTAATTCTTCAAAACTCATAGCTAACATCTGAAGTTTTGATGTTATCACATATTTTGATCTTTTATGTATAGTCTGCAAAGTGTCATATGCTTCTTTCACCTATTCACAAGCTAATATTATAGCAAAATGATCTTTATCAACTACGTTGAAGATGGCATGCAGGGTTTGATAATTTTCAAGCGCTCTCTCTTTTTTAGCCCTTATCCGCTTAGATACATCTTTAGGCACTACTCTCCCTTATTATCAGTCGTTACTGGACATGTCCAGATATTTAAAAATGAGTTCCATGCTCTTTTTCCTTGTGCCAGAATGAATATTCTCATATGTGATTTTCATGTAGGATAATTTGAAGCATCTAACAATGGTGGCCTGATGATTGACGTCCCTTCTCTTATAGCCATAATTGTGAAACAAGGATTTATGCCAACTTGATGTGCCTAGTTCTGATTCGATGAGCCTCTCTAATACGAATTGAAAAAAAAACTGTAGGGGTGTAGTTTCGCAGAAACTTCAATTTAACCGTAGTTATTTGTAAGGTTCTGTCCTAATTACTTATAACTGTATCTGTCGGCTATTAGATATAAACTAACTGTATCAGCAACTGTTAAATTTTTTTATAAATGAAAAAAATACGAAATTAAACAGATTAAAATCAAAATTTTGTAATGCAGATTAACACACCTTGCCTACATCTGCAGGCCCTCACCCAGCTTAATCGCTTTCATGAAAGTACAATAGATTTATACAAGATTTTATTGAGTCAGCACCACTTCACCTTTAACACTATCCCTCTTCCTCACTACCCTTGAAAAATATTTACACCCAATAACACGACAAACTTGTGTTAACCTCAACAGATAAATTTTCAACACTCCTTTAACCAAAAGATAATAAATAAATAAATAATTCAAGTGATTAACTACTTAAGAACGAATACAGAAAATACTTGAGATAGAAATATTATAACTTCCCTATAAGTTTAGCTCTTTTTGAAATAGATCATAAAGTTGTTCATACAAAATAAGTTGATTCATAAACATTCTAGATCCATGTTACAATTGTGGTAGGAGGATTTATGCAAGATAGATCCACTAAATAAACCTCCACTCAATAATTTACTGAAGCCTCACCACAATAAGTCACACACCCACCACAAACAAGACAATCACAACCTTCACCACATTAATTGCGCAACTTACCACAAACAAAGGTGAAAACCATGGAGACATTTACAGCTGCACATTTATGAACACAGTAGAATGTGTCTTGAGTTATTTAGCCCACTACAAGGAAAATGACTAATTCCGACGAAAAAATACCGACGGTATATAAACCATTGGAAATACCGACCGAAATAACGTTACCGTCGGAGAAATTGGGTGGGAGTGTCACGTTTTTCGACCGAAAACTATTCGGTCGGAGAATATGTTGAAATATTTTGCGACGCCAAAATTCCGTCGGTGATGGAGTCGATGAAAACCCCGCCCTTCACTTACTCAAAACGACGTCGTTTTGGTTTAAACCAAAACGACGTCGTTTTGGTTATTATTTAGGGTTGCATCTGCGAGTCTTCCTCCTCTTCTTGCAGACGCAGCCTTCTCCTTCCTTTTTCCTCTGCTTCGGTGCTTCTCCCTCGTCGTTGCTAGCCGCCGCTCGCCGCTTGCTGCTCGTCGGTCGCCGCACGCCACAGTCGCCTCTCCTCCTGGTCTCCGACAGCTTGGTATAACTTCTCCTCCCTCCCTTCTTTACTTACTCCGATGGTGTATATATAGAATGTTGAAGCTTTTGATCTTTATATATGTTAATTATTGCTATAATTTTATGTAAATAATTGTTGTTATATGTAAATGTAAATTAGTTGTTAATTATTGTTGTAATTAAATGTTAAATATTGGTGTTATATGCATCTGCTATTTATATGTTAATTATGTAAATTATTTGTAAATTATTGTTGTAATTATATGTAAATAATTGGTCTTATATGCATCAGTAAGATATAAGTTAATTATTGCTGTTATTTTATGTAAAATATTGCATTTATATCCATCTCATAAATTATATGTTAATTATTGCTGTAATTATATGTAATTTATTGGTCTCAGATGCATCTGTAAATTATATGTAAATTATTGTTGTTATTATTGCTCTTATATGCATATGTTAATTATATGTACATTATTGCTCTCAACCGCTTTTAAAGAAAAATGAATGATTTGAATAAGAAAATTAAAAATTTGTGTAGTACATTGCCAAAACTTTCAATTAGGTGATCATTATTTGATAATGATTAATAATTATTCTAGAAATAGGTGTTCTTTATTTAATATGTATTAATAATGACTCTAACTATCTATCAATTCAATTAATATAATTTGATACCCATTATTAATATTCTAAGTTGGACTGCAATTTTGATTAAACTAAGGAGATACTAAAATATTGTTATTTAAATGAATTATATGACAATAATATCAATTACATCAAATGGGTAGAAATTTGAAAATTTTAAGTCAAATTTGAACTAGTCCATCAAAATTTAATTCAACTTCACATTTTATTTATTGACACGAAATCAATTTTATGTGGGTTAATATTATCAATTATGATTAAAATAATTTTATAAATATATTTATAAAATAATATCCTTACCGAGGTACACACCAACTAAAAATGTCTTATTTTTGGAGCACATTAAGTCATTTCTATATAATTAATATTACAACTTCATTCATACATTCAATCTCATTTAATCAATTATCATTTTAATGTTTTATTTTTGGCAAGAGATATGAAATTACAAAGAAAATGAGTAGGGTGGTTCGTTTAAAGTTGACAATTCAATTTATTTTTACATAAAGTTACAATATAGATGTCGATTACATTGTGTATCAAGATTTATTTTATTATTTGATGTTTAGGATTAATTTATAAATGTTTTTCATAACAGTTAGACCAAATTTGAATTTTATTAAATGTTTTGGAAGCGAATACATATCTTTCTTAATTGTAAGTTATAAGGTTATCTTTACTTAGTAAATACATAATTTTGATTATTTAAAAAAAAGTAAACTATCAAGACTCTTAAGATAATAGTAAGAATAAAACTTTGTCATGTCTCAACTAAATTTGAAGTTTTAATGGTGACATTGTAGTTCTTATGATAAGTTATAAGGTTATCTCGTAATTAATTAAACTCGTAATTAACATTGTGAAAAATCTAATTTTAAGCGTATCAATCCATCCTCTTTGTAAAAATTGATGTACCTTAACTTAAAAGGTTTAATGATGAATTGATATTAACCGACATTAGCAAGTAATATTAAAGGCTTCAAATAATGTAATTTAGATTATGGACCATGATTACGAATTTGATCAAAATTAATATTTATAATTTGAAATACATTCAATCTCCTTCAAGTAATTCATATGTTATCTTTTATTATCTTGTAGAGATATACTATTACAAAGAATATGAGTGGGTTAGTTACTTTTAGTTGACAATTCAATTTGAAACTAACATTGAGTTGTAATATAGATCTCACAACTTTGTGTATCATGATTTCTTATTTTATTTTACATTAAGGATTAATTTATAAATATCAAAGCTTTAAGAATATATCCAAATCTTATTAAATTTTGGAGTGAATACATATCTATTTAAACATAAAGTAAAATATAAAAACTATTTACGAATGGAAAATATAAAATTTTGTAATGTCTCAACTAAGAAGCAACTAACCTCCTTTGACCTATCATCATCAAACCAAATTCTTTGTATAACATAATCTTGCACTTATTAAAATATATTACTCTAGGTGTCATATAAAGGCATCATTGCCATGATTTTCCCCAATATATGTTACTATACTCAAGTGATAATATTCAAAGTTACAAAGACTTTTGTCTACTCAATACATCAGCTACTTTGTTATGTCTTTCTACCTTTAACTGACACAAAAGTCATATTCAAGAAGAATCTCTTATCACTAGGCTTACTTTATAGATAACTTCTCTATAATCCTATAAGAAGTGTTACCAATATTATCTATGCAGATCACAAACTTGAATCTTAATAGGTAAACTCATGAAGCATGAAGATAATGTAGTACAACCACAATCCCCATGTACCATTTCTTAACAATTGATAGTTTTGATTGTTTAAGGCTATATATTCACCTTTTCAGAGCAAGACATTGGCAATCACTTTATAAAAAGTATCAATTCTCACTTTAAATGTTTAAGCTTGAAATTTGCCAATCTTCGAATATGTTTCATTGAAATGACTATCTTCATTTTTTTAAAAGCCTTGGCGTGAATCTGACTACTACCACACTTTCTTCTCCTTTAATAAGCAAGACAAGCATGTTGAAGGTAGTTTCCCACAATAAATCAACAATATTCGTTTCTTAAAGCTATAAAGCTGAAAAGGTCCCACACTATGGTACAAACCTTTGAACCAATAATATTCTATATCTTTTTTTATATCCATTCACAGCTAGTTCTCTCTCAATTAGTTTCCCAAAATATTAATCATAGGTTTAGCATAGTGACAATTTATAATCTTTATGAAGAGTTAATATTTTTTTGCAACTGTTCAAATACTTGTCTCATGCATTTGGAATAAATTGTGATATTGTGTTATACACCACAATATCATATAAGTATATAACTAAAATTTATTAAGGAAGGCATACACCATTTCATTCATTAATTTATAGAAAATATGGGAGGATTTGTTAATTTAAACAATATGAATAAGAACTTATAGGAACCATACACATAGATGTTATTTTATGTTCATCTCCTTTGGTAATCTTTACTTGTAAATATGTAGTTCGTTAATCTAAATTTGTGAACATTGTAACCCTCAATATTTTGTTTATCAACTCTTGAGTTAATGTTGGAAGATATTTTTTCTTGATTATTGCCTTCTATAAGGTGTAATAGTCCACACAAGTGTTGAACCTATTCTTGCATTTAAAAAAAAAAAGGATGAATCTCATTAGGTATGAAAGGTTAGATGAACCCCGTCATGAACATTTGGTGATAGCACATTTGGTGATTTCATGGGAACATATATAATTAGCCACTTCCTTTTCTTATTAGTTATGTAAATTTTTCTATCTTTATGAGCATGCATTAGTTATGATTAGATTCATAAGATGTATGAAGGATCAATGTAAAGCATTGATATGATTTAAGCTTGTAAAGCATTGAAATGAACTACTTCTTCATTGGCATAATTGTTACCTAAGCAAATTACAAAGTTTAAAAACTATAAGGCTATAGTTTCACTAAGTAGAATTTCATACACTTTAGGACTATTAAACCTTATATCCCGCAGGGTATTGTCAACATTGAATGTAGAGACCTTAAGTTGATAACAAAATGGTTGGAACTTGAATCATAGATACAATTGGATTATAATGCATTTGTATGGACACTTTCTCATTAGAGGGTCCAGTGTTCGTGGCCTTAGCCTTATTCCTATCATTCTCCATTAACTTTTCATAATCAACTTTCTTGAGAAATATTTCGCTATGTTTCCATTAAGGTTTTCCATTACCGTATGGTTTCCAATTGAGCTATGAATGACACTATGGTTGGTTTTCATTACGACTTTGTCATCTTCATCTCTCGTTACGTGGGACAACAAAGACTTGTCCGCATTTCGATTGAGGTAATTACATATATGATTATGTTTCTTTGTTTTTGTTCTTGATTCATGTGCTTATACATGAGCTTCCCATAACATGTTGCTGAATCGCTTATTTATGTATTGCATGATGTGAGCAGTACAACATTCTTGTAGTATGGAGACCCAATTTGCGTTGTGATTCTTGGTTGAGTTAGAAGTGTGTTTTTATTAGGGGACCCTTATTTCATAAGGGGATGTCCAAATTATAGAAATATCGCCAAATTTCAATAGGATCCTCGTAGTAGATGATGGTTAAATTAGAACATGAACTCAATAGTTTTAAGTTTTGATCTTATGTTGTATGTGACTTACAATTATGGAAATGATTTAGGGTATTACCTGATGGTTTAATTATTTGAGGATGATAACTGTCATAAGTTGAGTATACAATTTCGTGCGTTGAGTATAATATTTCCAATTAAGCTATGAATGAATCTTTTGTTGGTTTGCATTGCAGCTCGATCATCTTTATCGCACGTGACGTTCTTCATTGCCCAAGTCGTATGTCAGGAACATTTCCCTGAATTTCAATTAAGGTCAGTGCTTATGCTTTTGTAAATATTGTTATCGCCTGAGTCATGTGCTTGCAAATGATATTCCCATAGCATGTTGCTTAATATTTAATTTATGTCTTGCACGCAGTAAAATTTTATTGCGGTTTAAAATAAAATTTGGTATCCGTTATAATTTATACATGCCGAAGGTGACTAATATATTTGTTACACTGACCTGAATTAATTTGAGCCATTATTTGTTGGATGTTTTGCAAAATGGATATCTCTTCACTTGTAATATTTCACATAATTTGATATGCTTATGTGAAATTGTATATGTACAACGAATTGATGATAATAGGTTTCCATAATAATATTAAATCTTGATTGAATAAGTATTTGGCAATAGTTGGATGTTTAATCATATGTCTGTAATTATTTTGTTTCTGATATGTGGCTAAGATAGCATCGTCATTTTGGTATCGATGTTGTATAATAACATCCTCCGCTTATGAGTTTCAAATGATAGATCTTGGATGTATAGACGTTTAACCGCCGATGGTTTCATTAATCCTGAATTTGTTGAAGGAGTTGATGCGTTCATTCGTTATGCATGTTCGCAACTTGCATATATTGATGGGCCAAAGATCAGATGTCCATGTAAAAATTGCAAGCACAAATGTTTCCTGTTTATTGATGAAGTTCAGTTGCATTTGTTGAGAAAAGGGTTTGTCTTAAACTATTTCGATGGACCCGACATGGGGAACCTTTGGTTGCTAGCACCTCTAGGACGATTGAAGAACCTACGTCTATGAACTTAAATGAGAATCACGTTGAGGATGGCTATGGAAGACAATTTGGTGATGGGTCGGAAAACTGTTACAGACAAATGGTGCACGATGGACTCGGTCATACATGTGAGCCAAATGGGGAAAATGTGCACGAAGAACCTAATCAACAGGCAAAACAATTCTTCGACTTACTACAGTCAGCTGATCGAGAGTTGTGGCCAAATTGTGACACAATGACTCAGTTGTCATCAATTGCTCGCATTTTGAACATAAAGAGTGAAGGTCATATTTGGATCGCGATTTTGAACAAATTCTTGAGTGGTACAACGAATCATTGCCACTGATCATACAATGGTTGATAGTTTTACAACATGAAGAAACTTATCCGTGGTCTTGGTTTGCTGTGGAAAAATTGATTTCACCGTCGAATCGGATGTATCTTTGTATTGGGAGATGATATTAACTTAGAACAGTGCAAATTTTGTGGGCAACCAAGGTTTAAGCCCAGAAAACGTTCGACGAAAAAGAAATTAGTTCCATGGAAGCGGATGTATTATTTCCCTCTCACTCCTAGGTTGCAACGACTGTATGCTTCTGATGTGACTGCGTCTCATATGAGATGGCATGCTGAACACGAACAAGAAGATGGAGTAATGACTCATCCATCAGATGCATTGGCATGGAAACATTTTAATGACACACATGTCGAATTTGCGGTTGACAGTCGAAATGTTCGGTTGGGTTTGTCAACGGATGGATTTCAACCATTTGGTCAATCTGGACAACAATATTCTTCTTGGTCAATTATCATAACTCCTTATAATTTGCCTCCTTGGATGTGTGAAAGAGGCATATATGTTCTTGACGGTGATTGTCCCAGGGACAACAAATCCGAAGCAAAAAATAGATGTGTTCTTACAACCATTGATATCTGAATTGCAACAGCTTTGGGACTATGGTGTTCAAACTTATGATGTGTCTAAGAAAGCAAATTTCGTCTTTGAGAGCGACTTTGATGTGGACTATTAGTGACTTCCACCTTTGCCATGTTATCTGGATGGTCCACCGCCGGGACGTTGGCATGTCCTTATTGTCGCAATGATTACGATGCTTTTTATCCGCCTAATGGAGGAAAAATATGTTGGTTTGACAATCACGAAAAATTTCTACCGGATCATCCGCTTAGGCGCAATAAATATAAGTTTAGAAAGAATCGGACGGTTCACAACCTCCTCCTTCGATAACATCCGTTGAAGAGGTCTTGCAAGAAATTGAAGAATTAGGGTTCTTTGAAAGTGATGTAATTAGATGCCGATGACATTAATTCAACCATTAGTCGAACTTTGGTTGGCAGGCAAACGAAGCATTTTCTGGGATTTGCCATATTGGAAAACGAATTTGATTCGTCATAATCTAGATGTGATGCACATTGAGAAAAATATATTTGACAACTTGTTCAATACCATAATGAACATTGAAGGGAGAATAAAAGACAATGCAAAATCACGAGCTGATTTGCAACTTTTTTGCAAAAGAAATGAGTTACATAAAGATCTTCGCACCTGTAAATACCCAAAAGCATGTTACAGTTTGGACAGGAGATAAAAGGAGCTTATGTGTGAATGGTTGAAAAGTGTCAAGTTTCCTGATGGATATGTTTCTAACTTGGCTAGGTGTGTGGACCTAAGAAAGTACAAATTATTTGGGATGAAAAGTCATGATTGTCATGTATTTATGCAAAGGCTTATCCCAATTGCATTCCGGGAGTTGTTACCTGCTAAGGTATGGGAAGCTATAACAGAGTTAAATTTGTTTTTTAAAAGCTTAACCTCAGTTGAAATAAACATTGGTGAAATGGAAAAACTAGAACATGAAATTCCCGTAATTTTGTGTAAATTAGAAGGCATTTTTCCTCCAAGCTTCTTCGACTGTATGGAGCACCTACCTGTGCACTTACCACACAAGGCAAAACTTGCCGGTCCGGTTCAATATCGATGGATGTATCCATTTGAGAGGTAAGTAGAACCAAAGAACTGCAACATCCATTTACAAGCCTTGACAAATGTGTTATAATAAGTGTTTTGGTTCCTGTAGGTATTTGCACCACTTGAAAAAAAATGTTAAAAACAAAGCTAGAGTTGAAGGTTCCATATGTAATGCCTATTTAGTGGAGAAAGCGAGTACGTTTTGTGGGTATTATTTTGAGCCGCATGTTAACACAAGAGCAAGAAAAGTTCCTCGTAATGATGATGGGGGACGAACGAGTCATGCCGATGGAAACTTGTCCATCTTTTCATATTCGACGAACATCCGGCGCAAGCGATAAGAAGAATGCTAACTGAGGAAGAGATCGAGGCTGCAAATGGTTATATTGTTTTGAACTGTGATGAGCTCGTGCCTTTCGTGCAGTAAGTTGCACATGAATATTCCTGTATTTACTTTTGTCTCATGCCTTCATCACTAAAAATAGTCATTGTGTATTTAGATTGTACGAGACATTGTTACGGGAGATAATGCCGGGTATGATGGAAGGTGATCTAAATAAAGAAGTTGGAAAACACTTCCCTCGATGGTTTGAGAGATACGTGAGTATAGCCTACAATTTCATCTTAATTATAATTTGAAGTTATATTTTAATTGTTTCATTAAACTAAATTCTTTGCGATGCGAAATTTTTTTGTTCAGGCTTTAGACAATCCAATCGAGAACAAGATGATTTGTGATCTTGCAAAGGGACCTCTACGAACGGTTAAATCGTATCCGGTGTATTTCATTAATGGATACAAATATCATACAGAATATCATGGACATAACATGTCAACAATAAATATGGGGTTGCAATACAGGAGAAATGATGGATTATTATGGAAAAATTGTTGAAATCTTTGGAAGTTGAATACCTGGTTTGCCGGTCAAGCGATGTGTGATATTTAAATGTGAATGGTATGACCCAACACCAAATGTTGGAGTAAAGGTGCATAGACAATACAATTTAGTTGAAATCAATAACCAAGCGAAGATTGCGTCAATTTGAACCTTTGTCTTAGTATGCAAGCTAAACAGTTTGCTACATCCCTTTTCGAGCTTCTGACGAGATAAGGTAGATTGGTTAGCGGTTTGCAAAGTTAAACCAAGAGGTCTTTACTCCTCACATAGAAGAGGAGAGCATAGTCTTGAAAGTGAGGCGTTTCAGGAAGATGAGACATTTATGAATGCATCTGTTACGTATGACAATAATGAACCTTTGAACGATCCATCAAACGAATTTGCCGAAATTTCATCTGGAGAGGATGACGAGGGTCTGAGATCTGACGATGAGCCGGAATTTGATTCTTATTCTTCTAAAGAAGAAGATGATTGTAATTTCCCATTACATTTTGATAGCGATTGAATTGTGTTAGTAATTGCTTATTTGAACTTAAATAGTAACATTTTTTTCATATAATTATATTATGTTTGGTTGTTCATTTAATTTATTTCGAAAGGAATGTCGACATGGCAATTGGTTCCGGACGGCAACAATTCATTTCGTTGGGAGGAATGTGGCAAAATTGTCCAAACCCTTGTCTGCACAAGTACGGAAAATCTGGCAGCATCATACTGGACCAATCGTTTGCCTTCTATGGCCGATCTGTTACTTGAAGGTTTTTACTATGATCTGCACGTCGACTCTTTCCGTGTTATGAACCTCTAATAACATTTATTTAAGTTATGAAACATATTGTAATTTCATTGTCATATTTACATGTTTAAGCTTCCTTTAAATTCGAAGAGGACATGTATGCCGATAAAGTTGACAGTTATGTCACGTCAGCTAATAACGGAAAAGGAAGATCGGGTATTGTCAACACCCCAACTATTTCGCACACCTCGTCTGCACAATCACGTATGCATTAATATACTGTTATCCTTACTTATATGGTTTGGTAATATCACGGTTTCAACATTTCTTCACTGATGGAAATGATTTAGGTGGATTTGTTCCTGTTAGTTGTTCATGCGGAGAAGAAGTATATCATTCTCAGACAGGTGACTCATTCACTGTTTCATCAACAAGTATCGATATAGCTGCAATGCTATTGCAAGAATGTGATCAACAACGCATGCAGTGGGCGAAGTTTCACTGTTTCCATTGGTGCGTTTGAACATGCGAGAACTCTTCTCTGAACCCCGACATTGGGGACTCTTTCACCTTTACCGAGTCCCATGTTACATGGAATCCAAAAAAATGAAAAGAACAATATGCTGTTGTACTCCCAGACATTATTACACTTTGCTTTCACGTTGATTTATTGTTGTTTCGCATCTTAAGTCTTCGTTAAGCAGGCATATTTATATTAATGTTAAGGTTCATTTATTGTTGATAACAATCTATTAACGTTCATATATTGCCATAGTGGCTTCTGTATGTGTTGTGTAAAATATTGCTTTGAAATTATTAATTGTACATGTAGAGAATTGTGGGAAATTCAATTTCAGGAAAAGAATGGGACCGAAGAGACAACGTGAGGTCATGCGACCGAGGTTTTCAATCATGTTCGAGGGAAATTACAGTGAAGGTGGTTCGTCACAATCAGCCGCACCTAGTGACTCACCTTGTCCACCGCTCGTGCCGGGAGTTGCAGTTGAGGCATCACCGATCGTTCTCACGACTACACCATCCCTTCCCAACGATATATCGTCCAACACCAAAC
The DNA here is from genome assembly GCA_029891385.1 of Erythroxylum novogranatense. Lineage (NCBI taxonomy): Eukaryota > Viridiplantae > Streptophyta > Magnoliopsida > Malpighiales > Erythroxylaceae > Erythroxylum > Erythroxylum novogranatense. The sequence goes on along the minus strand of CM057228.1, from coordinate 60,812,125 downwards.
AGTCTCGGATGCAGGAGACGTCCGTCAGCCTGGCGCTGAGGGACCTGATGGAAGAAAGTTTGCTTCTATTGTCAATGATCAGTAAGTGAAATCAATGCACTTCACAATTTGCTTATGATCAACTTTTATTTATACCAATATGTACAAAAGATAACATCACTTGACATGTTAGGTTGGTTCCGTCTGGACCAATATCAAGAAATATGACTTCATTGTTCAAGCAACGAATTGAAGCAGAGGGTTATGTGTGGAAAAATTTAGCTGACACCACAAAGCAGTTATACTTTCAAGAGTTTGAGGTACAAATCATAGTTATTTTCTTTTCACATTGCTTTATATTCATAATGTTCATACAACATTTTAACAGTTTGTTTTTCTTAATCATCTTATTTTAGAAAGAATTTTATTGGGATTCTAGTCTCGACGCCATCATGTATAAACAATGGGAAAAGAAAGCTCGCATACGTTATCGCGACTTAATTAATCAAATACGCAAAGCTGGTGCATGACCGCGTTATATTTCGAAGGAAATTTGGACTCATTGGACCGAATATTGGACATCACCTGTGGCAATGTCCATATCAGAGCGTAATTCGGCCAACAGACGTGGAGGGCCTGGGGGTGCGAGTCTTGCAGTGCATACGGGAGGATCAATTACTCACTACGAGCATGCTGAAAGATTAGTAAGTATCTACTTTCTCACACCAAATTTACCATTATTTTGCTTCGCTTGATTTAACATGGTCATTATGATATAAATGTCTGGTGCCATATATGGCTGTGTGAAGTTGTTTTCTTTGTTGAACAGGGGGATATATCATATATATAGAGGAAACTCTGCCGAATTTTTTTTAAATTTTACTTAACATCTGACAAATTAAGTTATACGTGTAGGAAAAGTCATTGGGCACGAAGCCTCACGCTTATGCAGTTTTTTTGCACACCCACACAAAGAAACATGATGGTGTCAACTTCATCAACACTCGATGTAGAGAAGTTAATGTAAGAGAAATAACCATATTTTAATAAATTTTTAACAATTATACCTTAATTACTAATGTCAAGATTGCTTCCTTGTAGGACCAAATGCAGGAAAATATTCAGCGACAATCTCAGGAGGAACAACCTGTGGACGAGTCGCAGACATATCTTGATGTCGTGGGTGGTTGGTGTTAGAGTAGTGCCCTAAAGGCAATCCCCTTTAGCGCATTTTGTTCATAGTCATGTACAGACTTTATGAATAAATAAAGCAAGGCATATTTCATTTATTTGATATTCATTTTATTATGAATTGATAATGATCTTTAATCAAATTAATGAAGTCCCTGATACATGACATAGCATGAAGGAAATTATGATGTGATCATACTATTGAGATTCCTATCATGTGCAATTATGTCAAGATCTAAATTATCCTAGTCATAGGATTAATGAGACTGGACATCGTTAATCCGGATAGACTAGCACATGTCAAACTCCTTGATTGGATCAGCGGTGGATCTCGTAAAACCGTAAATATTGAGATATTTAGATTTGACATGTGGATGCTTACTAGTGGTAGTAAGTACATTGGATGACCTGCTATGAGATCATCACATGGATGTCCTATACAAATGTCGTTGATAATCTCATCATAGCAATGGTGCAAGTATCCTTAGACTTGAGGTACTCAAGGATATCTTGAATCTTGATTACGTACTTTGACTCCATTCCTTGTTGCCTTTCGGAGGTCGCTCATAGGGTGGTGATTGGGTGCGACTTAAGGTATTCAAGGTAATTGAGTAGCCAATAGAGGATTCACCACTTACATTATAGCGAAGAGATACCCATGGCCTCTTATCAGGATCATTACTTTGAAGTCTCTGGCGCCGGAGCATACATATGTCATGAAGATGGTCTTCATGGACATATAAAGTAATGAGTCCTAGGACGAGAACTGATTACACTTGGACTAGATTTGATCTGATCAGTCTAGTAAGAGTTGACACATTGCCCATACTCAAACCAAGTGGGGTATAGCATGGTGAAAGGACGAATTGCACGGTAATTGTCTATGGAAGGGTTCGTGATATGGTTTCATTAGTCAAACCAATTACTTTCCGGTCAATTGGGGGTCATGATGTGTTGCTAGATACCGCTCATGACTTGCTCAGATTAAGTGTTAATCTAAGTGGCCAATATAACCGGGAACCTAATGGGTCACACGCATAAGAGTGACTCGGAGAATCTGTAAAATAGTTTCAGACAGAGATCCGATATCTGGAGAGCAATAGGATTAAATGGATCCCGATGAGATTGGGATATGTCCCGATGAGATCGCGACATCGACATTGCTGAAAACCGTTTCCGGTGATTTTTCGCCGGCGGGGCTCGGTAGGGCGGTAGGATCGACCCCAATTTGACTGGACCTCTTCAGCAAATATATATATATATATATATATATATATATTAATTGAGAATTGATTAATTATATATATAAATGGTGATTTCGGTGGAAGCAAAATTGGTGGAGAAGTTTTTAAGTTTGAAAAGTCAAAAGTAATGATGATTTATCATTTTAAAGCATTTTATGCCTCCAACGTGGATGCCCTTACACCAAGCCTTTGATATTTTGTTTTAAGTGTTAAAATACATAAAAAAGAAGGGATTGGAAGCATTGCTTGGTCGTGGGAAAAAGGGAAGAACCGATTGCTTACATGTTAAGCTTGAAAATTTGATTTTCCACCTTCTTCCTCTCTTCCATTCAAGTTGGCTTCTTCTTCTCCAAGGCTTCAATTGTTCATCTCCACTTGCTCTCCAAGGCTAAGGTAAGAGCTAGCACTCTTCTCTTTAGTCTAGCTATTCCCGGGTCAAAAGAGTTTGTCCCGGTTAGGTTTTCCGACCTCTGCGTGGATACCGTTAGAGACGGTCTCCTTTGGTCGTTATGGTTTGATTATTTATACATACACATGGATCCTGGCTTTCGGGAATGTCCCGGGACTCAAAATTTTAAATTCCGCACTGTGGGCATGTGATGCCTACCCCGGGATTTTCCTACAGTGGTATCAGAGCCACTTGTGTTGTATAAACAGTCGAAATGATAACTAGGTCGGAGTTCCTTAGTGAATTGAGCTGCTGATGCATGTTATTTGTGTGAATTTCGAATCAGTATAGAGATTCATGTTTTCGAAATTTCTTGCTCAGAATTGTTCATAACATGTTATAGAATATGTTTGAGAAAGATGAGAATTTATCAATTTGATTTGATATGGTTTTGCTATTTAATTCCCTCAAGTTTCGGATGCTGTCTTGTTGATAGTTTCTGAAACAGGTATGCTTGTAAATTCGAGAATAAATTCTAGAAACATTGTTTTTCGGATTGGTTTTCACCGAGATGTCCCTAAGATGTTTGTGAATGTCTCTGTGGATGGAAAAATGTTTTCAAGGTGATTTACCATTTATTTCCAAATTTCTTGTGTGCTGATGGGAATGTTTGTGTTGGAGAACACAGATTTTGGTTCGGCTAGATTGCTGGGGTTCAATGAGTTTTTTGGGAAATAAATCCTGGAAAAATTCATGGAGCATGTTGGGAACATGTTTTAACCTCTGTAATTTTCTCAGTATTTATTGAAAGTGTTTCAATGGTCATTTTGAGCAAAATGTTGAGCTTGGCATTTTTGAGAAACTTGCTGGGGCTGTTTTGTTTGGAATGATTGGCTGTGTTATTTTCAGTTCCAATGCCTTGCATCATTTTTATAGTGATTAAAAATGTGTTATATTGATGTGGTATGCATTCCAAGTTGAGATTCTTGAATTTAGGTTTCCAATAATTTTTGGATATCGAATAGGTCACTTTAGCGTCTCGTTAGCTTATTACGTTATCTTGGTTATTTTGGCCGTCGCAATTTTTGTGACAAGTGCCGGAGTAATCTTGATAACGTGTAGCCTACCTAGAGATACTTAGCATGATAATTTGGTGTCCTTGAATTATGTGGAAATCTAGTGATTAATGGTGGATTAATCGGTTTCAAGGTTTTCCTATATAGTTAGACTATATGGCATGCATGTATTGATGAAAATGTTTCATTAGCACATTAATATAAAGGATAATATACTTGTTATATTGGTGTTGTGAATTGGATATGCCTTGATTGAGAATTAGCCGATTAGATAGCAATTCCAAAGGCACAAATGAACAAGTCGACTTATATGTGCATAAGTCGACTTGTTTGGTGCACTGTAGACTAATAAGTCGACTTGCACAATAGTACAAGTCGACTTGTTCATGCACAGTTGCACAAGTCGACTTACACATGCATAAGTCGACTTATACAGAGACATAAGTCGACTTATACATATACAAGTCGACTTATATCATGCCTTGGTGGGATGATGGGTGATTTTCGGTATAAATTCAATGTGATTGATGCAATGCCTTAAATCAGACCATATAGTCATGGTGACTATGATCCTTGGATGAGATTAATTAGATGAGACCTAAAATCCCTCACTTAAAATATGAAAACTAACGCCTTCCATTAATATGGTAAGAACCAGAGTTCTTATAGGGTTGGGTTGTTGAGCTAACCTCAAGCTCACTCTATACGAATATGTTCAAACCATGAAAATATGATTTTCGGATTAATGGGTCGGTTTTCCTAGAAGCGTTGATTTGTTGAGCTAACCTCAAGGTCAACGTGGACAGAGGCGAAGTTGGGTAGTGTACATCAGTTGTACACGCATCAAGTGTTGATAACCCAATGTATGTGCATACATCAACTGTTGATAGCACTGGGCGATAGTTGTGTCTAAGATGTAATTGGTATGTCTGATACCTCCCGAGACATAAGATGGCTTGTTGAGCTAACCTCAAGGTCATTCTTAATGTCGGTCATCGATGATGCAATTGGTATGACTGATACCTACCGATTGACCTAAGGTGACTTGTTGAGCTAACCTCAAGGTCATTCTTAGCAATGTCGGATATCGACCCACTAGGTCAATGTGCCATTTTGTTTCATGAATTCACGATGAGGGTTATGGATTCTATTGAAACTAGTGGGAGTCATATGTATGTCATTTAAGTCCTTATGAACATACATTTAATCCTATTCTAACTTTCTTTCTCTCTCTATGTTTAGGTTGATTGAAGATGTCGACTAGTGTGAATCTTCGCTCATTAATGGATGCAAACAAATTAACCGGACCAAATTTTCTTGATTGGCTGCGGAATCTGAGAATTGTTCTCAGATCTGAGGATCTAGGATACATCCTTGATTTTCCGCTTCCGGATCCACTTCCTGAAGGAGCTTCTGATGATGATCAGAAGGCATATCGTAAGCATCTAAAAGACAGTGACATAGCTACCTGCATTATGCTTGCATCGATGTCACCTGAGCTGCAGAAGCAGCACGAGTCTATGGATGCTCACACGATAGTGTTTCATCTTAGAGAGTTGTTTGATGAGCAAGCACGGTCCGAGCGGTTCAAACCTCAAGGTTGCTCTTTACAACGAAGATGACTCTGGTTCATCTGCGAGGCAATATGCATTGAAGATGAATGGCTATATTGAGAGGTTGGCCGTCTTAGGTTTTGTGATGGATTACGAGTTAAGTATAGACTTAATTCTTGTTGGTTTGTCGATAGTTATTCACGGTTTGTGTTGAACTATCGAATGAACCAAATATCCACCACAATTCCCGAGTGATCAATCTGCCGAGAACAGATAGAACAAGTCGTCAAGCAAGATAGCAAGCGTTGCTATTGGTGGATTCTTCTTCCTCTGGTTCCAAGAAGAGAAATGAAGAAGAAAAAGGCTCGAAGACGAAAGGAAGTGCAGCGAAAGGCAAGAAGAAGACCAAAGAGACTGCACCAAAAGGTACACGCTTCCATTCATGGTAAGGCGGTCATTGGAGGCGAATCGCAAAGTTTATCTGGAAGAATCGAAGCGAAGAAGGCATCACCGCCTCGACTTCTTCGTATGTTTGTCATTGAGGTTAATCTGCTTCGATCATAACATATGGGTATTAGATACGGTTGTGGCTCACATATGCAATGATATCGCAGGCCTCGTGGACGATGGCTACTCATAAAGGGAGAAATGGACTGCGTGTTGGCAATGGAGCAAGAGTTCTTTGCATTAGCCGTAGGGACTTATGTTTTGACACTCCCAGCTGGGCTTGTACTTAACTTGGATGATTGTTATTTTGTACCGTGTTAACAAAGAACATATTATCTGCTTCTTGTTTAAATAGATTTGGTTTCCATTTGTCTTTTGGTAACAATGGTTGTTCTATTAGTTCAAATGGAATGTTTTATGGTACTGGTACATTATGCAATGGAATTTACATATTAGATATGTCACATCCGGTTATGAATGTCAATGGCGCTAAAAGACATAAAAGAGATAATTTAAAATCAACTTACTTATGGCATTGTCGCCTGGCCATATAAATGAGAGACGATCGCTAAGCTCCACAAGAGTGGAAGTTTAGGGTCATTCGATTATGAATCATATGACACATGTGAATCTTGTTTATTAGGCAAGATGACTAAGTTACCTTTAAGGAAAGGGTGAGCGAGCGATCGGATTATTAGACCTAATACATTCGATGTATGTGGTCCGATGTCCATCCATGCCGAAAGTGGTTGCCGTTACTTCATTACCTTTATCGATGATTATTCTCGATATGGGTACCAGATCGATGAGATACAAATCTGAAGCGTTTGAAAAGTTCAAACAATTCAGAATGAAGTAGAAAAACAACTTGGTAAAAGTATCAAAACATTACGATCCGATCGTGGTGGTGAATACTTAGACCAAGAGTTTTGATTATCTCGAGATAATGGGATATTATCTCAATGGACCCTCCTTACACACCACAAAGATAATGGTATGGCAGAAAGGAGAAATCGAACCTTGTTGGACATGGTACGATCTATGATGGGCTTTCTTGTGATTACCAAAATCCTTTTGGGGATATGCACTTGAGACAGCTGTTTACTTGTTAAACAGAGTTCCATCAAAGACAGTTGATGTTACTCCATATGAGATGTGGACTAACAAGAAACCTTATCTTTCTTACTTGAAAGTATGGGGTTGTCCTGCTTATGTGAAGCGGACA